>FR989899.1:2400000-3000000 GCA_905404115.1 Pheosia gnoma | reverse complement strand
TACGGCCGAGCAGCTCCATACAGATACTTAGAATGGACTATTCACTATCGAATATAGATTAATGTGTTATTTTACAAATTGGCTTAATCAATGGCTTGACGTACAAGATAACATTTTAGTAGTTTTGCAAACGGAAAGAAGTGTTATATACGAAATTAATCTTGCTAACGCCATGCCTTGCGTAAAGCCATGTAAGAGCAAAAATCAAGCGTACCAAAATAATTAATTATACCAATCCAAAAAAAAAAAAAAATTGTTACGTAACAAAATTCTTCGGATAAACCTTGACTGTGACTCTTCTATAGGTTTCTTGGCATTGCTTTACAGAATATAAACGTATAACATATCCTTCACAATGAAACATTACGACTCTTGTCAACACAGTCAAGTTCAAATTGATGCTACTGCTACACTTATTAATTGGCGTTCTGTTAGTTCTGGTAACGTAGGTATTTATGGAAGGTATAGTAATTATACATCCGTTGTTAATATTATAAAGTTTATGCAGGTTATAGTCACAAAGTTGAAATTGGCAGGACGTGAGTGGAACGGGAACTTATTAATAAAATTGCGGCGCTCTTCCGTCGGACGAAGACCGAAGCAGCTCCACGCATCCGGTCTGCTTTGATCACCCAGTTTATATCAGTTATTATTATTGTGATCCTCCACTTCATTTACAGAAGATTAAAATAGTCCAGGAAAAATTAAGAAAACAAAACAATCAAAGGGCATAAACAAACAATGGCTTCCCATTTCTGCCAGCACACAAATTTTAGAATTACTATAGTTTGCCGTTTATATTGCCAATGGGGTAATAATTTCCATGAATATGCTCGAAATCCGCTTAGTGTTATAGAAACCTTTACTATACATATAAAGGCGGATGACCTACAAATTCGTTTTATTGTCCAATAAATTACACAGCAATAAACGGACCAAATAATACCCGGCCATAACCAATTATATTCGTTTTAAGTCTATAATATAACACATAGGAGTGCACAAACCAACACGTTCGACACTACGGTGATTATAATCGTATCGTCTCGCATTGAGGAGCACAATAAGTAGTCTGTTTCCTCTCCCACGAATGGAGGAGCGGATGGCTCGACTGGCGACCTCCAGAATGGATCTTACACCCCTTATGCATTAAAACTAAAACAGACCGGAGATGTTTTATAACCTCACTACCCACACAGGCAGACCGGGAGTGCGGGGTTAATCTCTCTTGCAATTTGTTGAATGACCAGACATTTCGACATGATTGCGACACGACGGCCACTTGCTCGCCGATTGACACGCTTGACTCAAAAATCAAGTCTCCAAGGACTTGTCAGCATTTGTAAATAATTCTCTTGAAAAAAATATGTATAACTCTTATTGGCAATTATTTACAAATTTCTTATTTTACAGTCTTTTGAAACATGCGTGTGTTTGGATATTGTTTCCTTCATATTTACATAATACGCTCTTGCATTGATATAGGTAGGTATTAATTGCGGACCGCAAGTAATTATTTATGTAGGATAAATAATTCCAAACAAAATGTTACAATAACAGGATTTTAAAATGCACATTGCTTTGGATCACGAATAATATATAAAGCTTAATCGAGAATCTATTTTCGTTTATGATCATAGTGTTAGCTAAGACAAGTGTGTCGCTTCAAAATTACCTACACATGGATATCGAAGGAGTTTTTGTCAATGAGATTTTATGAAACTAACTCAGCGCTGCAATCGATGTTACGTCGTCAACGGGTTAGGTAATCATTTGCTGAATGAATACAGACGTGGGAACCAAGTAGAACTACCTACTTATTTGGTATTCAATACTGTACCGTGCACCACCATCCATCGTAAATAACTTTGTTATTAGCTCTGTAATCTTGCGTTCTTAAAACTAGTTTTGTTTTCTGATTTACATTTTTATCTTAGTCCGACAGACAATGATTTCCGGTGGTGTTGTTAAAAATTCTAACAATACAATATTTGCAACACCAGAGATAATGGGCAATACGTCAGACTTTTTACAAATACATTTCCATTAGCGTCTATAACAAGGTACACTAGCGCCATTCGGCCAATACTGGATCCAGGCGGCAGCAAACACAATTTTAATGTTATATTAATACACCATCACGCCTGTATTTCCTGATGGGGTATTTTAATAGGTAATAAGAGTAGGGAGTTAATGGATGACAAATTTATGTAGACCATTAGAAAAAAAAAACACAAAAATTAAAGACCTGCCAAGGAAACATATAAAGAAACCACAATATTACAAGATATTCATGGAAAAACCACCATGTGTCATCAGGTTACTGCTGTTGACACAACAACTGAAAGTCTAATGTAACCTTTTTTTTGGCACTTTTCATTTTTTCTGTAAGTACATACTGAATCAAATAGTCAATAATAAATGCTAATTTATTTAAAATTTATATGTGTAAGGATTAGTTAATAATTGTGAACTTTGGCAATGGTACAGTTTCCAAATTGAAATAACCTCATGTTATGCCTCGGAACAACAATTATGTTGGTGTTAATAAATCATATAGTAGCCCTTTTAATAAATCTTGGAAATTTTATTAAGACTTATAAGAGATTAACATTAAATTTTGTTCCAACGGAAGGACTTAAAACATTGCAGAGAGATATTTCAGATCTATGAGATTTCTGTTTCGGTGAGAAAAAAAAATAAACTAGCATAAATTCCGAGATTGATACAAAGAGTAAAGTCTTTCTATCTACTTGTGTTTGGTCAGGACCTAATACTACCATCTACCCTTACAACTACATATATGACTTTAAAAAAATACAAGATATTAATTTTATAGTTAATAGATGATTAAATTAGTTAATAACGAGTGGGCAGGTACAAATTTAATTTTACACAAACAGTCATTGTTATTAGTATTTAATTTTGCATTTTTTTTATAGCTCATACCAAAACAATCATAACTCTGAGTGGGAGCAAACTTGAGTGTACTCCTGAGTTAGACCCAAGAGCACTTTAAGTTGTTTGTTTTTATGTTATGTTATGAACATGCTAGGGCATGCTTGTGAGACATGTAATATAAGGTATTCTATGTAAAGTATCACTCACCCTCGAGACAGACGACCTGCACGCCATCTTGCTTGAGTCTCCTTAGTAGAATCCCGTGCACGGAGTCCGGGTCGCGGGGCACCCCGTCCCCATACAGCACGAAGATACCCCTCGTGCGACACTGCGTGATCCTCGCCTTCAACTCTTTACATTGCACCGTCGACACGAGCTCGATCTTGCCAGCCGCCAACCGCCGCAGCATTATACTCGGTATCGAGAAATTCACGGCTGAACGGATGTGCGACAACGAGTAGTCGTTGGAGCCCCGACAATCTATTAGTATAATGTCCCTCTCGTCGGAGCGCAGCTTCGCCAGCAACCACTCCTTCGACACCAGGTCGCACTCGCATTCCGAATCCGTCGGCATGATTGTAATCACAAATGTTCTCTGTTTACACGGGCCCTTCGTGTCCTACGATCGCCTGTTGCACTAATGCGTGGAAATTGCACGTAATGAAGTCATTAACACCGACATAGTTTTTGACACCTTTTGTTAATTAATAGTATGAAACTAAAACCACTTTAAACTGATGGGAACCATTTATTTAAAAAATACACTAAATTATCCTATCTAAGCCCCGAGGCACGAACAAGTGAGTGATCTTGGAAGCAAAACGCAACTGACTGACTGAATGACTGATCGCAATAAAAGAACGAGCGAACGATAACATTTTTACTCTGCCCCTCTTAGCCCGCGCGCGCGGGGAAAAATGTTGAGATGGTTTTATTTTGTGTAGTTTCCTAAGAACGTTATTTTTTTGTCCACAACTTTTCTATGGGTGATATACTAATTATATTTTATTGATTTGAAATAGCTCTTTGAGAGTTTTTGACAGTTTATATTTCACTAGCAAAAGTGGCTATATATTTTTTTTATTGCAATATAGGCAAGTATTTGATCTCGATCTCACCTGCGGCCCTATTGCGTATCTCAGTTGACAGCTCATAGTGAAGATAACTTAGCAAAGTTTTCAACGATTAACTGTCAAATAGCTAGTTTCGTATTGGCTAACTTCAGTGACTAACTGGGATGACGTCATGAGCACCGAGTACCGGCGATAGCCACCGTAACACGTTTTGACAGATGTTTTTGTATCGATACTTATAAGATTGCGATTGTGTAAGCTTAGTGGACATCAAATTGATAATAATTTAAATCGTCATGACTTTCGTGAAAGACACTACTCAAAGGCAGTGTTTTAGAAGTTCTATTGATTATCACCGTAGCCAGAATTTAGTAAAATGGGTAAAAGTTGCGACTTTTGTTGTGTTTTATAGTAAGTGTCGTGTGTATAGACGAATGGCACGTCTGATTTTGTTGGGATTTACTGAAGAAGAGCGAAAACAAAGTCTTTTACGTATTAAGAGACACCGTCTGCGCGACGCTAGTAATCCATTGCAGTTGCCAGAGAGAGAGTTTATTGCAAATTTTTTGTTTCACCAAAGATTCCAACATGTTTTGGAAGAACTCAATCCATACCTACCACAGGCTTGACGAAAAACAGCTATTCGCAAGGAACTAAGTAAGTACTATTCTATTATCTTCTAAAATAATATCTTTGGTGTAAAAATATAATAATATCATTACCAACATGTTTAGATTGATAAACTTAATCATGTTTTTGATTGCCAATGGGTCCTACCAATGCAATGAAGGTGCCTCATTTATATGTAATATATCCCAGACCACATTTAGTTAATGTCTGCATGAAGTTACTGATGCAATATGTCCGGGAAGTAATTCTTAAGTATATAAAGGTTTCCTTCATCTCAGCAAGAAACATAAATCATTTTGAAAGTGAAACTATTAATTATGTTTTAATTTTAATAGTATTATATTAATATTTAAATATTTTATATTGACCTATTGTATTGTTGTTTTCAGGTTCATGAAAAAAAAATGCGATTTCCAGGCATTATTTGGTGTATTGATGTTACACATGTGGCAATAATCCGATCTATAGATCATGAGGAAGCATATTGTAATAAGAAAAATTATCATTCTGTGAATGTTTTAAATGTAAGAATTATTACTATTTAGATTATTGTTAAAAGTATTTAAAATATGAGGGAGGGTATAGGAAGGGTATTTTCATATATCATATATGGTTATGGTTACATATATTTTTTCTTTACTCTCTTTATACTTACATGTGTTTAACAACTGAGTAAAATAATACTTTTGTTTTAGATTTGTGATGCTAATTTAAATATGCATGTTGATGCATCATTTGGTGGTGTTTCACATGATTCATATGTCTGGAATTAATGCCCCTGCAGCCAAGATAGTGAATGAAGGTGTTGTTCTTCATAACATAGCCAATACACAAAATGTTCCAATGCCTGAGCCTCAGATTGATGATGTTCACAATGACCAACAGAGACAAGTCTTCAGAGTTGGCAAGAATTGAGGCAATTCCAAACATTTCTAGGGATATATTAGTCCAAAGATTATGGAATATGACATTTTACTACCTACACTAATAATAAGTCTAAAGTTATTAACATATTTTAATGTATTATTATTTTTTAAATTATTAATCTTACTTTATTTACTATGTTACAGCAATTTTTTATTGTTTTTTTATGTGAATGTACTTACAACTACAATTTGGTTTGTGAAACATTGAAAAAAAAATGCAATAAATAATCTGATGTATAAAAATAATTGTTATTTGAATTTGTAGCAAAATTATGTTAATCATCAACCCATACGAGCTACATAACTGTGTACATCATCCCATATATCCTTCATTAAATCCACCATCGCTTCCATTGTGGCTGCATGTCATTGTGACCTCAACCTTCGACTGGTGAGGTGGAGCACTGAGCATGTCCTGTAAATAACATGTTTTTTAACATAGTTCTACTTATCCTAAGTGTTTTTTTTTGGTACTGAAGTGTTTTGAGAGTCTGGGTTAGGTGGGTGCTCTTTATGGATTGAAATGGGACCAAGGATAAAGTGACAAAAAAATCATGAGAATAAAATTGCTGGTATTATTAGTTATGATGAAGTTGAAATGTTTTAGGTAAGTAATATTTTAAGATGACGGTGTATTTATAGAGGATATAAGATGCTAACTTACTCTACGCCATTGGTCTGGTGTGTTCCCTCTGCCACAGAGTTTAGTTGGACCGTTACGGAGTTCCACGCTTCTCGGGTAATTCGAACTGCCTGTGGCCCCCCCCCCCGGAAAGCGATCCAATGCTACGTCGCGATGGGACTCCGCAAATTCCACATTGCTTGTGTTCCATTTGCCTTACAGAAACTGTTCTTCGTGCCGGCATCTTAAAAGTAGATATTTTACATCATTATAAACTTAATCTTACCCTGCATTATAAACAACGGTGTTATTTTGTTAAGCTGATTATGAAGAAGAAATTTATCCCCTATGAAAATAAACTTTGATAACATTTTTCACATTTATTAGCAAAACGTTGTCGTTTGATTGGGAACCTAGCAATTATGTGGTTTTACTTACCTTTAATTTATTTTCACAAACTCGTAAACACATTATTTAAGTAATCCCATTAGACGATCGAAGTAAACAACTTGTACAAAATAATGAATTTGCTGCCAGCTTCACATGTCATTTGTATATAAACCGCTTAATATAATATGTTCTCTACAATATAGTCTTGTAACGCTTAAAAGGCGTTACTCAACATAGCCGTATAATAGTCGATAAAAAATAGAGGCGTCAAGTGGTGAGACGATGAGCACCGGTCCCCGCACGTTAGTCAGCGTAACTTGATATCCACTCAATGTGATACGCAATACCAATGTTATGAAATTCTCAGTTATCATCAAAGTTCGGTGTACAACTGAAGCTTGTTAGTCACTGACCATCAAAAAGATAGCCAATAGCCCTGCTGATGGTAAGTGACGATGATAGCCGATTGTCATCGAAATAAAAATAAAGAAATATAATCGAATTGAGAACCATCTCCTTTTTATGGGATCGGCTAAAAAGAACTTTACATTATACTTGATACTGGCGAAATACCTAACTATTTTTCAAGACAAAACTAAATGTCGATTATCGTTTGCCATTGTCAAAAGTGAGGAATTGACAATTGATTGACGCATATCTAAAGAAAATAATTGTCGAATGTCCATTTACTTACATTTGGGAAGTGATTTTTGTTTGCATTCTTATTACTTATTTAGAAATATTGTTGAGCCTCTATTATTATTGTAGGTAGTGTACTATTTTATTTAAATATGGATGACATATACGAAGATCTAGATAACTATAACGACGTTAATGCTGTTCAAGAGGTAATGAGTTTTAGCGCCAAATATTCTGTCAATATTTGTACTCTTTGTAGAAATGTAATTTTAATTATTTTCATTGGATCTAATTTTGATTACACAAGTATCATTACTTAGTTCAATTAAATGTAATAATTCAGTTGATAAATTAGTATCTTGTATGCTACAATCTGTTACCTACCTTTTTAGTTGCGGGGTGAAAACCTGATATTGAAACAGAAACTTGAGGAGTGTACGGCCGCTATGGGAAAGTTGCAACACGTAAGTACTGTAAATGAATTATTGTAAATATTTATTTTTGCTTGATTGTATCAAAGAAATGGCCACAGTACATAATTACTACCTATAGCTCTATATAAACAATGCTTTTTCGAAGATAGTATTTATTTATATAATTATAAATAATCTTTGATGGTGCATTGATCCCGACGCTTGTGCAGGTAGAATATGACCACTATGAGTGATATACAGGAAACTTCAGGGATGTAGGTAAAGAGGAGGCAGGCAAATGTCTCCTCTTGAATTGAATAGGCTTAAAAAATCCCTTAATTGGGTTTCAGCTCTGTCTTTGTCCTGCTAACACTGCAACACAACATTTACTTTAACTCCTTTATCTGGCTGAAATAGCCTCAAATTATAAATTCACCAAATACTTAAGTTTAAAACACATTTCTATTTCAGTTGCATTCAATTTGCTTGTCTTATTACCCACACATTTATCTAGACATTTTTTATAGGTTTATCAAAGGTCATATAGTACTGCACAAAGCAAAACTCTTGTGTGCAGTACTGTATGATGTGTGATAAAGTTATAAAATGTCTATAAATTCAGGGGTTAGACTATGATAACAAAACAAGTAACCATGGCATAAGACTAAAATAAACAGCATAGTATCACAGTTAAAGATAGCATTTCGGATTGTCTTTTCAATTTAGGCTACCTCCACTCTTTCCTACCTTTTGCTAGCTTGGTCCAGCAGTATTACTACACCTCCTATATCTTGTTATCCCATCTGCAGTGTTATTTTGCAGTTTATTTGATGACAAAAACCCAGAGTCCATAAAATTACCAAGCTTTTTTGAGATAGGAATGGATGACGCATTGATATTGTAGCATATATTGCAGGATTACGATGGTCTAGCATTGGAGTTCAAGAAGTTGGAAATTAACTACTCATCACTGCTAAAGACTGCACGGGCAGAGATTGAGAGAAAAACACAAATCATTACAAGTCTAAACATAGAGTGAGTAAAATTATTGTGATTATAATAATTTGGTAGTGCTATGGCAATGATTTTTGAGATGATTGTAATATCTTGTAGTCTGATGATTAAATTAACACCCTTCATGCAGTATATACTTTATTCAATATAATAATATTATAATGTTTATAAGGTTACATTATTAAATGTGACATATTTTTAGTGACATGAAGAAACAGAAGTACCACAATATTCCTCACAGCCTATTATTTGAAACTAAATAAAACTTTCATTAAAAGTAAACAACTCCATTAACTAGACAACTAAACCACACTGACTGCATACATTCATTTGGTTTACATGTCTCTTCAACCTATTACCCTCAACATCAATAATATATTTTGCCCCAGGGAAGGACTCTTCAATTATGGTGCCAACCATCCACAGTTTATGTATGATCTGATGATATTTCAAAATAAAGCTACTGAGACTTGTGTCCATAAAAATACAAGCAATACAATTGCGGTCAAATATCATCATTGTCATCAATAACAACAAAAGTGTTCACATGGTAGAGCAACAAAAACTATAGTTTAACAAATTATACTTTTGCAATATTTACATTGTTAGTATTGTAAATAAAGCAATAAGCTATAAGTACATAATATGTATAAATGTATCCATATTTATTTGCTGATGATAACCTCTCATGTAAAACACAAAAAGCTACTACTTCATGACCCAATTTTATTTCCAGGAAGGACATGATGGTGGTGAAAGCAATGCAGAATGGAAATAATTTTAGAAGAAATTTTTATAAAGATAAACCAAACCTTAACAACACAAATAATACACGTAAAAATCAAGATAATAATAAGAATATTGAAGAAAGTCAGAAAAGTAATGTTGATGATCATACTGAAAGGTGAGATTGTATGTAATCATTTCTAAGTAACCTCAAATGATAGCAGACTCGAACTCACATGTGTAATGATTATTTTGTATGACTATTCTAATAGTAAATCCACGAGACGGATTTACTTAAACTTTTTAACAACTTTTACAAAAGGTCATAAACAGTACTGTTTATGATCCGTAAATGAGGGATTCCTGCAGGCTAATACTGAAACTTAAATGAACGCACATGAAGTCACGGTCACAGCGCATTCGACAAAGATTTGTATCATTAATTTTATTTTTAGGAAGGACAAAGCTCGCTTACTGAAGCAGGAACCAGTTACTGTTGCCCCTCAGGAGAACACAAATAGAATAAGCAGTTTAGGTTTAGTAAATACTTGTTCTGACAAAAAGACAGAGTTCAAAGAGAATGTTAAACATGAACAAAAGCCCACTCCCAAAATTGTTGCAAGCAGTATTAAAAATAGAAGGAAGTCCATGCCTGGGTGGTAAGTTTCAAAGACAAATTATTAGCTCTTAACTACTTCAAACATGATTTGATTTCACATGTTTACTTTATTGTATTTATATTGCAGTGTACAAGAAAAAAATATCTCAGATGATGAACAAGAGCGAATGTGCCCACCTGAAAAAAATATTAAAAATAATAAATCTGAAAGAAATCAGTTAGTTAGATTTCCAATTGATAGATATAGCAATAAAACCTCTGAGTCATCTAGCTTAGACGATAGGAGCTCCAATTATCAGGAACCTCCAAGAGAAACTTCTAGAAATCGATCCAACAGATATTCTGATGATAAATATAGGAGTAGAGAAAAGTATGATTTTTCACACAGATCTAGAAGGCATATCAGTCCCGTTCACGGCCACAAAAGGCCACTGAGGGAGTATCACGATGATAACTATCATAAATCGGAACATGGGCGATACAGGGTCCTTGTAAGCCCCCCACCTGACCCCTACCACCATAATAATCATACAAGCAACTATCACCAGCGCAGGAATCGTGAGCTCCGGCCAAATTATGATAGATATCACACTGAGTATGATAGGCACAGAAAACGTTATGAAGAAAAACAGTCCCATAAACATAGGTTTTCAAATGATAATGATGAACCAAGTAATAAGAGACCCAGAATCGAATCATTCGGAAATACTAGTCATTGCCATGCTGATGAAGACGAGAGGTATACTGAGATAGAACTAGCAGACAGAGTACCTGGTCTTGGTCACACTCTTGATTTGCAAGACACATCCTGCCAGTCCCCAGATTACTTACATTCAGAAGCCGGGCCAGTACATCCAGTAAGAGGTAATTATGTAGATTAAAATTAAACCCTTTAGATTTTTAACTGTCATGGGAACTCATTAAATTCCGGGATTAAAAAGTATTCTATATCATGTCTTTTATATTAAGCTATCACAGCCATCCGTCCAGTAGTTATCCCGTGATGAACAAATAGACTGAAAAAATATTTCAAATATGGCGGATTTTGACTCAATGTCAAAAATAAGTTCGTTTAATTTCATTTCGTAAAGAAAGAAGAAGAATTAATTTATTTCACATTATGTAATGTACAGACACACCCAAGTTATAGTCTTATTACATGTAGAGATAGAATCTGTGAGTGCCGCTGGGCAATCACAAATTGTATCTGTGTGGTGGACTATGACCTGAGTCCATCGGCATTTATGGGCAGTGCGCTGGGTATAATGGCTATCGGCTAGCCCCATTTTATATTAGGACAAAATAACATCGCTGTTATAAATGGCTGCACTGAAGTGCACCTCTGCCTACCCCTTCGGGAACTACAGGCGTAATTACAGAAGATTAAAATTGTATTTTCTTGCAGAAATAATGAACACAGCACTGATACCCTTAGATGATCCACGTAAGTTCAGTAAAAAATATGTCCTAAATGCTGACGTTGAAGGTGCAACTACTATATCCACTCTCGTTGGTAGAAACGTAGATATGATACCTATAAATAAAACTGCGTGGAACATCGAGCGCGTCGATATTCCTCGAGCGTTGAGGGATCACCCCTCCCATTTCAGTGATGAGCTTGTTCACGAAATATACATGGATGTTGATAATCCCGTAGCAAATATGTCCATGGAGTCTGGTGAAATATTTTTTAATTCTGACAAACTATATTCTGAAAATCTTGATCAAAATAATGAACTAGGCAATGCAAAAGAGAGTATCGGTTTAAATAAACCGATGGAGGAATACTCTAAAACAATTAATGTAGAGAACATTCAAACATCTACTTCCATGAAATATAGAATTCCTAAAATTAAACATGATAAACATACTCATGAGGAAAACCGAAATAGGACTAATTTAGATTCACATAAAAGTGTGTGTAAGTCAAGTGAAGAAAACAAAATCGATAATCGCACACGTGACTCAATGCACGAAACACTGATAAATACACACAACAAATTTCACTCTAATGAGGGAAACGAAAGTATCGAGGTACCAACTGAAGGTAAACGTGGAAACCCAAGTCAAACGACTTTAACTGATACAATAAATGTTGAAGGCGATTTAGAGTTAAGTGATGAAAATAGCGATGTTGAGTCTACTAGACAGCCTGTTATTGATAAAACTGTGGTTCAAACTACTGAAAACAAGGCGACTGAGGCTAGTGTAGCGCCAAGCAATATTAATGAAATTAACTTGAGGCAATTACCTGATAAAACTGAAAATTTAAATAGTAAAGAAATTAACGTATCAGAAACAACAAAAGAAACTGATTCTAAGAAACATAAAGGCAAAAAGAAGAAATCAAAATCTAAAGATTCGAAACAAGCTACTGACGATAGCAGAATCGTTCAAGTACCTGAAAAGAAAAGTAAATCCAAGAAAGAAAAAGTAAAACCAAAAGAAATAGAAAATAAGTTTAGTGATTTGTTTGGTGATAGTGGTAGTTTAATTATGCCAGAAGATTTAGGTATAGCTACATTTGTACCGAGTTTTGAAGACGCTCAGGATGCTGTAGATTTGAATATAAAACAAATGGTCAAACCTCAACCGTCGAATATCAACAATGTTTGCAATGCTAGACTGAAAACTCGAACTGAAAATGTAGACAATACTAATTTAGCTCCTAAGTTTCAAGGAATAGACATTAAAATTGCATGTGACAAAGATCAAAATGTAGCTACAGATAACAGTAATCAAAATTCTTTGAAGAATTGTGTTGAAAAGGCATCTCCTGAAATTGCAAATATTGTTTATGAAAATATAAATCCAGATGCTACAGTATACAATGGTAATGTTGTTAAAACAATCATAATGTCGACAGGAGTGCAGCCTCAGTTTGATTTAGAAAGGAATGTTGAACCTATTTTAGAGAAACCAGTAATGGAAATCAACCCAAATGCAAAAACAAATCCTGCTATAAATGATTTAAATAAGCAACATCATATGAAAGCTTTAGCTACATCCACCCCACAAAAAGAATTTGGAAATATTTTGGAAAATAGGCTAATTGAATCCAGTTGCAGTAGGGTTGAGAGCTTAGAAAGTATCCCATCAGCAGTTGATCAAAGTGAAACTAATACTCTGGATTTGAATGCAGATGTACCTGATGTTAGAATATTTGTAAAAAGACGTAGGAAAGTAATGAAGAAACCATGTAACTAATACTTGTGTTAAATAGATTATCATTTGATTAGTATGTATTTAGTCTTCTTGGATTCAAATTCTTAATGATTAAAATTTGTCATAAAGTCTATTGTACAAATAGCTTTTTCTTGAAGATTGTTGAATTGAAATATTAGGACGACTATTTAGGTTTTGCGAAGTTTGATTTAATTTTATTAAATAAGAAGTGTTACTTTGTTATGTTATGTTGTATATAATACCGAACTTGATTGACACAAGGTGGTATATCTTGATATGCAAAAACATGTATATGTTAACAAAGCGGCAGTGTTCCGCTTATTTATTTTAGTAAATATAAAGATATATCCTCGAAACGTACTTTTTTCTATCTGCTTTATGGTGAACGTACATCTGTCCAGAAAGATTCGAACCAAACGAATTTTTAAATTTATAATAAATAATTGTATGAGTTTTTGCACCTTACTGCTGCTTTCAATAGCTTTACGACTAACTGCTAAAAATTTAACAGTTGTGTCACATTCAGTTATACTTTGTAAGATCTCGGCGGAAATGCAAAAGGATCTTAAGGTTCAGGGCGCGAAATTCAAAATTTCAATGGTTTTTATTTTTCTACGAAAAATTTGGTCATCTTTACGATGTAATTTAGTTTTTTTGCGATATAAGCATTCTGCATTGGATGTCTCGATGTATTAAGTTTGCTTAAAAAAAAAACCTAAAGCGATACAACACCATAAAGAGTGGTTTTTACACACCTTATGGTATTGTATCGGATCGGGTTTGGTATGCTTGTAAACACTGACGTCCATGATACAAGTACGCTAGACTAATGATATCCTTTAAAATGACAGCTATCTATTGTGCCTATTTGAAGCGCCCCCAGCGAGGGGGAAAGGAACTAAATCTGACGTAAAATGCAAATGGCCGTTGTTTTGTTTACCTTGTCTCCGTGTTTATAAAATGATTTTGAAGGTTTAACGCGATTAAACTTGTTGTGTCGTATTAATATAGTTAATACATAAATAAGTGGTGTTAGTTAAAAGGTAAACCATGAAAGAGTGCGTGTTATGCAAAACTCTTTACCAGAAGGGAAGTGGGGTTACATTCCACATGTAAGTGAATTTACGGCTAATATTCAAGAAATTAAAACTTCTATTGATATTATAGGCACTTAAAAATATGTTACTAATCTTATTTATACGTGATTACAACGCATTTGTCTTTGTATTATCGGTTTATTATAAACAATAAAATTCAATAGTGCTGTAAAAGTTCCTTGTCGATAAAATTTATCGATATTTTTTCTATCAATATCTTAAATAGATAGAACGTTCAAGAACGTAAAAATTGCCGAAGACAGATTTGTATTATCAAATACATATTATTTTAAAACAATGTTTACTAATTCACAGGTTTCCGACTGACAATAGAAGACTAGAATTATGGCTCAAAAACATTGAAAAGCCTAGTTGGCGTCCGAAAAAATATGATTACATCTGTTCAAAACACTTCTCTGATGACTGTTTTATTAAACATAACTCATGTACTACTTTGATGATTTTTATTTTCTATAAATACCTTACCTACTCCATTGCTTCCCAAACAACATTACATTACCTCATTTCTAATTAAAAAACGATCCTTATTTAAGTAGGATCTAGCTAGTCACACACCACCCTTTAGTCCGGTTTCGGCTTATCCTAAGATTACCTACCCTACCCATGAGCGATTCGGCTAATCATTATCATTATTTGCTTCATCTTAGTATTAACCACTCGACTATTTTGGACATTAGCCATTGTTAAAGGAATGGATCATAATTATTTTCATTTTACTGCATTGGTAGGTTTAAGCATAAACATTTTTATCGATGTATCATATCACTGTCCCATCTCTATTATTAGTTCCACTCCCCCTCACTGCCGCTATCAGCGCCAAAATGGCGAAAATCAAATAGGCACACGATAACCGGGCTTATGATTAGTCCAGCGATGTATACCATAGAGGTCAGTGGTTGTAAAGGAATTTTCAAGCTGAGTTGCCATTTCAAAATCCACTTTTGCATCTTCGTTATATTTAGTCAAATGAAAATCTCAAATGTCGCACTATTACATACAATATTTCTACCAGTTTCAACGTCACTGGTATGTTTTTATTCCGCTAAGATAAACGCTAAACCCATTCGAAAGGGTTTCCCATATAAAACACCCGTGTCATTCCCAGAGAAACATCGTTTTATTTTTCGATTCGAAACCTAGGATACCCCTTCATTCGGAAAAATTACGTTTTTAAGCTAATTGTTCGATGGGTAAGTAATTCTTTATGGAATCCCGATGAATTTTATTCCCCTTGAACGACTGGAACTCATTGAATGTCTTGGCCGGGTCTGTTTACTTGCCATCAATACGATCATCGCTAAAATGGCGTAAATCAAGTAGGTACAAAACAATTTATCGCCAGTCCAGTTGTCGCACAGAATGGTTACAGGTCAATGTTTGTATTTTTTACGACCAACGGACCAAGTGTCAAATGTAAATGCGATGGACAGTGTTGCCAACCCCAAGAAACTAAAAAACAGCAGCTCACCAATAAAAAAACAGGAGAAAACAGTAGGTAAAGTAAAAAAGGGCAGATTTCATAATTTCCTGATATAATTAAAACAATCACCTACTTTTATTAGTTACCAGGACTCACATACTGTTATATTATAATATTGACCACAACATATTAAAAAAAAAAACAAAGTAAAATTATTGTCCACTCTCATCCTCTATTACCTCATCTTCAGTATTTTCAGACTCATTTTCCTTATTAAAATCATACATTCTATATTATATAATTACTAAATATTAAAAAAAAAATCATACATATTTTTGTTAAATTTCTTCATTTGCCTTTCTGTGTAATAAATAAGTCGATATTCTGTTGCGTAATTTAGTTTTCATATTATTTATAGCTGAAAATAATCTTTCCACGGTGGCGCTGCTATGTGGTAGCCACAAAAGTTTCTTCACCAATTCACACAATGTGGGAAATCCCTTGAACCTCGACAAGAGTAGATACTGCCGTCTAGTGTCATTGCGTTTTATTACATAGTGGTTATCAAAAAATATTTTCATAGTGTAGGTATAATATAACGCTAATTGAAAAACAGTAAAAAATAGGAATGAAACAGAAAACAGGGGGATAAATGTGAAAACAGCAAATCTACTGTTAAAACAATAGGGTTGGTAACACTGGCGATGGAAGCCATAAAGTTTTAAAAAGTGAAGTGAGTGAAGTCAAGGTAGACATCAGTTTAAAAAAAAAACTACAAATTCGACAATGGCAGACGCGAAGCAAGGTAAAATTTAACATTTTTACTTTTTATTCACGTATAAATATTTATTTTGTGTTCTGATCGACATTATTAGATGTAATATTTACTTGGTAAAAATGATCCTATGTATGTAACTTTATAAATTCACCTTAGACTTACTTTGTCCATGCTGCATCGTCAAGGAGTGTTTTCCTTTATTCGTTCTGTCGTTTTGGCTGTAACTTAAAGAAATATATCATATTTGATTAGCAAAATTGATAATGATCAATAACTATATATACTAAACGTCTGTATAATGGAATTTACACGTATGTTTTTTTTTATAATATCTCACCATTTGCATGTGTGAAAGGCATCAGAATCTGATGTATTTTCTGTCAATTTATAAAAAATACTGAAGGATGCCGTTGTGTTATTTATATTATACCAAATGTCATCGTAATATAATAAGTTTAGATAGCTTATTATATCCATGTAGTTACAAGCTCCAAACTTTCATTTTGTCTTTTATTTTATGTCAGTGTTGGTGATCAACCTATTAGTCAGACAATCTTTGTCTTCATGAACCTAAAGGTAGATTTGGGATTATTATCCCAGAGGTTGGAATTACTGTTGGAAGTTAGATATTTGCTTTTTGATTAGTGTAAAAAAGATTGACAATAAAATGTCGATAATTTGTGTCAGGAAAAACACCAATTGAAGATTTCTATAATGGCTCAACCCAATCACGAGTGGTCCTGGCAAAGCCTCGATTAGGTGGCTTTGCATCATCCAGTTTCGCATCAAGCTCTAACAAAGGATGTAATCCGTTTGGTAAGTGTATAATGAATAAGGAATCTCATTCAACTGTATTTACAATTTTGGTATTTGTATTGTATTTTTACTACAGGTTCCATTTTACGTCCATCTCAACTGAAACCTGGTGGAAACCCATTCCTAAAAGTGGCTGACACAACTGGCAATGATGCCGACAAATCAAAAGAAAAAGATGATACTGCAAACGAAGACAGACTGAAAGAGACTAAAGAAGAGGTTGAAGTGCCCATGTTTGTACCCCTTGGGTCTGGTAATGTAACCACACGGTCTTCAAACCAGGTGCCGGCACCAGTGCAGCCCGCACCTGGTTCATCATCGGCAGGATTTGTTTTCGGTCAGAACTTGAGTGCAAGAGTTATGATGAAAGACAATATTAATAATGGTGAAGCATCATCAACTGATCACAGCTCGAGTAATGGCACCACCGAACTGTTGTTCACAAGTGCTGCAGCATCTGTGAAGGAGAATCAGGTTAGCATATGCTCAATATGTGATAATACTCATCAATTTAGCCTGAACTTCCCAAAGTGTACTCTGCAAAAACCATATAGGTTATAGGCAGTGCCCACAAGCATTACAAGAAACTACATACATTTTGATTGTGTGTAGGTTTTCTTTATTTTTGGGGTCTGCTACCTTTAGGACTACAATACATAATCATTAATTGTGTGTATTTTTATAGTTATTTGCCACCAAATACATTAAAACCCACCTGTTGTTATAAATGTTATTGATAATTTATATAAAGATGGTGGTGGTGATGGTTTTTGTTCCTTCCTACCAATGGGAGAAAATAGATTTCAAAGCTTTACATTTGTTATCTTCTCTGTTTTCTGTAAAAACACTTTATTCATCAGGAGGAAAGCACATCTGGTGAGGCGAGCAATGGCAGTGATGGCCTGGCAGCCGCTGCTGCCGAGTACGAGCGGTCCCACGCGCGACCCCCGCCCCCTACCACCAATTATACCATTACCGGGGAAGAGGGAGAGATCAATGTACTTCAGGTATGTATTGTTAAGATGGAGCGAGGAAGATCTTATTTGAAAATATTTTATGCTGTATGTTTGTGTCTGTACTATGAGGTTGTCTGCCCATCTTTTTGGTTGTGTACCTCTCTGCCTCCTACCATCTGTTGGATACTATTTGGTCAGCATTTGACCACTCCAGTGCCAATTTTGCTGATCTATTTTGGCCAGTATATCTACCCATCCTCTTTTTTTTTTCATATGGTCACATGGTTGGACTTTATCCATTTTCCTAAGATACAGTATTGGGTCATATACTATTATTGAATTTAGTATAGACTGACCCAGGAAAATATACTAAAATAAAAACCATTTGCTTGCGAACAATGCATCACACAATTTTCCAATCTGCAACGCTAATGATTATTGTAATTTTTCGGAAATGATTTCATAATATTTTTATTAATTTAGTAATCGTAAAATAAAAATTATATTATTATTATGCGATAAAAGAAGGCAACAATAAAATTATAACATTACTATGGTCACTTGCAAATAACTGAAATATGATCATACTATATACTGATCTGATTAATGACGGCTTGGCTTGGTATTTGCCCTAGTTGAGAATTAAAATGATGTCACGTTGACAATATTATAAATGTTTCAGATTTCCTGCCGGCTGTTCGCGTGGGAGGCGGGCAGCTGGCGCGAGCGCGGGCGCGGCGTGCTGCGGCTGAACGACGCGGCGGCGGGCGGCGGCGCGGCGCGGCTGGTGGCGCGCGTGGCGGGCTCGCTGCGCGTCGTGCTCAACACCAAGCTGTGGCCCGACATGGTGGTGGAGCGCGCCGGCACCAAGTCGCTCAGGATCACCGCCGCAGACGCACAACAGCAAGTCAAACTCTTCCTCATAATGGTACGTCGTTTATACATATTAATATGTCTCGCCGACATACCAAGCCGAATTTGCATATCTTCAAGGCTATATTACTTTCTGTGTCGAAAATATTATGTTTATTAATAATAGAGGGCGCTTAGTATGAGCTATGATAATGAGAATATCGATTGAGTGATTAAACCTTTTCACATTTACCAGTAAAGCTACCATTAGAAATTCCTGCTGTATAATTTATGAAAAGATTTGCTCAATTAATCAATATCTGATGCTGTCAAAACTGGTGCTAAGCCCACAGTTGTATGTCGTTTCGTTACAGGGTGCGCCTGGAGACATAGTTCAATTAAACAGGGCGCTGTCTGCGCGCGTGTCGGTGAGCAAGAGAACCCCGTCGAGCGGTTGCTCGCAGAATGCCACCTCCCAGCAGGCCGCCGAAAGGCTGGAGGCGGCCGCCGATGAAAATGACTACCTGGATAAACTGGATGATGAGGCAGACTATAATGAGAAACGAGGCGCCTCCGACGCAGCCCCAGATGACCAAGTGCCAGATATTGAATTAGCTAACAATGAGAGGCTAGATACCAATGCCACTGACAAGACGGCGGAGCAGGAATCCAGCGTTGATGATCAAGAAGACAAAGAAACTAAATCACTGAAGCGGAAAGAGCCGGCCGAGAACGAGACGTCGCCTAAGAGACAGTGCCCCGAGATATCAATAGAGTGATTATATTGTAATGTTTACAATAAAGCATTATAATAAACTTGTGATGTAAATGTGGACAATGTTCGATATTCGCTGAAAGCTCTGGGTTCAATAAAAATCTTATGTAAATGTAACTAATAGATATAATGTGTAGAGATATTTATGATTGAAATTAATATAGCATTATGCAACATTGTTAATTATTACTAATGGAGTATCCATTTCTAATAAAAAATAGTGACCGCTATAGCATTTGAATAATTATTTTGAGTACAAAATAAGGCTGTATAAAATGCACTCTGCTCAAAATTTCTATAATCACATTCCAAACTCGCAAGATCGAAAAAGATAATATAACACTTGACCCGAGCTGAATACCAAATATGAATACTAATGTGGTTTATTGGTTTATTTTCGGATAGGTTTTTAAATAAACTATTTCATAATAGAAAAAAATATTATTAAATACTCCCCCCTAGACCCTATTTTTTTATCAATGCCAAGAATGGAATGTCGATTTAATGATATCGTCGACAGAAGCTATCAAATCAAAACAGCAAAATGAAAAGTACACACTGCAATACCATAATTCCAACCCGTCGTCTTTTTTATACCCGTAAGATAAGGTAAGAGGGGCGACTATGTGGACTGGAAATTAGCAAAGAACGTTTTTTTTTAATAAAAGTATGTTATATCCCATAACAGTCTTTAATTTCCTTGCGTAGGTTTTAATTAACATTATTACCATATTTACATTTATTATCTACTTAAATTATACATTGGAAAGAATCGTGTGTATTAATACTAATACAATATCTAAAATTCAATGTGTGAACAAAGTAAAAAAATGCACAAATGTGTAATAAATTGATGTATATAACAGCTCAAAAAAGAACTAGTGATACAACGTGAACCAAACAGGTATTCGCTACACGATTTAAAAGTCAAGAACGGGTGTACCGATATTAATGATCTTTGATTTTTTGAACGTTTCAGCCCCGAATATCTTACACGAGGAAAAATCACAAAAAAATAATAATAAAGATAATTCATTTTCTCATACATTTGATTCTTAGGCGGTACGATGATCGCCGGTATAGCTAGTTAATATATATATACATAAGGATGCTTATTTACACTTGTATAAGTTATATTTGCATTACTTTGTCTAGTCAATATAAATTAAGGATCTTATCGTACAAAAAAACTACAAATGGTATCCAATCATATAAATTACATCACAAAGGAAATGTAGGTAATTATACATAAAATCGTACAAATGATAATTGAGATTTATATAACATGTCAACAGCACACATTATGAACTAATTAACTGTCTTTTCGTTACTATTTATATACTAACTATATGAATAATACAATGTCAAGTGCACAGTTTCACTAAGATTGAGAATAAAAATCGTGATAATCACTATATCCTCGCTGTTTATCAGTCAGTAAAATTATAGGTATCTGAGAACTTATGAGTAAATTTATTTTCCAACGCATAAAGATCGTTGGTTCCACTCTTTTACATGAAAAGCTTAACAATCTCTTACCCTCCATAAGGGTAGGGAAATGTAACAAGTAGATTTCACATATATATATTCATTATTTTAAATGTAACCATAACAAATGCTCTGTCGTACATAATAATAAACTAATACAAATTCTAAAAGCTGCAAGGTCTGGAATTTCACGATATATCCTTATATAGTAAAGCGTCCATATTGGCACAGGGTATCCTAATCACAAATATCAGATTAAAACTTCTTTAATTACTCATTCCTTATACACTCAACACCTTTTCTTTGTCAATGAATTTCCGGGAACATTATGCCCGTGCACTATGCACGCGTGCAACTGTGAAACCCACTACCACTACACTGTATGTTCACTACATATAATCACTATGTGCTCGAGGATTGGATAACGTCCCTATTATGTTGTTGGCCGTCGGTATATCGTCGCTCCTGGACATGCTCGAAGATGAAGTGGCAGATAGTGAGGACCCGGAGGCCGAGGGTCGTTTGCCGAGTTTCTTGATGACGGTGGGCGTGGGCTCGCACGCGTCGGAGTGCGGCGCGACGTGCTGGTAGCAGACGGCGGCCGCGTGGCCGGAGCGCACGGACGTGAGCGGCGCGCCGCTCGACCACGTGTCGCTCGCCGGGTCGTACACCTCCACTATGTCCAGGAACGAGGTGCCGTCGTAGCCGCCTGGGTGGGGACATTCAATGCGATAAGTTACTATGAGCCGTGTAGACGGACAGACAGCTTTCAGCGTTCTTTGTTATGTATAGGTTATATTGCGCCCGCGCAAACAGAAGGTGGTTAGCATCCTATACATTTCAAAGAAAGTGGAACGCGAACGCTGAACGTTCTGTTTCGGGTATAATGGTCGGGAATATAAGATAGACATCAAAAAAACACCGCAAAATCATTATCATAATTAAGTTACGCTAATAAAGTAGGTACTTGGCAGTTCAACGAAACTACACATACGATACATACTCGCCATACGGTCGACGTCATACGGATTTTGTCTCAACTACCTTTATTTAAAAGAGTATCACAAAGACATTACAAAAAAATTGTCACTGAAGTGCTTTGTATTATTATTATAAATGGCTTTTATTTTTTTATGAATTTGGCGGTAAAGTTTAATGCTAATGATGATGCGTAAAAGCCGGTTACCAATGGTTCCCGACGACATCTTTATCGCACTTCGGTATCGTCCATTCCCATGGTGCTCGAATATACCATTAGGCAATACAGTTTTACCGCGCCGAAAATCTTTCGCGGCAAAGGTGAAGCTCTGAGTGTGAACTGATGAAGTATGAATAGTGTTTAGGAAAGTAGTTTTAATTACCTAGCGCATAGAGCTTGTTGTCGAGCACGGTGAGCGAGAGCGCGGAGCGCGCGATGCGCACGGGCGCGGCGGGCTCCCACGCGTCGCGCTCGGTGTCGTAGCGCTCCACGGACGCCAGCTGCTGCGACCCGTCGTACCCGCCCACCACGTAGATGTACTGGCTCATCGCCGCCACACCTGCGCGCGCGCAACCCATTGCTCTAATGAGCTCACAACGGAATAATAATACACCTATGAAATACTTGCAGTACACATTTTGAAGTTGTTTTGCATTTTATATATATATTTTTTAATTTCATTAATAACAGGAAGGAATATAATAATTTATAAGTTATAGCTTTTAATCGCGGCTCCGCCCGTGGATCAAACAAAACCTATAGCAGTCATGGACAACGGATCACTAGGTCCGGAGATTACCTCCTACATACGAACTCTACCTCTTTCTTTAGATGTTTTTTTTACATTTAGTCAATATTTTCTATATAATTGCGAGAATACCGACCGGCGCCGCTGCGCGCGACCTGCATGGGCGCGACGTCGGTCCAGCGGTTGTTCTCCGGGTGGTAGCACTCGGCGGAGGCGAGGCGGCGCGCGCCGTCGAAGCCGCCCACCGCGTACAGCAGCCGGTTCACCACGGCCACGCCCACGCCCAGCCGCGCGCGCCCCATCGCGCCCACCGACGTCCACGTGTCGCGCTCCGGGTCGTAGCTGCCACACAACCGACATACATAAACGATTATTTTTTTGGCCTACAATCATCACCATAAAGCAAACTAAACAGCGACTTAATGGATATAAGGGCAGGCATCCATCACCCATCGATCCAACTGCGATAAATACCTACACCGCTGTACGCTAGCAAGAGATAGGAGTTACGCGATAAAAAGAGAGGCACCTAGTTACGTGGTAATAACTTTTAAAACGCATAAAATGCAGTGGTGTGCGAGGAGAAGTGAACTTTACTAGCAAGAGTCGCATATCATTTAAATATCTTTGTGGAGTGAAATATCTGTATGTGAGAACTATTAGATAATCTGTAGATATTGGATTTCAATAAAGGCGTCTGGGTTTTATTCATTCCGAATTCGGAAAATCTGTTTGTTGTCCACCATTCATCCAAGAATGAGCCTCACGCTAAATCATATTAAGAAAAAACAACCACCTTGTTTCTTAAATGTCTTTTGCTAGGCAACCGTAAGAAATTTTCCTTTGATGGGGATGCTCACCATTCAACGGATTTGTGATATTCAGAGCCCGCCGATCCGCCGACTGCGTACAATAACCCATCCATTACCGCTACACCTACCTGTTGAGAGAAATATAAATGAATCACTATTTATTTATATGAACATTATCCTTCAGCTTGTAATTTAATACCTACATACAATAACTAGTTTTATATAACGCTTATGGCAATGCCTATAAAGCTTTGGCAGAGGAGTACGGACTTTTCTAAAAAATCTGATGAAACTTTATTTCTCGCTCTCATACAATACATCCGTCTCTCTCATACACCTTATATTTTATTCCTACACTTGTTACATTTGTATGCGCAATATAATTTCAAGTCATCCTACACTGTCATGGTGCCACAATGAAATCATTTTCAAGTGTAAAAAACAATAGATACACATATACCGGGCGTGAACCGTAAAAATAGAGAAGATGTGACGTCACACTACGTAATTATCACAAGTGAAACAACATGCAATTGAAAATGTGAGCATATCTCTATGGTGTCTTACTCTATGCCTCGGCGTTGACATGGGGCTGCACGGCCGCCAGTGCTCCGTGGCGGGGTTGTACACGTCCACCCAGTCGCTGTCGTACGACGAGCCCGGCGACGTGTTGCGGCCGCCCACCGCGTAGAACAAACCCTTGGACCATGGATAAATTCACATTTACTACATTCAAATAAAACATTTTTTAAGGATTTAATAGCGTTTATGTTTTGTTTTTTAAACGTTCCCGACGTTTCGGTAGTAGCGTACCATTGCAAGACCTCAAGACACAGTGAGCTATTTCTGCGTAGCTCGGACCGCAAGTAAGAACTAAATATGAGGGTACCCCCGACAAACTATGACACTAGGACGTCAAACACCTCAGTCCTCCCATGACCATGGTTGCTGTAAAGCAGCCGAAACGTCGGGAACGTAAAAACAAAAAATAAAGGCGATAAAATCCTTAAAAAATTGTTTTATTTCAATGTGTAGTATTCGCGTAAATATAAGAGATCAATATTGACTAGATTACCGTGGGACACATAGCTACGTAATACTCGACATAATATTATTAATCATCATAATATTATAAAAAGAGGCAGTTATAGACAAGCTGGCCGTTGTTGGACTGAAACCCACAACGCTTGTTCGGTACAGGTCGGTGGGTAAAGATTTAGTTCTAATTAAAAAAAATAGGTGATAGCCAAGTTTGTTGATCACTGGGTTTGGTAACAAGGTGTGCAGGTCTACTCCACGCGTCTAGGGTTTTCCTGTTCATTTTCAATCCAAAATAAATAAATAACGCCATACAAACACACCAACTATACGGCCCCACACTAAACGACGCTTCTATTATGAGTACCGTTCAATGGACTGTAGGACAACCCAGTATATATTACTTATATAGATATTAAGCATCCATGACTTGGGTACAAACTTTCGAGCTCCCTACCAGGTTTCGAACCTGGGACCCTCGGCACGGGTAGGGATTTTATTTCATCATCATCATCGTCATCAACATTATCATTATCATCAAGGGATAATTGTTATCATTCTATAACAATTATCAAGAATTACTCGACACTGGCAAAAATGGAAGTTTTGTAGCTGATTGCCAACATAAAAAAAAAAAAACGAAGAAGAGGAGCCTAGTATTGGAACCTAGTACCATCGTTGATATGTGGGTATGATTGCAGTGCACCATTACCCACGGGGAGTACAAGCTGCATGGTATTTATTATTTATTTGGTCATACAGTGTTTTTCCCCGTAAGAGTTGCTTCGTTATTGTTTGCTAGCCGATAAAGTCACCTTGTGCTAAATACATGATATATAATATATTATCTCAAAAACTGCGGTTTAATTCTCTAATCATCACATATTGTTCCATACCAGTCAAGAAAAAACATTACTATAAAGGTTTTAGCGTTTTATTTAAATCTAAAAAAAATACAAATAAGAATCGACGTAGATGATCATATGAATCAAAACGTCGTAGTGCTGTTCACGTTCCGATATGATTGAAACTACAAGAAACAAGCAGGGTTGATGTTTTAATCATATGCTACATACTTTTCCCCAATTTTGTAGGATATTTTAATTCATTTACAATAGGTTCACTTTAAACTAACTTTACATATATTACATAAAATCTGTATAGTAAATTCGTTTTATTTTAATACGCAGTAATCAAGAAAATATAAGAAATCAACATTTATAATAGCATAATAAAGAATTTTTAATTTGTATTTGTACAAGAAAAACGTTAATTATGAAGAAGCAGTAAATATACAACAATCTAATACCAACAAACATAAGTTGCTAAATGGTGGAGGACAACATCGCAAGGACACCTGCATGTCTAAGAGAACCTCTAGAAGAAATTGTGAAGACCGCTAACCCGCAGTGGCGGAATATGGCCTCATCCCGCTTGCGTTGAGGGGAGGCCTAATAATAATAAACAAATGAATAATATAAATGTGCTGGCTTGTTTTGCTGGTGGTTACCTTTAAGAAGGCAGCGCCGAGTCCGGAGCGAGGCACGGTGAGCCTCGGCAGCGTGCTCCAGCAGTTGTCGTCGAGGTTGAACGCCTCGAACAGGTCGATCGAGTGCCTGAAGTAGCCGCCCGCCACGTATATGATGCGGGGCGTGTTCGGTCTGCGCTCCTTCACCACTGGCTTCTTGTGCAACGTGAGATCCTGAATATGATCTTTTTTATGTAAATAATAATAATATCGTCAGACGAACACACCAACTATACGGTCACGTACTACGCAATGCTTGTATTATGGGTAACGTTAAATGGACTGAGGGCACACCCAGTATATAATCTTATATATAAAATTCTCGTGTCACAATGTTAGTGACCATACTCCTCCGAAACGGCTTGATCGATTTTTATGAAATTTTATATGCATATAGCATGCAGTAGGTCTGAGAATCGGCTATTATCTATTTTTCATACCCCTAAGTGATAAGGATTATCCACCCCTAACATTTATTTTTACCAATATTCGGTAACGGTAGCGCTCTATTATGCGTTCCGAATTCAATCGTCATAATCGCGATGTATAAATTAAAAAGGAAAATATAATTTAAAATTAACGAGAACGCTGTCAGCTATTTTAGCACGTCTCTGAATGCAACCATAGATAGATTGCGTGCCCGTGTTTCAAAGACAAGACAAACAAAAGACAAACTACAACAGACAACATTAAGTATGTTATTTGCACATATTTCGCTATATACGGGTTTTTTCCTACTTATGTACGCTTATCTACATGTTGATAAGTCCATCTTCGTGATATGGTATTGAAACCTATTATCTACATACACTATAATTCAAGTTATCCTTCCTGGTTCGGTGCGCCCTTCTCAAGTGTGTTCGTTTTTGGTGATAATGTTGTATCTTTACAATTTGTTATCTAATTTCAACGTATCGCAATGAATATATTAGCGATACAGCTCGGACCCACTGACCTGGGGCTACCATATCGCGCGACAATTATTATTGCGAACTGGCCGATAAAACATAAATAATCTAACTCTTAGAAATACATTAATTTAGCGATTAAGAGTGCACCCACACTTTGCATAGTATTTGGTCCCAATTTTATAGAGGGCGAGCTTATATCCATTGTAACGGCCACACTCCCCCTTAATGGAAGAAGGATTCGGGCCATAGTCGACCACCCTGGCGCAGTTCGGGTTGATGAACTTCACACGCCAAAGGCGTAGTAGCACAAGAAGCATCTTCTTACGTAGCGTCACGGTAACGTAAGTGTCTTCTGTTCCGCTCATACCACACTATTTATAAATATGAATGACAGTGACAGCGTGCTTTTACGATATCGTTATGATTACATTACGAGTTCCAGCTGCGGCTACTGGTTTTCTAAACATACTGCAAGTGATAATCATTATTGAATACAAGACATTTGGTTGCATTGAAAAAATACTCAAATAAACTTTATTATTATGATTAATATTATTATCCTCACCTCAGGGGGTCATGCAGGACTTTGGCCGGGGCTGTTAGCAGGGGGTGGCGAGGGGGGAACCATGTACTTATGTAAGGCGTTACCTTGAATATCTTGGCGAGGTATTCCCTGCAGGCGGGCACCTTCTTGAGTACGGTGCAGGTGCTCATCTGCTCCTTGAGGAAGCTGGGCGTGAGGTACTGGCAGCGCACCGCCTGCAGGATGTGCTCCATGCGCGGGTACCGCCGGTCCTCGTCGTACTTCACCTGGGAACAAACAATGGATAAACATGAAAATGCTTTCTTTTAGTCATGTGTGGTTTCGGAATAATTAATAATAATATCGCCACGAACACACTAACTGTATGGTCCCAAACAATGCAACGCTTGTATTATAAGTATCGTACAATGGGCGGAGCGGGCGATCTTAGTATATACAGGATGTAACATCCAGGATGGGGACCTCCGAAGCTATAAGAGATAGAAAAATATGTTCGAATCAAGAGATAAGAAAAAATGCAGTCATAGATTAAAAGAAAACATTCATGAATAGGGAATCGAACCCGGCCGGCCGGAAGATGACTCATATAGATATTAAACATCCATGTCTTGGTTACCAGCATTCGTGTTCATCACACAAAGTTCCCTACCGGGTTGCGAATCCGGGACCCTCGGTACAAAAAGCAGGGTTACTACCAACCGCGCCGATCAGGTCGCCAAAAGTATTTCGCGCCATGGCTAGAGTGTTTATTGGGTATCCATATGTGCTAGACTCACCATATAAAAACTCTACCATCGTTAAGATCTCAATTCCATAACCTCTGGCTTGGATTACGAGTCATTGGAATTTGCTGACCGCTGTCTCTCCTCCACTTAGCATAAATGATAGCTAGACGAGCGATCAATGAACTTTATGGAGTTATAATTATATTTTTTTTATTTTTCAGATGCTTACTTTGACTAGTTAACGTTATATAAATCATTCCTTCATTCATAATGGTACTGAATATGATGGCCGTAGCTAGGGTTTGCTAAGGGTGGAGCAAAGCAAGGAACCTCGAATTAAACCAATATGTCACCAATAGAAAGAGCTTTTTTGCCTGAACTCACTGCTCTCATTTGCCAAGATACTATAGCGACATATCATTCCTTGACATCAGTAGTGATAATGACTTATATTTTTCGTTTGACTTCATGAGCCAGGGGGGACAGCTGCCCAATTGCGGCTACGTCCATGCTGAATATAAAAAATCAAACACATGACGAAGCAAACTTGAAACACTCATGCCTACATAGAAGCTGTGTGTCAACTATGTATATATATATATTAATGAGTCTATATCCTTGATCCAAATACTTGGCAGCATAATTATCTCTAATTATCATAGTTTAGCGTAACGAGTATATCTCCACATACCAGATTTATGGACATCGTGATAGTAAAATAAAATGATCACATCATCATCATCATATTAACGTGATACGTTCAATACAGACGCCACAAAATAAAAAAAAATATTAACATTTAAATTGTCGAGTGATCAATCGTGAGAACGGGCAAGTCATGTTGGTGGCGATACACTATCGCGAAGTTCAATGATACCGCGATACTATGATAACGCTCAATGTTTCGTTTGTGCTGCGCGGTCGATGCACCAAACTTGGTAGGTTAATGTCAAGATCACAAATAAATGTCATGCATTGCCCAATAAACTTGTCTAACTAACACATGGGTGTAACACGGTAATATGTACTTTATTTAATACGAACGCTTTATTTTGTATATAAGAATATAATAATGTGCTTAGCTATAAAGCAAACTAATCAGGTTTCCAAGATACAGGCTTCCGCTTAGTTTGGAACCGCAACTTAACCTACCATGTCAAATGTCTAAACTCAAATAAAATTTACTTTAATTTAATTTACTTTAATTTAGTTTACCGAATTATTTTGCATCTCTTTTGCATACTCAAATAAATATAAAATTATAAATGTTATTATATTTTTTGTTAACATTGTAGCGATTTTGTCACCAAAATTCGTTGTTACATTTATTCAGCTAGAGACTAAATATACAAATGTTTCAGGAAACTAAACGATTACTGCGAAATAAATGTCAATAGGCCAGACAATTCATGTTATTAAAAAAAAAAAAAAATTTGACAATAAACACCAAGTTTCCAGCCTGACGCTGGAAACTTGGTGTTTATTGTCCTTGGTGTTTATTGCCTCTACGTCGGACATCACTGAAGGTAGAGCTAAAAACATGGTGTCTAACTACTCACCCAACTCAGCACAGCATTGTAGACCTCTCTTTCTTCCCTCACGTTAAGCTCGTCCTTGCGGATCAAACATATTAGCTCCTGCACGGTCAGTTGCAGGAACTCCTCTTCTTGACATACCTGCAATAACAATTTATATTTCTAAAAACCATCATCTTCGCGATAATGATTATCACTTGAACTCTCGACTCGACCATTGGTATCCTCAACATGAAAACGAACAATTTGCTAATATCAATAACTTTGCAAAAATAAGGCTAAATAGCCCAATAGTTTTTATTTCGATGCCCTAGGGAAATTAGTAATGAAGTTTCCTTATTGATTTCATATATTTACGAATACTACACATTGAATAACTTATTTTAAGGATTTTATCGCGTTTATTTTCTGATCTTACGTTCCCGACGTTTCGGCTGCTTTGCAGCAACCATGGTCCCGGGAGGACTGAGGTTTTTGACGTCCTTGTGTCAAAGTTTGAACTGGGCTACCCTCATATTTAGTTGTTGTTTGCGGTCCGATCTATGCAGAAAGTGCTCACTGTGTCTTGAGGTCTTGCAATGGTGCGCTTGGTTTTGGAAAAATCCTTAAAATAAGTTTTATTTCAATCAAGTTTCCTCTTGAGTCAAATGTTGCCACATTAATAGAGGTGAGTTGGTGATAAGATTAAATATTATACACGCGTGACATTGCGAATGTTTTATCAGTAGGTACAACAAACTTTGAGCTAGGTTGAAGAGGGGAATGAGAACATAGGACAACTTCACACATCGCTGTTATACATTTTAAGTTATGGTCAATACATATGCCTAGGTTTTGGCGCACGTATAGGCCTAAGAATCCATCATGTGAATGCGATGACCAACACTAAAATACCTATCAAGGCGAGCATAAACCTTCTCCGCGTGATAGCCATAAGTAATAGCTAGAGCCGTTGGCAGAGATGTTGGCCATCGTGTAGTAGAGCCTTAAGAAGTCCATGTTTACCTGCGTGAAATGCCTCTCAATAAACTGGTTGGCTTTCTTCTTGAGATCGATGCACCCGTGCTGTTCCGCGAAGTTGGCTATGCCGATCGCGTTGGAGGGGTCCAGCTGGCGCTCTAGGAACGCGCAGCACGCGTCTATCACGTTCGATATCTGTCGGCACATAGCTAAAATAAGTGTAGATTGCTAATGTTGTTCAAGGATTACATTCTGTGATATAAGATTGAAATTTAAAAAAAAATAGTGTAAAATATTTTAACAGATGAAACAGTAAGTTATGTTGATCACGTTGATGTATAAAATCACTGTGTAAATGATGTTTGATTTTTTTTAAATAAGGCGGGCCAGTAGCTTTTGGCCATACGCTCAGTACATGATGTGTTTTTTAAATGTCTAACAATTTGATTTATTTCTTTGGGAATGTTATCTTTATAACTTACTGTTGCCCCTTTTAAAATATTTTACACTATTATTGTTACACCTTATGTATGATGTAGAAGTGCTTGCTGAGGAAGTCATAAGAACGAACGAACCTACAATAATGAAATAAATTGAACTGGACCATGCGTTGATTCAAGTTTAAATAATGTATTCAGACAAGTGTTTATATCATGATAATGAACCTAAATCCACATTCAATAGTTATAACAGAGACCCGCCAACTTCTTGTTGTCTTTGTAGTGCACTTTCGGTAAACACAAAATAATTTCGATTTAAATTCTCAAATGCTGAACTGTTTTCATATAATATGAAATTCTATTTCCTAAAGAAAGAAGCATTAAGTTCCGTATACTTTAAGCTGTCTTTATTATATACTTTTTACAGGGTTCAAAGTATGTACTTACTTGGAACATCGTTGCCGCTGGTAATAATTGGCACACGGTCACTTCAGTGATTCTGACCTTGCCCGTGTACAGGAAATAGACGAGCCACGCGATGGCGGACGGGCACACCCCTTGTAACCGCACTCTTGACATCTCACACTCTTTTAAACCGCTTGTGAACATTGCCTATATTGACAAAAAATACATTTTAATTAAAAAATAATAAGAACATTAAGCTCTCTGGTTCTGTAAACTGTTCCCCGAGGCACACAAAATGTAATATGCGTTAAAATGTATTGCTGACGAAATAAAACATCCTTATTCATGATGATACGTAAATAAATATGCAGTAATATCTTTAGGAAACTCTCTATGCGTAACAGCGCGAAAGGGATGGCGTAATTTACTCCCGCATGCAATAAACAGCGACAAAGAGTGGTTGCGCTCTTAAAATTGTGTGCCGAACTAAATAATAGTTTTTACCAAGATCCGGAATTTATCATTTCTTAGCTAATAAAGCGTATATGTATTATTTTAAAAACATTCAAGAGTTACAGTGATCAGACCAAAACGTTAAGAGAGAAGGTGATTCCGGTTTTTTGTATAGTTTTTTTTTGATAGATGTTTTCACTCGTATCTGTTTTAAGATGATGGGTTCATTTTTCATGGGTCCAAATGTAAAAACATAGCTCACTTAGATGAAGATGTGACCGATAAACATCACTGAAATTAGCATAGGCGGCTTCTGAAGCCCCTGAAAGGACTTTTTCACAATGTGCTAATAAACTTTGTATGGGCCATCTGTCAAATAAGTTTTGGCTAGAGTTTAAAATTATATTGTCAAAGAGTAGGGTAAGCAGGAACTTCTAATGTAATCGTAACGTCATCGAGAAAACATTCTGTACTGTCATACTTATTTATGAGATCTGTCGTGTGAGAAGGATGGAAGACGTAACGTTACCGAAACGGTACGTAAAAAATATTGTGCTTGTAGTACAAGTCCTTAATGTCATTACTCATTTAAGGGTGGCACTGATTGTCATTAGTAATGACTCATTACATTTATTTTATCATCAATCTAGAATAATTGTGTAATTTGCATAGAACTGTGAGGAACCCAAACTGAACCAGTTAGTTACTGTGTTAGTAGGTGAGCTTGCCATTAAACATAAATTAAACATACGTAGTCAAATAAAAAAATAATTGTCTTTGTTTATATGTTGCGTAACCAAAGAAATCTTCAAAATCAGGTAATTACCTCCGTTATGGATAAGACTCTAACTCAATCATTTTTTGACAATTCGGTTAAAAGGTTCTCTGAAGTTTGTTAATCCTATTAGATTAATATCAAAGATGCGGTCTCGACTGAATTTCGGTCGATTTAGCACTGAAGATAACCTTCAAACAACTAACACTGTACGCCTTTATGTCTGGAGAACGATACTGTGTAGGTATGGGTTTACCTTAAATGATTTGCATTTTTTTTAAGTCTATAAATAAAATTGACCTTAGCTGATAATTTATCAAATAAGATTGGGATTCGAAATAAATTTCGTATAAATCTGAAAAAACGGCGATACTTTGAAAGACTTGAGTACAAAATTATGATATTACTATCGATGTATGTAAGTACCATATTTGCAATAAATGATTATAATAATGACGTCAATCAAGCGGATACAAATCTAATCGTCGATTTATCTTTATCACTAGAAGGAGCTGTCGAACTCGTCTTCAGTGACTCCAACAAGTACGATCTACAAACGCATTCCGAACACAATATTATAAGATGACACAACCAAGATTTATGTATTCAAATCACATTATCAACTCAGAGTGCGATAAGTATATGTAAGTATCATAAATAAATTAGGCTTAACGCGAAACTGAATAGCGACCTTAGACGCTTATTATTCTAAGATAGCAACGTGATTCAAATATTGAGGAATAATTATAATACAAAATGTAAGCGTTTGGCTGATGCTAGCTCGGTAGACTCGTACAGTGTAGTGAACCTAACATTGCTTGATGACTTGCTATCACGAAGTTTACCTTATTACACAGCCAAAATACGTTGTTGCTACAAGTCACAGAATGAGACGGTACTTATCTTATCGACTACACCAAACAAAATGAATCGACTAAAAAAGTTTCGGTGGGTGAAAATATTTTATGCACTCTGTAGAAGCGATGCACAATTTTGGTTCATGGAAAAAACTAATGTACAAACCACGCTCTGAGACGGTTATAGAAAAGGCATGCTTGATGACATGACACTGCATCATTAATGCCCGTAACACAAATTACTTACTTTAAAGTAGGGGCTCCCCGCAGCGAGGACGACCTTGTGGACATGGAACAACTCGTTGCCGACTTCTAATACTACGTCTGTGAGCATGTGGTGTGACCGCATTGTGAACATCATCTGTGGAAAAAATATATACTATAATTCAACTATTATTGCTTTAACTATTGTTTGCCTTTTGGAGTGTAGGAATAATATAATGTATCACCATATTAATATGATACGAGTGCCCAAAAGGTAATATTTACGATCGCTTCAGAGTAACATACAGTACGGCAACGTACTCCAGTAACATTCACAATTCTTGTTCTCCATAAGACAACGTTACGTTTGATCTTAATCATTTAAATTTCGATTTTGAGCTACGTGCATTCTTTAACATTCAACTTGTATATCTGCTTTGTCATTCTTAGTTCCGGCGTCCTTGTTTCTTTTTCTAATCATATATCGAATGTTTAAATCGATACTCTGCATACAAATGGATGTTTTATGTAATGTTATAAGTTTACGAGAATGACAACATATTTTTATAAACGTTTAAAGATCCGTTGATATTTTTTGAACAACAATTTTATACACACATATTATAAAAGCAAGTTGTAAAAACATACAAAACAATAATTACGAAAAGCCTTATCTTAATTAAGCATACCATAAATGATGAGTAGGCACTTTATACATATTGTAATAGTTTTATCAGCTGAAGGGCTTGATTATTAATTATGTAAGAATAGATAAAACATAAATCGGATTAATAGAATCTAGTTAAATCCTCAAATAAGCGATCACAATCCATACTGCTTTTACAGGGCGTCCTCAAAAATTGTTACAAAGAAATCGAGCAATCAAGTTTAGTTGCACTATGTTGTGAGACATACCAATGAAGCTAAAACTAAGCCACGATACGTAAATAGTGGTGGATGGTGGTGGTGAAGTGGTGACGTCAGTAATCATATACATCTTCAATTATCGCAGGACCTTGACTGATAATAGTTCGCGATATGGTGCGCGGAAGAGAATTAATTGCGATAAAATGGTTACTTAGACCACCGCTCGCTTGTATACAGAGGCACCGCTTTCTCATTAATATTATCATGCCTCTGGTAATTGAATATTCCTGGAACATTCCCTTTCAACTTCGCAGAACTGAAGTCACGTGATAAAAGTTAAAAAAAAAACCTGAGAAGTTTCAAAATATACGTACGTGTCTCTGAGCCACAAATAGCCAATATTAACATTTAAAGTCGAACATAATATTTACATATCAATATAGCGTATATATTATGTACTAACTAACACGGCTTCGACAAAGTTATTCATGTGCGACTGATAATAAAATGCTTCGTCACCGTGCCGTGCGAAAATGCGATACGTACGTCATTGGGTGCCGAATAATGTTTGTTTCACCTTATTATGTGAAGCTCCGCGTGAATATGTTTAACCAATGTGTTCATTCATTAGGATCACGTATTACCTATATTCAAGATCTATCTTCATCAGGCATTTGTTCGCCCAAATTATTATAGTTTAGTCCCGGATTCGCTGTACAATAAATACGTTCAGAAGTCTGATTAGCGATTACTAGCAGTTGAACTAATATAAAATTTAATAATTGTAGGTAATATTAGGCACGTGTCAATACAATGAGCGGTCATTCACCGAGGCTGGTTAGTATGGAAGAAGTTTGAAACTAAGAGATATTGAAAATTCTTCTAAGGGCCCATGAACTCATTTTAAGATATGAGGAAAACTGCATTCATAGATTTTCAGGAAAACTACGAGACCCGAGAATCGACTCGGTTAATTTGTCAAACGAAAATGTATGTTATTTTATAACGTATGTTGATGTAAGGAATAAATGATGAAATTAATTAAATCTTTGACTAAATAAAAACTTCCAACTATGTAATTAAAATCCGCTTAGTAGATTTGACTTAGTTTATTTTCCACGATAGTACTGATGACACGTCACGTCGCTGTTCATTACATGCGGAAGTCATCACGCGATCTCTTTCCCGAAACTTAATATAGGCGACCTTTTAAGAACGGGATAAAGAAGTTGGATCAAAATCGTATGGGTAGATGGAACTAATATTGAAATAATACCTATCACTATAATACACATCTCTCCTAATATCTCGGATAATAAACTTCGCAGTTATATTGTTTCTAACTAAATTAGGTAGGTAATTAGTTGAAAATAATTAACCATTGTTTATAAAAGCGTTCACTAATTTAACTAATGTCTTTATATAATTTTTTGTCTATCTACCTAAGTGTAGTATGTATTTCTAATGAGAATAAAGTTATTTAAGCTTACGCTACTTATTTAGGTAACTTAATTATATAAGTAACACTATTAAGCACAATTGCTGATCATTTATCATTTATCATTTAACATTTGTCAGCGTGCGGCTGTCGGAGGAATATGGCATTTAAAGCCGTCTCGGTAAATTTTATTCTGTTTTCCACCGCGCGCGGACTTTTATGGTCCACACTAATTTATTTGTATATTAAATGTGCAGACCATAAATAAATTAGTACCTATAAAGAGACCATTTGCTAAATTGATTTATAACTAAAATGCGTCAGAAATTATTTCGAGGCAAAACTTTATCGGGTAACTGTTAACTGTATCAGTTTGCGCATCACGATGACTGTGCTTTTTTATAGGGCTGTCAAAAAAATCTAAACTGAAATACATATTTTACTAGGCTCTTATGTTACGAATCATTTGGAGACAGCCTGTCTGTAGTAGATGTTAATTATTTTCTACTTGTATAACTTAGGATATACTAATTTATGAAAACTTGACATGGATGTGGGATAACCCTTCAGACTATGAAAAAATATAGACCAAAATGTCCAAAAAACCAGTAATTTGTGTATACCTACTACCCCACTACGCAATAGGGTAGTAGGAATACACATTACGGGTTCAGTTTCAATGCGACGCGTTCAAAATGAATGCAATCGGCTTTAAAATGATGACATTTGAACTACTCTAAACAATTATGAATTCAAAACTGGAATCGAGAACGGTCACGATATTACTACCACATTGTCGCCAATCAAAATTGATCTATGTATATTGACACTGACGGTTTGGTTTGGAAGATAAAGTGATACATTTAAAAAGAGAAATATTGGTGACATTTTAATCTTCCGCGTCGACTGCTTAGCGAAATCTTTTACCTTGACCCTAGTCTATGGCCTTGGCAAATGGCCATGTTGGCTCGAGGTCAGTGACCGCTGACCGATTGTCATGATTAAATCTAGGACGTACCTTCATGAAATCGCTAATATAGTTGCCCATGCAGAACGTCATGTCGCCGATGTCGTTGGAGCCGGTGCCGACCTCGCCCTCGAGGGTCACGTCGCAGCTGATGGGGGGCATGTCATCCAGCATGTTCCCGCGTAGCATATCGTCGGTCTCCATACCTGACAATACCAAAAATACAACCGAATTGAGAACCTCCTCCTTTTTGAAGTCGGTTAAAAATAGTGTGAGACAAATAGCTTTCGTGATACTACCGCGACGACCGCAAACCCTGCTGATACAATTACGAAGTTGCTTATCTCGACTTTTCTATCTTCTATTAAATGGGCCAACTACAATGTTTAATAAATATATCTGTACATATAAAACAAATTCGTGTTAGTTACAGCATTTGTAACTCAAAAACGGATAGGCGGATTTTTATGATCTTTGATCTTGTCACGGCCCCGAATAGCAGAATAACTATTAAAACATGGGAAAAAATCACAAAAAAAAAAAAATATGTTCGATCACTTTCACATACATTGGATTTTGAGGCGGTACGAAGTTCGCCGAAACAGCTATTATAATATAGTAGATGGCACTATTATCACAATAAGTGAAAAAAAAAAACTATTTTTTTTAAAATGCTAGTGACAAGACAACCCTAACGCTCCGTCGCCTCGGTATTTATATCACAAAAACGACCTATTTGAACATCTGTTCAGATATTATGCTTACTGTGACAATGGTACAGCAAAGTAATATATTATGGCCAGATGACGAAGTTCTAATGTGCTTTACATAGCTGGTTAATAGAGCTGTTTTCAACCTTTACTCGTGCCAAAAAAAAAACCTAATATGGGCTCTAAATCAGGAAGAAATACGGGAAGGCATTGTAAGTATGGTAAATCAACTCATTTTATAACGTTTTAACAATATAAAGCATATGATTATGTATTGTGTGTGGGTATTAAAAGTAATTACCTACCCACCTACTTTTTAGGGTTCAATACTAAAATTAGGAACCCATATAGTTTCGACTATAGGTCACATATATATTCAGACACAATAAGGTTGAAATTTGGCATATTTGACACCACTGCCAAGTGTACAAAAATTAAAAAAAAAGTTTTGTTACTAAGTTTGGTGCGTGTTTGTTAATAAATATCTATACTAATGATGGGCTGACTGACTATATCTCATATTATAATAATAATTCAATTAGACAGTACCTACTTTTATTCAAAAAGTTTCTCATTTTTTAAACTTTGAAATGGTTTCGATTAACTTACCCCTTTGAAATGCATTCTGTGGGTATTCATTATCGAGTTTCATTTTCACTATGCACAACACTTAAACATACTTAAATATCACAAATAATTTTAGATGAATGTCACTTTACATATATTAATATTATAATTTAATTATATGTATAACTGTAGGCACTATTACTATGTTATTGAACTCAGTATTAATTGGGTTTCATAAGGATTTGTGAGCGGTATTTTTACTGCAACGGAAGCACGCGGTACCGCATCTAGGGTATCGCTTGGCGACAATAACCCACAAGACTGATCGGTGCCCCATGAGTTTATGCAGCGATAGATAGGCGATATGCTCTATATAGTGCCGGCGCCGCGCCGCCACAGCGAGGTGACTCAGCACGTCGCCATAGACAGAATTTGGGTTTATGACTTATTTTTATAACATACCTCTCACATTTATGTTTTCGATTACTATTAGTGGAACCATTTTCAAAATAAATAAAAACAGTATAATTATTATTAGTAAATCTACTTACGATTTCAGGTCTGTGATTATATTTTTGTAAAGTCCTGAACTTAATATATGACAATTTTAAACCAATTAAAAACTTGTTTAAAATTATTATTTACAAAGCATAGGTATACATACCTACATGGAACTATTGCTCGCTGTGTGTGTAGGTTTTTATACATTATTTTGTGTTTTGCCTATTCAGAGGAACTCCACTACCTAAAATAAACATAGATTTTAGCCATTGATGTGATATCATTATCATAATGCCAAGTTTTATCAAAATGTGTCTCATAGTTTTTTTAGGCAATGTCAAAGGGAGAGCGGTAATTGTAGGAATCAGACAAACGGAGCACATTATAACAAAGAAGGCTAATAAAGATAAGTAAGTTAAATAAATAAACCCAGTGTTAGGACATCCCAATAGGATAAGAACAATCTTTGATTGCCATGTCAGAGGGTTCACTGGCCGGGTCAAAAAGTCCCTGGATAAAAAAATACCCAGAGGGGAGAGCAAAGTTCCTAACAGATACAATATTTAATGACTAACTAGTTCTTCCATGTGACTGTTGTTTTTGGTGAGCATCTAGTGGCTGAGAGGAGCATTATAGATTTCAAATTCATAGGATAAGCCCTATGAACTTGAAAACACAAATATATTATCAAAAAAAAAATGTTTTACAGATATTTTGAGTGTCAGTCAGTATGTAGGTTTAACTTTTATAAGAAGAATAATAATGTAGATACAGATTTATTATTAAAAATGAACATATAGAAAATATAAAATATTTTTTTTAATTTTTTTTTTTATACATTATAGGCAAGTATTTGATCTCGATCTCACCTGATGGTAAGTGACGATGAGATCTACGATGGAGCATACTTGCCTAGGTAGGAAGGCGGCAGTAGATCGAGACGCTACATTCACTAGGCACATGCAGCACAACTGATCTGACCCGCCATCCATGAATGGCAACACCGAACATCATGCCGGAACACGGCTAGGCCGCTTGGCGACATGGCTTTGTTCAGTGGGTGGTGACTAACCACGGCCGAAGCCTACCACCAGTAGATTTGTCACCTAGTTGGCACCACCCAGGGTCACATGTAGGGTATCTTGTGGGTACTTAATTCTCCTACGGACGAAGGTGACTCGACCCCAAAAATTCCATTTAACCTTGAAATTAAGTAAACAATATGAAATGTGTTACAATTACACACAAATCAAATTTTGTTTCATTGTCCACCACTAATAATGAGCCTCAAAATAGTACTTGCTGTCCCACTCATAAGCACACATGTGAGAGAGACAGAAAGGCTTCCATAATGCATATTCAATATGATGGCATAGCAATTTGTGCCATATGCCTATTTGCAGACACTACAATTTCCATTGTGTTTTATTGAATGTGCCATCTTTTGATAATCAATATGTAGCATCATCTATTTTGGTTGGACTCAATCAATTGAATCAATTTATTGCATTGTCATAGTATTCATCTATACCAGTACTGTATGAAATAACCTTTCCATGCTATAGGCAAATTGAACTTCCATCTACAGGTTTATGGAGCAAGCTATTTATAAGATTCACAACTACAGCTGCTAAGAGTTGTTTATGAGTGACTGGGATTTGTGAATGGATAACATTATGTAGGTAGGGAGGTATCTTTATTACTGACTATGTTTTGAGTTTTTTTGTGATTTTAAAAATAGTTAAGTATTGCATACGTTACACACATTAGTATCTAGATAAGGTAACTATAGCCTAAAACTACGTAAGCAGCGATAAGTACCCTAACTAGTGCTTAAAACATACTGACTGAATAAAACTTACCTGTTCGCTATATGATGTAACAATGGCTATATAGTTTTTTTTTACAAAAAGGTCACTGAACAGTCTTGAATGAAAGGTATTGGTATATTATAGAAAACATAATTTCGTAATATGCAGCAACAACATTACAAAACTCCAAATTCACAACACAATATCACATCACACAATCACTATAGCATCATAAGAATGGAATACCGATTGTAAGCTCAGAAATACAGGTGTTTGTAATTGCGCGATTAATTCTTATCTATTATTCTATGTTTCCAGTCTTTTTTCAACAAACAAAACTGAATAATTCAGGAAATTACTCCTTCATTGACAGTATTTGACAGAGTCAGAAATGTAGTGTACCAGTGTTGCAACAAAAAAAGGGGATCTGGTTTTTTAAAATATTTTTTCTAATATGGTATTGAGTATCAGTCTTTTAGAGCCCAGGGGCTTTTTCTAGGGCCCCGACAAGTCGTTGAATGAGCTGAAGTCGTGCAAGGGGATTCCTATTCATCGAAATTCCCCCACATATTTTACTTGGGTAAGTAAAATATATGATTCGGTTCGATGGGTTTACAATGACTGGCCAAAAATTCCCAAGGCATTCCTAGGTCATGAAACGAAATTTAAAAGAAAACTTTGTCCATGAAAGATATAGGTGTGTTATATGGGAAACCCTATCAAATGAGTTTTATCGGCTTATGCATTTAAATTAGCCGAATCATAAACTGAGCTCGTATTATAGGAAAGCCCTTTCAAAAGGCAAGCAATGTGACTGGTAATATTATATTCCATTAATCGGATATAGTCAAATCAGACAGCAATTAAATCGTTCAAACCCATGCAAAATCTGTTCATAGGCTTTTCAGTCTGATTATCCATATACTTTGCTTACCTACAACATGAGGATAATGTTGGATTCGGCTATCTTAAGATAAATGCAAACCCAATTCGGAAGGGTTTCTCATATAACACAAACATTTCATCGACAAAGTTCTTTTTTAAAATTTCGAATGAAAACCCAGGAAACCACTTTATACGGGATATTTACTTTACGTTTGATGGGTAAGTATAGTTTTAAGGTGGAAGCTCAGGTCAGGGCGCGAAATTCAAAATTTCAATGGTTTTTATTTTTTTACGAAAAATTTGGACATCTTAACGATGTAATTTAGTTTTTTGCGATATTAGCATTCTGCATTGGATGTCTCGATGTATTAAGTTTGCTTAAAAAAATACCTAAAGCGATACAACACCATAAAGAGTGGTTTTTACATACCTATTGTGTTCAATTAAATTAATTAAATATAAGTAAGAATCTTAATACAAAACATACTTTACACCAATAGAATTACTCACATACGTAAGTATCACACAAAAAAATATATTTGTATCCACTTAAATTTGTTTATCGTGTTGATATACGGGGACACATAATTTAACCTCTGAATAATTTCTAAATCATTAGCTGTAATTGATCCGTCGCGAAATTAACACCCTGCGCGCTTGTTGTGGCTTCATGATATAGGTGGGTAGGTGATTTAATATTTTATTACTTATTAGTGACTTAAGCTTAAGGTTTACAATAGATATTGTAGTAGGTATACTTACTTTATAAAAATAATACCAGCCCTTTTTAATGTCGCACTGTTGGGCACAGGCCTCCCATCACTGCGAGGGAGATCAGTGCGGGTTGGCGGACTTCACACATCTTTCGAGGGGTTGTAGCAGACTTGCAGGTTTCGTCACGGTGTTTTACTTCACCGTTTAGCAAGTGATCATCATTTTTAATAATAAAAAAACATAAACCCCTGACAAAAAACAAAATTTAAAAAGGTCAAAAATAATATCTATTATCCTACGAATAAATAGATATTACCATAAATAATAAAAAATGATCAATAATTTTTGACGGGCGGAGTCGCGGCCGGAGCTAGTGAGTATTAAAGTAGGAAACAACCTGTATCCGCTTCAACTAGCACCTAATTAAAATCAATCAAATTGACACCTTGTTAAAGCAGTTTAAGCCAAATAGAATACTGTCTATTATCAGTTAGTTCGTTCTACGACGTTTTAACGAAATGGTTGAAATTAATTATTCTACGTTCCAAGCGCTGAGACCTCATTTCGATGCGCTGGCCAGAGTTGGCTATTTTAAAATAGTTTTGAAACAATTGTGCCCTATAAGACATTTTTTTCATAATGTTTACCGAGGGGTTATTTTGGCGTTAGTATTAGGGTACAACTTGCAGCATATCATACGAGTTATACAAGTAAGTTAACCAGTTTATCGGATCCCAGAACTAATGAGTACTTGCAACATATTAATTCAGAACTGTTAGGTGCTACACATATGGAATCAAAGGAGATTTTATAATTGGAGTAGCTGCGCTATGAATTGTACGAACCCAGCTATTTTATTTAGGCATATTTAAATTTTCAAACAGAAAGAAGAAGAAGCAGTGATAGCCAAGTTGGTAGAACGCTTGCCTCGGTAACGAGGATTGCAGGTTCAAACCCCGGCTCGCACCTCTGGGATTTTTCAAGTGCGAATCTCATTTTCAACCATGATTATCACTTGCTAAAACGGTGAAGGAAAACATCGTGAGGAAACCTGCATGTCTGAGAGAACCCCTCGAAAGATGTGTGAAGTCCGCCAATCCGCACTGGGCCAGCGTGGTGGACTATGGCCTAATCCCTCCTCGCATTGAGGGGAGGCCCGTGCCCAGCAGTGGGACATTAAAAAAAGGGCTGGAATTATTATTATTATTATATAAATTTTCAAACAGGTTCGCCATAGCACCGAAAAAATGGTGGACACGCTGTTCATCTTGCTTACAATTTTGAATACACTGGGAAAACAGGCCGCCTTCAACCTCAGGAGTCGTCGGATCGACCAGATTGTTTCTGTCATAAATGGTCAGAGAAATTTTCGATTTTGCCGTCCATCAATGGGCATTGGCTGCGCCCAAATATATAAAAATATATTATTTATTTAATTACACAAAATATATATTGGCATAATGTATAATCGTACACTCACGCATTCAAACTAAACGCACTACTCACTCTCTCTCGCTCTCTCATTCACTCCGCTCCATGTCCGTTCCCGCGTCGTACCGCAACAGCAAGCAAAAAATTGCTGAAACTCAACTAAAAAATATGTGAAAACTCTCTAATCGTGCCCCGCAACTAATAAACCCAAAATAAATGTGTGTGCATGTGATTTTGTGAGATCCTGAGCTTGCGGCAACCAAGAGACCAACCCAGCGACCTCAGGTACGTCCTTCCTTCTCCGCAGCGCCTCCAAGTTTTGGTCCCACTCCCCGGATCCCTTGATCCGCAACGCTCCTCCTTACAATCAACGCATTACACACATATTTTAATTATCTATTTCTCATATTTTATATAAAAACGCATTACAAACTCAATTCAAACGACGCCATTACTCACCACGCACCGACAAGTTTTTACTTGTTTTTATCTCGCTACTCAAATAATATTTCTCATTAGAATCTATTTATAACTCATTAATACGCATAATACTATTCATTTCTAATAATATTTTCGCATTTCATCGCATATTTCAACACATTAATTCATTAATCCACGTTCGTAGGTAGGTAGGTACGCTTACATTCGCGATCAAATACGCAATTCTCTCGCTCACTCTCACGCAATTCTCGTCCTTACGTGTATGGTATTACGTACCATATTCGACTGGACATTTTTATAAATATCTCACACATTACCTACATTTTTCATTTAATTTAATTATTAATTTTAAGACTTTCTATCTATCATTATGGGTGGAAAACGCATTAAAGGTGATAGTGCTTCTAACATTTCTGATGATGATGACATTCCCGATGTTGAAATCGCAATACTCGAAGAGAAAAAACAAAGTTTGTTTCAAATTGCTCAAGTAATTTATAACCTAAGTTTGAAGGTATCAGATCCTGTTAGTCGCGCTCAGTTCCTCGCCAGAGCGCAATCCATTGAGCAAACCCGCTCGGAATTTATGAAAAATTTGGATAGTCTTGTTGTTGCATCCATGCAGGCGGATCCTAAGACAAAGCCCAATTACAGCGCCCTTAACGCATTTGATGAGTTGTATTGTTACATAAAACAAACAGAGAACATTCTGAAGCAACAGCTTGATGATAAAAAGAAAGAAAGTGATCATTTAAATATGAAACTCCCACCGCTACAGTTGGCAAGTTTTGATGGCACTCCAAGTAAATGGCCAGTGTTCTATGAAAATTTCCGCTCTCTTATACACATTAATCACCGTCTTTCTAATGCTGAAAAAGTTCAGTATTTAATTGGATGTCTATCGGGTAAGGCACTCAATATTTGCTCTGGAATAACCGCTACTTCAGAAAATTATGAAATTATCTGGAAAAGTCTTTTAGATAAATATCAGGATACTAGGGTACAAGCTTCTATGTATCTAGAACAAATGCTACAGCATAAATCTAACCAGTCTCTTGAACATTTTATTGATAACTTTTGTTCTGCTGAAGCCGCACTCCGTCGCTTAGAAATTAACGATTTATCAGATTTTATAATAACTCACATTGCTTTGACTAAGCTTGATAGAGACACGCTCAATTTGTTTGAACAAACTCACAGACAAACTGATATTCCTACATTTCATGATTTTAAAAACTTTTTAAAACAACAAAATAAAATTCAAACGCTTCGCACCCCTACTCAATCTCAACACTATCAAAACAAAGCAAACAAACTTACGCCTAGAACTAAACCAACTCAGTCATTCGTCACTCAACTAGATAATAATAATAATATAAATAATAATTCGCTCACTCATACTCAAAATAATAAATCTGCCATACCTCCGCAAACCCACTCTCAAGCATGCAAAGTATGCAACTCTAGTTACTCTCACCCTTTATTCAGATGTGAATATTTCCTAAATAAAGATCCAGTAACTCGCAATGATATAGTAAACAAAAACGCATTTTGTAAAAACTGTTTAGGCTTTCATAACACAAATATGTGTAAGTCACAAAACAGGTGCTTAACTTGCAGTCGTAAACATCACTCACTATTACATATTAATTTCAATCATAATAACAATATAAATTCCACTACTGATCGCAATTATTCTGTCTACCCCGCTAACGGCTTATCACAGCGTGAAGATACACAGCTGACGCGCGCCGATAGTGTGCCCGCGCGCCCCCCGCCGCAACCGCAACGCCCCGCGCCTGACGCGACTCACGCGTCCCACTCGCACTCGTACTCTCGCCCGCTTCATGCGGTTCACGTCGCTTGCGCTTCCGCCGATTCGCAGCCGCCGGTCGAACATATGACTGCGCGCGCGAACTCAAATATTGATAACAATAACTTTGCACTTTCCGCGATTTCTTCCGCGCGTATTTCGAATAATACGACCGTATTGTTACCAACCGCTTCTGTACACGTTTATTGTTACGATAATGATAGGAAAACTATTCGATTATTTTTAGATACAGGTTCAATGAGTAACTTTATTACAAAATCCTGTTGTGAACGCTTGAATTTAAAAATTACGCCCGCGCCTTCTACAGTCAAAGGCATAGGTCAAGTCGAAAGTAAATCTTTTGGTCTAACGCAATTTAAAATATATTCTCGTTTCGACTCACGCTGTTATTATACGGTTAATGCTCGTGTTATAGATACTATAACCGACTTTTTGCCCAACGCTGAAATTGATCTCACGCAATTGACTCACTTACAAAATATTCCAATGGCAGACGACCATTTTAATGCGCCCGCTGAAATCGATTGTCTCATAGGCAACGAATTATTCCCACTTTTACTCGGATCAGGGCGAGTATCCGCCTCCCAATCCTCGGTAGTTGGTATACAAACCACACTAGGATATGTTGCTATGGGTAAAGCCCAATGTACCTCGTACACGCCTCTCGCTCACGCACAACGCTCACGCACGGATTTGAAAAACTCACACTCTCATTCTCACACGCAAAACTCACACAAAAGGCAGACACGCCCTTTCACACATCACTCGACTCAATCTCAATTGAACTCGCATAATGACCATCATACATTTCACTCACTCATCATTGATAAGTCATTTTTCTGTAATACGGAATCGCTCTCACTCGAATATTTAACTCAACGCTTCTGGGAAATTGAAAATGTTCCGGATAAAAAACATTTTAGTCCAGAAGACGAAGCATGCGAACAATTGTTCCAATCCACATACTCACGTGACGTCTCCGGTAGATACACCGTTGATCTTCCGTTTAAGCTCGAGCCCTCTGAGTTAGGTAACTCGTATAGCATCGCCAAACGCCGCTTCTTAAATTTAGAAAAGAAACTCGATTCTTCTGATTTACGCACTGATTATAACGCTACGATTCAAGCATATATTGACCAGGGTTACTTATCTAAAATTGAAAATCCCGCACTCGATACTCACTCTTATTTTCTACCGCATAGGGCTGTCTATCGCCCCGAAAAAGAAACCTCTAAAACTCGCGTTGTTCTCGATGCAGGATGTAAAACTACATCAGGTAAATCACTTAATGATTTGCTTTATGTAGGTCCGAATTTACAAAGTAACATCTACGATTTACTTCTAAATTTACGCATGTTTTCTATCGCATTATCCGCAGACATTGAAAAAATGTACTTTCAAGTGGAACTCTCTCTCAAACATCAACCATATCAACGCATTCTCTTTCGATTCGATCTCCACTCGCCTATTGACGTATATCAGTTCAATAGAGTTTGTTTCGGAGTATCTAGCTCACCATATCTCGCCATGCGCGTCGTTCGCCAACTCGCCGCTGACGGCCGAGATGTTTATCCTCTCGCTGCATACGAGGCTGAGAACCATATGTACATGGATGACTATGTAGGTTCTGTAGATGGTTTAAATAACGCAGAAAACACTTATAAAGAAATGGTTGAAATGTTTAGGTCTGGAGGATTCAACTTAGTTAAATGGATCTCAAATAATAAAGAATTCATGTCGCGCATTCCCTCTTCTCATAAAAGTCCACACGCTATTAATTTCGATTCCGACTCTAACGCAGCTACGAAAATCGTAGGTATGCAATGGCAACCTACTGATGACAATTTTCATTTTCACGTCAATATTGACGCTTCAGAAAAATGCACTAAACGCACAATTCTCTCTGAAACTGCACGCTTATTCGACCCGCTAGGTCTCATCAGTCCAGCCGTCGCATTTATGAAGCTGTTAGTGCAGGAATGCTGGAAGCTACAACTCGACTGGGATGATGAGGTTCCTGATTTTATTTTTACGAAATGGAAACAATTTCACGACGAACTCCCGTATTTACAAAATATTAAAATCCCACGACATGTAGGTATTACTAATAATTTAAACATAACTCTGATCGGTTTTGCAGACGCAAGCGAAAAGTGTTATGGCGCTTGCATATATGTACGTGTTGACAGTGGTGAAAACTCTAACGCTACCTCAGTAAAACTTCTCACCTCTAAATCTAAAGTCTCATCACCTAATAAAACTCTCGCTCGCTTAGAGCTCTGCGCAGCTCTTTTACTCGCTAAGTTACTCGCATCGGTTCGCTCAGTATTTAATAAACGCTGCAAGATACAAAATATCTACGCTTTCTCGGACTCCACAGTAACGCTTACTTGGATACACTCACCCGCTTATAAGTTTCATACATTTGTAGCTAATCGCATCGCTCAAATAAATGAATACTTACCCGCTCCTCATTGGTTTCACGTTCGTGGTGTTGAAAATCCCGCCGACATAGTCTCGCGACCTGTAACACCTAAAAGTTTGATTAATAACGATCTCTGGTTCCATGGTCCGAAGTGGTTATCCGCTCCAGTCGTAGATTGGCCTGTAAAAGAATATATTATTAATCACAACGAAGAACAAAATGAATCTAAAACTACAACTCTTTACATTCACTCTAATGAAAATACTCACCCAATACAAGATCTTGCAGAACGTGTTTCCTCGTGGTCTAAGTTTTTACGCTCTCTCGTTTATATTTTACGCTTTTCTAAATTATTAAATTCACGTGGTCCTATCACAGTACACGATTTAGAACATGCTGAATATCACGCTCTAAAATATGTGCAATCAAAATATTTCTCGCATGAGATCCATGCCATCAATAACGCTAAAACTTATAAAAATAAAAACATATTAAAACTCAACCCTTTTCTCAATAATGGTCTACTACGCGTAGGAGGTAGACTCACACACTCACAATTAGATTTCGATAAAAAATACCCAATATTACTTCCCAACGATCGCATAACTCAACTTCTCATAGAATATTATCACAAAATTAACCTTCATACAGGTCCCGCTCTACTCTTAGCTCTTTTAAGACAGAAATATTGGATTTTGTCAGCTCGTAATTTAGTTAGAAAAATAGTACATAATTGTAACACTTGTTTTAAACTCAAACCCCGCATTACAAACCCGCAAATGGGTGATCTTCCCGCAATTCGAGTATCTCAAGTTAAATCTTTCGTTCATACCGCTGTAGATTACGCTGGTCCCTTCTATATTACACATATTCGACGCCGTGGTATTAAAAGCCATAAGGCTTATATTTGCCTGTTTGTATGTCTTACCACAAAAGCCCTACATTTAGAATTGGTCTCAGACCTTAGTTCTGACCTGTTTCTCGCCGCTTTTAAGCGATTCATTTCTCGCAGGGGTCCGGTATCTATAATGTACAGCGATGGAGGTACCAATTTTATTGGTGCAAAACGCAAATTATACGAAATTCATACACTTATACAGTCCACTGATTACCAAAATTACTTAAGTCAACATTTAACTCAATATAAAATTCAATTTAAACATAGTCCGCCTTACGGTCCTCATTTTAATGGCTTAAGTGAAACAAATGTTAAATCCGTTAAAACGCATTTATATAAAGCTATTGGAAAGCAAATTCTCACTTATGAGGAATTCAACACTATTCTAGTTCAAATAGAAGGTTTATTAAATAGCCGTCCTATTTGTGTACTATCGTCAGATCCCTCTGATCTGTCCGCGTTAACGCCTAATCATTTTCTTAACGTAACTTCTCTTAAATTTTTACCCGCCGAAAAGATTGATTTCACTATTTCTGATAATAGGTTATCACGCTATCAGTTACTTAATAGAATAGTCCAGAGTTACTGGAAACGATGGAGTATTGAGTACCTTACATCGTTACAGCAACGCGAAAAATGGAACTCGCCTTCAAACCCTGTTACTGTAGGAACAATGGTGATAATCAAGGATGACAATACACATCCGATGTATTGGCCTCTCGCTGTTGTCACAGAAATCTTTCCTGGTAAAGATAACATTGTTCGCGCCGTTAAAGTTAAAACTTCTACTGGAAGTTATGTGCGGCCTGTAACTCGACTTTGTCCATTACCTTCACAGTAATTTTTTAACATTTAATTTAACTCTTTTAGCTCTAATTTTAAACTCTTATAAATTTAATTAATATTCTCTTTTCTCAACGCAATGTAGAGGAAAACCTCTAGGCCCCCCGAAGTTGGCTGCGCCCAAATATATAAAAATATATTATTTATTTAATTACACAAAATATATATTGGCATAATGTATAATCGTACACTCACGCATTCAAACTAAACGCACTACTCACTCTCTCTCGCTCTCTCATTCACTCCGCTCCATGTCCGTTCCCGCGTCGTACCGCAACAGCAAGCAAAAAATTGCTGAAACTCAACTAAAAAATATGTGAAAACTCTCTAATCGTGCCCCGCAACTAATAAACCCAAAATAAATGTGTGTGCATGTGATTTTGTGAGATCCTGAGCTTGCGGCAACCAAGAGACCAACCCAGCGACCTCAGGTACGTCCTTCCTTCTCCGCAGCGCCTCCAGGCATAATACCATCCTAGATAACACCCATACAGTACCTACTGTTCTCCGCCAAAGGCGTGGGACCTCCTTAATCCTAGTGGGAGCCCTTCTTTCGCCAAACGGCTATTTATATGCTTTTTCTATAAACTTACTAACCACTGAAACTAAACATAACAATATTAGATCTCTTTCGGAACACTTTAAAGTTCAGAATCTATCGAAAGAAAACTCTAGGTTCAAATCTGGTAATTTAAATTAGAATGGAAAAATTACAACAGTTTAATACCGCCCACCAATACGGTCATTGATAACGAGCGTGAATGAATGATGTTTACCTGTCCTCAGGGCCGGTCTTCGCGCCAACTAAACCGTACCACGTGAAGGTTTTGAAAGAGAACGCGGTGGCGATGTCTCGGCTCCTGACATTGTACCACGTGGCTGTGTTCACGTGCGGTAGCCTGTGGACCATCTTCCCGATAGTCAATAGAGCTCTAGGCGAGGATGTAGATTTCACAGGATATTATCCATTCGATATTACACGTTCGCCAGCGTAAGACGAAGTGCATTTATCTATGTCGCTCAAAAGCTAATATCGTTTTATTTGCACTAAATGCATACTGTAAATTTTAATATCGAAAAAGATGAATACTGAAACGTTACTTAATTAAGTAGTTAGTTTTATACCTACTCAGGCAAGTAGATAAGTAGTTAGTATTTTCTTTAAAGGTAAAGTAGTAAGTGCTTCACCCATGCATAACACATAATTTTATTAATTTTTACTCTGCCGGAATCTATGTGCTCTTCGACAAACGCATCCTTGAACCAGAATATGAAAAATAAGACAGCAAGAACGTTTGAATGTGGGGACGATGAGATAGTCGCAATAGCAGAGTGAATCTGGACTAGAATCGCTTAAGAACAAGACAGAGAAAACGATTGGAGTAGGCCTAAACCATGCAGTAAATAATATTTTGATTTTTAGATTCGAATTGGCTTTAACTTACATGACGATCCTAATAACGGGCCAGGCGTACGGTAACGTGACAATGGATTGCACAATCGTAGCGTTTTACGCTCAAGCCAAGATACAAATACAGATGCTCAGATACAATCTCGAACAACTGCCGGATGAAGACGACGATGTAAAAATAAACCGCAATGGAATTAAAAAAACAAATGAGACCGTTAATAAAGATGATATTGGAGCGGTTAAAATACACAAGCGGTTCATCAAATGTGTGGATCATTATGATCAAATTGTACGGTAAGTAAGGTACAGGTTGTAGCTATTAGCCACGAGACGTAGTGTAGGGTTGCCTCCTACAGGGTGGACCGATGACAAAGTATGCGTCGCATAGGAAGCCGGTGGAATTTATTGTGGATGTCCAGAAGTGGAGTCTCTGAGTCATGAATGGCACGGCAAGTAAATAAATTATTGTTTATCGAGATTGCGTAGGTAGGATAAGATACTTTTGACCATAGTGACCAAATTCCTTAGAAAATGTCCTTCTGAACGGTACAGCTACAGGCCCGCAAACCGTTGCACTAGAGCCTATATGTGTCGCTATTTGAAAAAATGTGTGCAAGCAGAAATCGCCCAGATTTCTTTTGTTTGATGCTCCAACAGGTTTATTAAGGAAGTTGAGTCGATATTTGGCGAAGCAATGGTGATTCAGTTTTTTGTGATGGCGTGGGTCATATGTATGACGGTGTATAAGATTGTCGGAGTAAGTAACTTTTACGTAACTTTTTTATCAAAACTGTTACTATTACGTGAATACCTTTTACGACATGTTTTTATTTTATCCGCATCACTAGTCTTAACAACAAATTGCAATATCAGATGATAGCAATTGCTATCATCAGTGGTTATTTATGTCTGATTAGCGCAATTGAAAAAATATAGAGCATTTTATTAGCTATAGCTATCAATGATAAAGCAGCCTGGGACTGATCGCTCAAATATCTAGTCAATTAAGATTTTAAAATGTTAAATGCAGTGTGTGTGCGGCGCGCATGGAAACACACTGGAGTTATTTTTTTTTTGTTATAAACACGGCTATAAAAAAAGGTAAAAAAGACAAGCCCGCTGAGTTTCTTGCCGGATCTTCTTAGTTGAGGTCACGTTGCGATCCGGTTGTAGAATTAAGAAAAAAAATAAGCCTACACAAAATAAATGATTTGACGTTGACTATGAAATAGTTACACGTATAAGTATAAGGACCTACAAAATTATTAAAAATGTTGAAATTTAAGCCTATTTGTGGAACCGATAAAAGGACTCGGATGCCCAGAATAAATTCTAATAATTTAATCTGGGCATCCGTTATTAAATAAAATTAAGATTAAATAAATTATTAATTTCAGTTGAGCATTTTATCAGCGGAATTCGTGTCCATGGCGGTGTATCTAGGATGCATGTTGGCGCAGCTCTTCATTTATTGTTATTATGGAACACAGCTTAAAGTTGAGGTAAAATCCTACATTTACATAACTGTAGGTATTTATTAGAATAAATTAATGAGCAATTTTAACCCTGTCAACATTTGGGTTGATACCCTAATTTAGGTAAATTTTGTTTAATACTACTATACTATTAAGCCACGGCCCGGTCTCTGTGCCCTGAACATTCTTGATGGGAATATGTATATAAATAAACATAGATAAGTACATAAAGAATTAGGTTTATTGCACATTGTATTCATTATTCATCATTCGGCGTAGTGAATATGTTTGTTGTAGTTGATTGCCAACATAAAAAAAGAAGGAGAAGAAAGGCCTACATGGATGAAATAACTAGGTAAATTATTATCTCTAGAAAAAGACTCGTACGTGCACGACAGTGAGAAATTTCGCAGCAATAGTCTACTATCGAAATATTTTGTTATGACGCTATAAAAACAAATAATATCTAAATGATTGTGTAGGTGTAGTGCCTAGGTACTTAGCAGATAACTAGTATAACTAAAGGACATATTTTTGTCGTATCATGCTTACAACATGCTATCTGTTTATTTATGTATTGTCATGCTTAGTGCACACAATATTATTCTATACTAGCTGTTGCCCGCGACTTCGTCCGCGTGGTATTTAATAAAGAGAACCGTTGACAACAGCCTGCTCGCCCATTCTGAGCCCCTGGGACGCATTGCAGGTTGTTGCTATCAAACTTAATCAGGCGCTGCGCTGCAACATTGGTTTTAATTTTTTTTCGTGAGATCCTATTTTTTTTTTTTCTAAAAAAAATATAGCCTAAGTTACTCCTTGCTACATCAGCTATCTGCCAGTGAAAGTCCCGTCAAAATCGGTCCAGCCATTTTAGAGATTAGCCGGAACAAACAGACAGACAGACAGACAGACGGACAGACAGACAGACAGACAAACATTTTAAAAAATGTTGTTTCGGTATAGGTAACGTGTATACATCCAAATGCACTTAGTAAAAAGCGGTTATTTTAATATTACAAACAGACACTCCAATTTTATTTATATGTATAGATGTTCTGGCGAACGTCGTACAACCTCTGATATGCGAGAAAAACATTTTTTCCCATGATTGAATAGTTATTCTGCTATTCGGGGCGGAGACAAATTCAAAAAATTAAATTTCATAAAAATCGGCCTACTCGTTCCCGAGTTTTAATTGGTGTAACTAACACGATCCTGTTTTATTTATAAAGATTAATTTAGTTTATGTATACATATTATATTGAGTGCATAAGACCTATTAACCGCGCCGGTAAATATTGGCTCACTAAACTCGTATTATTGCCTTTTATATTGTAATATAACAAATTAATAACATACATGTATATTTCCGCTCACCGATCCCAAATGAGAATCAGTACCGACTGATCTTTTTTATTTTGTATTTGTACTGCGTTTTATTTACCTGTGTCCAATGAAATTGTCTGTCTACTTACAAAATAAAGGTCGGTTTAATTTCCTCAGAGCGAGTACATAAACCAGTCGATATACTGCAGCAGATGGCTGGCGCTACCGCCGCGGTTCCGTCGCCAGTTGTTCGTGCTGATGCAGTGCTGCTCCCGACCGCTGGCTCCCAGGACAGCTTACATCATACCCATGTCTCTGGAGACTTATATAGCGGTAGGCATGATTTGATGGCAAATATAGGACCCCGGCATGAGGTAGCTAGCTTGTGTACTGAACCATGATCTTGGAGTGTTATTTCTAGGGCGTGTTAAATAATGAAGACTCTGATAATCTTAACCTTAACCTAAAATATTTAAGGTAGTTCAGTGATTTGGATGAAGTGTTGTGCACAACTAGTTTAGTCGAAGTACCACGGGCGGAGCTGCGGTCAAAAGTTTAGTAATAGATCAATATATTCAAGGAAATATTTAATTTACGGATACCTTGTTATTTCAGGTACTGAGGACTTCCTACACGCTCTTCACCTTTCTGAACCGCTAGTCATCTCGGGATTGTTCCCATTTTATTTAAATTACAACGATTTAGTTGAATTTATTCACCTTGATTTGCCATAGGTGATTCTTGATAGGTGCCTACGTGAATTATTATTATTTTTAGTTTACCTAAATAACCTACTAGGCAATGAACAAAGCTGTGAACATGCTTTCACCAATGGAGTCACGATCGACAGCAATGAGGGAAAGATGGAGGAGTAGAAGGCAATAAACAGAAGTGTTATCTATACAATACAAATAAATAAAATTGGAGTGTCTGTTTGTAATATTAAAATAACCGCTTTTTACTAAGTGCATTTGGATGTATACACGGTACCTATACCAAAACAACATTTTTTAAAATTATTGTCTGTCTGTCTGTTTGTTCCAGCTAATCTCTGAAATGGCTGGACCGATTTTGACGGGACTTTCACTGCCAGATAGCTGATGTAACAAGGAGTAACTTGGGCTACTTTTATTTTAGAAAAAAAAAATAGGATCTCACGAAAAAAAATAAAATCAATGTTGCAGCGCTGCGCCTGGTTAAGTTTGATAGCAACAACCTGCAATGCGTCCCGCGGGCTAATTACGCGCGAGCAAGCTGTTGCCAACGGTTGTGTCTTTGTTAAATACCACGCGGACGAAGTCGTGGGTAACAGCTAGTTTGAAATAAAACTAATTTTACGGATTTTATCTTATGCTTTGAAATGATCATGAGTGCGATCTACGGACCGCAAACAACAACTACATATAAGGGTACCCCAGTTCAAACTATAACACTAGGACGTCAAACACCTCAATCCTCCCGTGACCATAGTTGCTGTAAAGCAGCCGAAACGTCGGGAACGTAAAAAACATACAATAACCGCGGTAAAATCCGTAAGATTAGTTTTGTTTCAAAAATAAACAAATCAAAAAAAGGTGTGTTATGTACATAAAAAAATACAACCCAATTAAGAACATCCTCCTTTTTGAAGTCGGTTAAAAATCTACATCGTCCACAAATAGATATACCTCTATGTTCAAGATTTTGTAGATGGTATTCTTTAGTTTTGTGCTGCATTATGATAGGAATCGGAGGTCGATCGTAAAATCGACCGCCGTTTGAATCGTTGCGTATATTTACTGCTGTTTTATGACTTAGCGACGAGACGGTTAGAGATCCGCGTACATTCTACTTACCTAATGGAAACAAAATCATTTTCTCTTATTTATTGTAGTTTTTTTTAAATAATTTTCGTGGTTATACAAAAGTTTATGGAAGGGATTATTAAGCGACACTATATTTACTAATACTTGATGTCTATAGTTATATGTATACGCGCAATTTTATTATTGAAGTGAAACACTAATTTCATCGTATTAGCGGGAACACAAGCGATAAACATGAATATCCCTCCAGTGTTTCTTCTATTGTTGGAGTGGAAAATAAACATCGGGGGCGACTAAAAATAAATTGTGTCTATCATTTATCCGCAGCAACATTTCCACAAGCTTGTAAAATAATTATTTTAAGCACCGTGTTCGAGTGAACCGCTTAAAGTTTCGGTCGAAAGGTGCGGGCGCGCCGCGTGAGTCACGCGGGCTCCGCCAGACGATCCAGGAGTCCGAAACCCGCCTCCTCAGTGCTCCGTACGACCGAAGTGCTGAAAGTCGTGTAAAAAGTTGTATCCGGCCGCGAATAGCGCGTGTGGAATTCCGTTTATTAATACGCGAGTGCGGGCGGGGCGGCGAGCGGCTCGCGGCTTGCGTCGGGTTCGAGCGGTTCCGAGCCGGGCCGGCCGCGACTCGGCAGCGGCTGCGCCCGCGCCGGCGGCGCCCATGCGCGCGCGCCGATGATATTCACGGGCGGGGGGGCGCGCCGCCGTACCTCGCCCGCGCCGCCCCGTGCGCGCCTCGCACCGCGCCCGCCCGCCCAGCGTCTTCATGCCGACTACGTGAGTTGAGTCCTCTACACATCTCACTGTTTACACTTTGATAATTACGCAGGTACACGACCCGTGCGCCATAATATTTTCGTTAGTAGATAAGTATTTATAATATATCGCGTCGATATCGACCTACGCTTCGTGCGGAAAATTTCCCTGCCGGCTATGAAAAATATATACAAATAAGTTAGATACTTACTTATTTATAATAATAAATACACTGAACGGTTCGATGGCCTTTGGGTTCCATGTTAGCCGAGTTCCGTTAATATTTTTGTAAGTAATTACTATTTTTGAAACTAATTACCTACCTAATTCTGAACAGTTTGTAGGAAGGTAATTTAAAATTTTTAGTAATGTAACGGCGATTATTTAATTTATTAAGACGAAGAACACAAACAAGGGTAACTGAAATAAGCACTAAAAGCAATAAATCTGTACCGTACTAGATTTTCATGCCATACTACTCAGACAGAGTGTACCTACATATTTTATCTACAACTGACATCGATAAATGTAAATAAATCATCAATCAGTTTAAGTGGGTGAAGATTAATTGCTTAGCTCTTTAGAAAATATATAATTAATAACAGAGTTTACTGCAGAGTTAACAGAGTTTGGTAACTGAAGACGTATATAAAACCAATTAACAGGTAACTGATACTGGTAGTGCAAGAAGAATTCGCTCGCCACAAAGCCAATGGATGTATGCAATGCAATGGCAAGAAATAATAATATGATCTGTTGAATTAATGAAAAAATTAAACGGGATTCCCATCAATGCGCTCATCAGTAGTAGGTATTTTTATTTTGACCATGATTGTTCTCACATACCTATAACAATGTACTGCTCAAATATGTAAAAGATCTTTTTAAAAAGAGTAACCACGGAACGGGTGGTAAAGTTGTAGCATAGCATTTTGTTACTTTTTTGACGATTCATAAGTAATGTACTTAATGGTTTACATTAATAAAAAATATTCTGATTCTTATTCATCGCTTTGATGGGAGGCCATAGTCCACCACGCTGGCCCGATGCGGCTGGGCGGAGTACTCCTTCACTATCAAAATGTACTCGACAGGTTTTATTCAAACTTGGCAAGGCTTACATGCTGGGTTAACGTATACAATACATGTTTTTGAGTCGCTGGCGCAGCGAGTACATTTATATATTTATGTTCGCCCTTCTAATTCAATATCCATTTCCAATATAAAATCCATTTGGCGTTCCTGTTATGATAGTAGTGCGAGTGATACCCAGGCTGAATGAGTGCTGACGCACAGTTGGCATTACAACAGTACCATCGGGCGCACGCTGCTTGGGTTCCGTCTATTTATACCCATGCATTACCGCCACCATGCCACTCAACCTTGATGCTCCTCATATGTGCTCTTCGCTTCACGTTCAAGTTTACCCGACTCCATTGTTATATTATTATACCTGCCAGCAGTGGACTTTTTGGCTTTCTCATCGAACACCTCCAGATAGTGGAAAAAAAATGTAGATAATTTATTCATGAATCCATCTTCAATTTCGCGCATCTTCACTCGTAACAACTAAAGGTACTTACATATATCTTCCTCGTAATCACAGAATACATCCAGGTACTACGTATCATAGCTGTAGATTGAAATCTGCAATGGTTAATAAATAATACCTATGAATCAACACAATCCTGAATCGCGCTATGAGAGTTTTCGGAGCACGAAACATTTTTTTTTTTTTTATACATTATAGGCAAGTATTTGATCTCGATCTCACCTGATGGCAAGTGACGATGAGATCTACGATGGAGCATACTTGCCTAGGTAGGAAGGCGGCAGTAGATCGAGACGCTACATTCACTAGGCACATGCAGCGCAACTGATCTGACCCGCCATCCATGAATGGCAACACCGAACATCATGCCGGAACACGGCTAGGCCGCTTGGCGACATGGCTTTGTTCGGTGGGTGGTGACTAGCCACGGCCGAAGCCTACCACCAGTAGAGTTGTCACCTGGTTGGCACCACCCAGGGTCACGTGTAGGGTATCTCGAGGGTACTTAATTCTCCTACGGACGAACGTGACTCGACCCCAAACACATACAACATATTACAAGATCCCGACAATAACCGTCGGGGCGTAGCCGTAGAAATAACGGTGATAATCGATATCAACAAAGCGTATAAAAGCTTTAAATATTACATATATAGTTTACACTTCTAAATTGAAATGAAACATAAAAGATGTAGGTATTAGTTGCTGAAATATTGTTTTTAGTGTGTAACAACAAATAGACAATGATGGATTCGTTCCTCGAAGGATAAGCTATCACCCGCAAATAGATACCCACACAGTATAATTTCAACTATGCGGACATATTAAATTTATCGACCTGTTTGTTATTATTGCTAGCTCGTAAAAATCTACCGCCATAAAAATGTAATTACAGAGATCGCATAGTTCTGAACATAAGAAATTGAAAGAAACAGCTTCACAGAGATGGACGCTTATTTAGTACGTAAGAAGTCTCGTAAAACAGCGCGTCAGAGGTATTCAAAATTATATGTCAAAACGGTATATATAAGGTGTAACAATAATAGTGAAAAATATTTTAACTGGTCCATTGGTAGGCTATAAAGGTAACATTCCCGAAAAAAATAATAACATTATTTCATATTTTAAAAATAACACCACTTATAAGTGAGCGGTGAAGCGACACTGACTTGCTTTCTCAGAGAGAAAACAAACACTGTTAATACGTATGTTTATACATAAACGTGATCGTTATGACCTACTTGTTAGCCCCTTAAAATATTTTACACTATTTTTGTTACACCTTGTATATAAATGCTATACTGATTATAGGCTATGATTTGTATTTTGTGAAATAAAAAATGGTAGGAGACATTATTTATTTCGATACCGACACCGAATCCGCTATTTGTGTATTTTTATTATTTTACTGTTTTCTATATTACCTATCTAGAACCAAACTATCGATCACTTGCTCTACGGTGCAGGCAATAATCCTAAGGAAACCGTATTTTGAAAGGCGTGTGAAGTTTGTCAATTCTCCAATGCAGGTTGGCAAACTTGTGGGTGGCCGTAATCTACTACTCTGGATCAAGAAGAGAATGGTTCCCGTATAATGGCAAAAGGTTCGACTCCTATAACTGTGACACCAAAATACCATCGGCGCAATTTGGGCTCACTGCAGTGCACCACTGCGAAGCCGTTCAAAGTATATTACAGGCGTGATGGATTATATACCTGGAACCAGTTCTGAAATTAACCCATAGTCTTGTTGGATTAACGCCTATTCTTAAATCGTACCCGATGATACGTTGCGTGTCGTGGCCGGTCACGTGACTACCGCATCTCAACAACATTATGACAAACGAATTCTCAATTTTGGCCATTTGACATTAGCCGTGTATTTCAACGGTGGCCACCGATCCATGCCAGGGAATTCGCAGACCTTGAGCACAGACGCTTTCTATACAAATACCAGTGCAACTAGTTGCGTCCCTTCAGCTGATAGGACGCTACATTGCTATCAAACAATTGTATGTTTATTGGCGATGGCGTTTTTGTGCATCTCCACCTGTGAGCGTGACGTTTGAAGTTGGCGATGTGTCCAGACGCGGCATCGGTTGCGTGCAATGTCATCGTGGTTACGGGTATGTCCAATTTCACGTTAGCGCGACGCGCGAATTCTTGGCTTCGAACGGGTTTTACGGTGTTAGCTCCGCAATGTAAGTAAACGCAATGCTTTGTGGCGGGAGGAGCGACATATGGAGCGATACTAAACACGAAGTGTGGTCTCTCTCATCGAAGTCAATTCTGATTTATAACAACCATTTTGTTACACACTTCATCATATCTGAAGCAAATAAGACAGCGGCTTAAAAAAAATCTAAAACATTCGATACGAAAAGTCGGTTGAAACTATATTTATAATGCAAATTCCGTAAATAAGTAAGCTATGAAGTCCTTTATAGGACGTATTTATCAGTGCGTCAGATACATAATTGAATGAAGAATCTCAGAAGTTGGAATACCTATAAGATGTTTAAAATTAAAAGGTAGACTATCGCTAATGGCTATCGCTAATCTTACAAAACTAATATTTAGAAATTTCAAGGATTATTTACACTAAAGTTGTTTATTATAAATCGAGGCAGTGATATATTTTATTAATATATAGTAGTTTTATGGATTGTAGGTAAAGATCGGTTGATATTATAAAAACTTAGATATTTAAGTGCACATTGAGTTCAGCATTCGCTCTAGGCTTTATCTTTGTCATAGAATAAATAAGATCTTGTACGTCAGACCGCGACTAGACATTCATAAATCAGCCGATCCTGATGCATGATCTCGAATGTCAAGAGATTTTCTTCAAAGTCATCTAGCATGCATCACTTACGCCGGTACAATGTAAGTGCACATATTTGGCAATCGGTCAAGCTACTGTAATTAGCGTTGACTGACACAATGGCCTCACCAAACAACAAACACTTGAACGCAACTACAAATGAATCATGAATGTTTACAATCCGATGGTTTAATTACGGTATAACGAAGAAGATGAAAGGCGGTTATGGAATTGAAAAAGCAATTTGCTGCTAGTTATTTGTGTAACTGGTTCATTGTTTCACGCAATCTATATCTGAACGATTAGAGCTCATGATGTGTACAAATGTCTCGGAAATATATAAAATGTAAATTTAAATAGAACTGTTTGGATGCAATTGTGCTGCAATTGCATAATTTTTTATGTTTTGGAAATTTGACTACCGTCGTAATAGCCGTATTTAAGTTGTTACAATTGTTTAAAAATGCATTCCAATGTTCCAGTGGTTGCCGGGCGGGGGTTGCGGCGAGGGCGGCGCGGGCGCCGTTCGCCGATCCCGCGGCAAGCGAATCACGCAGAGACGCGGCGCCATCAAACATCATAAGTACGTTTCCAACTCCACTAATATTCTTAGTATCTAGAAGTTAAGCAATATGGCTGGCAATTATGCCTATTCTTTGAAAAAAATAGTGTAAAATGTTTTTTTTCGCATCCGCTATTTAAAATTCATAGTCACAAGAAACATTAGAAGTAGTATATTATCACACATTCTCGCCTTGGTCCGCGCATCTTCGCGTTTAACATTTTTGGCTGAGCCACTGCTTACCTACTTTACCCGCCGGACCCGCCTACGTGTTCATATCCATTTACATGTTCGTCACAACAAACCACATTTAATTTATTTAAAAACATTCTGCAATGTCGTAGTTTTAAGTGAATATAGCATTATTAGCTATATCACTGCTACCCTAACTATGGTAATAACAAGAAAAACTGCAGAAACTTTCGATATAAAATATTCGAATCTAAATCCAATTTCTCAATAAAATTCTTACACAGTTATGTAGACACTAGCCAGCAGCTGACCTTATGTCCTATAGTTGCGTAGACACATTAACCTACCTAGGTAACAAATTAATCGAATTAGATGAAATTACTCCAAATAATTCACCTTGTTTTATCGAAGGGACTACACATTTTGCTTTTGATACCGTATCGAACAATTTGCACATGACTATTGACGCAAAATGTTTGCATCAAATGCTTTTCTCCTCCCGCGTATTTCCTCAGGCTAATATACTATACGCTACTAGTAATTTGTATCTATCTATTCTATTTCATATATATTAATGATGCCCTGGTTTGGTGTGTGACATCGCAATTACATTCATTTTGTCCCAAATCATTATGATGATGACCATTAAGATTAGTATAAATGTACTATCAAACCCTTACAATGCTTTAAGATACTACTGAAACTTTTGTCATAATTAAGTTATTTGTCGTCTATTTCAGAATACACGAAGTGAACGGCCACCAATTCGTGGCGAAGTTCTTTCGGCAGCCGACGTTCTGCGCGTTCTGCAAGGAGTTCCTGTGGGGGTTCGGCAAGCAGGGCTACAGCTGCTCCGCGTGTCAGACAGCGGTGCACAAGCGATGCCACAACAAACTGCTGGGGAAGTGCACAGGCTCCTCAGTGCAGTCGGAAGCCACTGTGGTAAGCAGTTTGTGATATTCTTTAATTGAAAACTCTAAAAAACAAATCGAAAGGGACCTGAATCACGATTTTCGACTTGACAACCTCGTCGGTTTAATAATCATATAACGTGAAAAAGAACAAAAAAAAGGTAGATCGACAAAGAAAATGTCGACAAAACAACTCCTGCAGCTCTGCAGTCTTAACACACATGTCAGTGATACGAGCAACTCTTAAAAGCCTTTAAAAAGATAATTAATAAAAATACATTAATTTTGTTATAGTACCTGCGGGAGAGGTTCAAGGTGGACGTGCCGCACCGGTTTCGGCCGCACCAGTTCATGTCGCCCACCTTCTGCGACCACTGCGGCGCTATGCTCTACGGCTTCTTCAAGCAAGAGCTCAAGTGCGAAGGTATATTAGCTACAGTGAAAGAACGTTACTAGCACTAGAGTTTTTGCTGTGTAGAGATAATGATGATGATAGGATATTGGCTATGTAGAGATATCGTAGCCTTGTAGTTAAAAATGCCCAGTGGTTCGGTGTGTGTTACGAGATGAAGTAGCATCTGTCCTCCTCCGTGTTTCGAAAAGAACGTTCAGCTGACGTTGCCGGTTGTCTGACAGTCAGAAATCAGCAGAACTCTGATAAATGTTCAGAGAGAATAGCTCAGCCTTCCTATTTCTATGTCGACAGATTATGCTATTTGACCACTATTCTTCTGACGCTGATTGCTGTAGAGTCAATTTGAAAATATTGGCATTATTTAAAACTCTATACTCCTATATGAGATTTAGAATTGGGATTATTTAGGAGACAAAATTTAATTTCATAAACATCTTAAAGCCCTCGACTTACTGACGACCTCATCATGATATCTCTGATGCTTGCTAAGAAAGGCTTTTACCTTACACGTAGGTACTTAGTCGTGGGGAAAATGTAGTTTTAATTTAAATAATATTAGGAATCGTTTTTTTTATCCTTAATACATATTTTGTTCCTAAAATATTCTGTATCTGAAGTTTTAAATATTGCCAATATTTTCAATAGCGCACAGTGAAATGACAGCAGTATTTACGTAGAAATATTATTTATTGTAATACAAAAGCGCCATGTATTGGTGGAATATGATTCAACAAAACTATGCCGCTATGTAAAGCAAGACAGCTATATCTTTATTTTCGTCAAATTTGAGCAAAATTAAGGGTCAGTAGATTTTTTTCTGTTCCAAACTTTATGGGAGGCATTTCTGTATGGTATCTCTAATAATATATGCGCATGTGTGCAAAGTTTTAATTTGTCGAATTGGCGAAATATGTACCTATACCATTATAACACTATTTTATCAAGCATTGCTTGGCTTGTAAATACAATCAAAGCTCCAGAACTGAGTACAAATATCGTGTTTTTGTATGATAAACTTACAGCCTTAGCCAGTGTTTAGCCAGAACAGCCACATAAACATTGATTTTATTAATCCTTTAAGTATAAGACTCTTTAAACTTTCAGCTGATACTCGTGTTTGGGCTACGCGCGTAGGCTGCTCACGTAGCCTACACGCGTAGCCTAGTTCGTAGATAAATAATCAAGGCTGCTACGCGCATGGCGTAACCCGTAGTCATCCTTATCTAGCCAGTGTCTATCTTACATTTAGTTGCATGTTGTGGTTGTGTGTTACTTGTAGATATATTTTGTGTGCAAACAAATGGTACCTATTAGACTGCATTTTGCGTAGTATTCGAGAAAATTTTGGCATGTTCATAATAAATCATATGTATGTATTATTAATATGTGTGAAAATAACAGACTAGTTTCACATGTTTTTGATTTCATTAAATCGTAGGTACATTTGTATAAGAAGAAACATTTTAGTTCTGGCAGAGGTTGCACCGACAAAACTGAATACTATATCACCCGGACCCTCAAACAGGAGCGAAGATAACGAAGAAAATGATCACTGCTATCAATAATTCTTCATTGTGGTGCAGAAGCCATGACAGCGCCCCCGCCAAGTTTAGGCTTTGTTTTATTTATCAATAAAATATACAAACGACGTTGGCGTCTTTTTGCAAGTGTGAAAATATGATCTAGAATCAACCGCCGAGTGCGTTTGGTACACTATAGACAGATACAATAATGGTTATAAACTATGGATTAAATACTAAAAAAGCTGAATATTTACTGTAATTTGATATAGCTTTCAGTATGTTTTTTTATGGTAATTCCTTATAAACATACTAAAAGCTGTAATATGAACCTAATGAACATTAAGCGCGCAAGAGAAGATTTTTGAGCCAGACGTCGGGGTCCTAAATGTATTGAAAACTACAGGTATAATATTAAATTTGATAGTAGTCATACTAAATATTATATGATGTCAAGGTATGTTTATACTTTGATACCGCGTTTCAGACTTGTATGAATATTCTTCAATTGTATAGAGCGCTGTGTTCAGTGCCATCTAGTATTTAGTGTAATAACAATGTTTGTGTAGGGAGGATAAAGAGGTCACTACAAAAGTAATTTTACAGATTTAATCGAAACTTTTTCATTACTTATATAATGTCAAACGAAGTTAGAGTTTGCAAAAGCAAACACAGAAAACTGGATTTTCAGGTTCGAATCAAAACAACATATTTACGCACGTAGAGCCGGCTAAAGATAGATCATATAGCGTATTTTTTGTCTACTTTTAAAGTCGTAAATTAGGTAATATTTCTAAATGTGAACTGTTCGAATTCAATGAAATTATTTTTCCCTCTCCTCATTGGAAACAAGTCCAGCTGTGAAGACGTAAGCAAGTAGACAATGCCTGTCTATAAATACGATGGTATGTCGCGAGATACTTTATTTTTAGATGTTTGCGCTATTTTAAAGCCATACAACGCGTGAGGACATTATTAACGTTTTTTTTATTCGATTTAATACATTCAGGTTATACAATATTTAAGATTTTTGTTAATTCAGATCAGTTTGACACTTTCCAAAATATTTAGTTTTTTTCTATTAGTCGATCAAAGCTTCCTTACGGAATCGTAACAGAAGTCACACGGGATTTATTATTATCTATTTAACATCGTCAATCAATCACCTGGCGGGTGAGAGCCGGCGGGCGGCGCGGCGGCTTCGGTCGGGCGGGGTAGCGGAGGGCGGGCGCGTACCTGAAGCACGCGCTAACCACCGCCCGCGCCGCTGACCTCACGTCACCGCCGGTGAGCCGCCAGTCTGCGCGCGCGCATCGACGTGCGACCCCGGCTGTCGCACGCTCGCGTTAACGCGCCATCATGCCTCTATATTCCGATCATATCGCAAACATGTATTACGGTGCCTCGCCCTCGTACTCCAGCCTACCTTACGGATACAACAGTTCGGTTTCCTCACTCGGATCTTCGTACAGTGCCTCGTATCTCAACCCGGGAGGTAGTTATAGTGGTCACTCTTCTCTCGGAGGATATTCTCGTGCACCGCTAACTAGTCGATGGATCCCAGGTGTTGGTAGGAACTACTCACCTATGCTAAGCACTATCTCCGAGAGGGGATGCGCGAGCCCTGCAAGAATAAATAGTCCTAGAAGAGTTCCTATTACAACTCGAAGCTATGGTACATCCAGTTATACATCGCGTCCTATCAATATAAACACCGCTGATATCGATGTTTCTAAAGATAGATATAGACATAAGGTTGAAAATGAGAACCCTCGTTCTGAGAAAACTACTGAAAAATCACAACAGTCAAAAAGCTCTAGTGCAGAAAATGAAAGTGGACCATTTATGCCACGAGTGGATGGAAAACCCGAAACAGGTGTTGACTCTTCACCAGGTGCGCAGCGTAGTACAATAAAGCGTGGTAGGACAGTTGTCAGGCTTTACACAATCAAAAGAAAGGAAAGGGATTCTCCTCGTAAGCCACTGGAGGTATCGCAAGCCACTGAAACATCAAGTAAACAAGATACTGTAAAAACACCTGTTGAAGAACCTAAAGATGACAAAAAAGAATCCATGAAATGGAGAGAAAAATTGTCCGAAGATTTAGAGTATAAAGAGAAAAAAGAAAAAAACACATTGGGTGCTAAGCTTGTGGAAAAATGTATAGTAAATGAAACCACTAATGACGACTCTGAAACTCCAGAAAAAGTACTTGCAATAGAGCCAGAGTCATCACAAAGCTTGCCAACAACTCCAATAAATAATATGAATTTTCCTAATACTGTATCTTTGGACAGAAGATGCTCGATGGAGCTTTTAGCGGAACAAGCCCATTTATTAGATTCTTTGATTAGAAGCGAGAACCTCAGCACTGCGTCCTTGGATTTGAGTAAAGTTGGTGTAGTTAATGAAACTAAAAATAACGTAGACACACTTGGTTTCGTAAAACGACGAAGACCAATCGACTTACAAAATCCTTTGAAAACAACTAAATCTGATCATTCACTCCATGATGCCTTAAAATCATGCAAAGATGTCAGGGATCCCAGAAAAAGGCGAAGTATAAAAAAATCTTCATCAGGAGGTAGTATTTGCAGGTTAGATTCTATTACCGAATTTCCTAAAGAATCCATCAATCTGGAATGGTCAGCTATAGAAGAAAAAAGGCTGGCAATAAAGCAAGAAACCCCAGAGCAGAAACCAAAACTAAAGTTAAAAACAAAAATAACCTCATCCGTAGAGGTATCAGCTCCAATGAGCCCATTGAGGTTAAGAGTTGAAAATGTTACAGTTGAGAACGCGGTCGCAGAAGATAAGCCTCGAACGCATAGAAAAGGAATAACATATAGCAGTGAAGTAGAAGTTGTTCCACCTCAGAATATTATAGAAAAAGTTCCAGAAAAGAGTAAAGAACAACAAAAAAGTAAGAAAAAACTTAAAAAAGTAGTAACAATTGATGCAGATCCTGCCTCACCTGAGCCTGAAGATGGAAATTTCTGGAATAAAATCGCCAAACGAGAAACTGTTTACCTAAAGAAAAGAAAAGAAAACATAGAAGAAGCGAAAGAAAAACACAAACGAGCCCAATTTTGGTTTCCAGAAGAGGAACAATCTGACAATATTGAAGAATTGGATCAAGTCAAGGTTGTCCATATGGTTGAAACAAGTCCTACTACAAATAATATTAAAACGGATGTTGCTTATACAATGACTAAACAAAAAATCGATGACGTTACAAAGACCCCAACAAATTCATATAAACAAAATGTGACATCAATAATTGATAAAGAAATTGAGATGGAGGCAAACCAATCAAATACAAAGTCTGATGCAGGTGTGTTAAAACATCAATGTGATACAGCACAGATATTGGTGGATTCTGAATTACTACAAAAGTCAATAAAGAATGAAACTATAAATGATAAGTTTATAGAAAAGGATCAATCGTCGATAGATAAGACGGAAATAAAAACTGCAGATACGAACAGTAAAAAAGTCACAAATACTCTACCAAATAAAAGTGAAAGTAAAGAAAGTTCATCTGACGACAAAATAACGTGTAAAGTAACAACTGGTTCATCCAAAAGAGACTTCTTGGTAGGAAAAAGTGCGTCTTTTGTAATCAGTAAAAATAAAGAAACTGTTACTTGCGATAAGAAAACCAAATCAGAAAAACTCAATATAATAGGTAATAAAGTTGAAAAATCCGACATCAACCGAAATCAGTTCTCGATGCCAAAATCTAGCAATAAAGCGGAAATTTTAAAGAAAACTTTAAATGAGCAGACTTCTGTTAGCAACATATCCCAAAAGGTTCTACCATTATCGAAACCAAGCTCAATTTTAAAAGAAAAATCACTGAAAGTTTTTGCTACTGAACAAAAGACACATAAAGAACTCATGAGTGAAAATCAAATTAATAAAAAAGTTACTCCCCCAAATAATAAACAAAATACTCAACAAAATATTGACGTACCAAAACTTCCAAATGTAAGTACAAGTACAAAAGCCATCAAACATGCATCTCAAGTTAAGTCTAAAGAAAATTCGAATGAATTTCCTATAAACAATAAGACTAATGATAATGAAGTCCTAAAAACTAAAGATATAGAGGTCTCTAAGGGTGATTATTCAACTCCACTACATGAAAAGCTTAGTCAATCATGCAAAAGAGATATTCATACTGAAACAGAATCACCTGACGAAGCGATGATAGAAGACAATGTAGCAAGTTCTGATGTTAAAATGATATTAGAATCGAAATTGCAAAAAGAAACGACAATAATTAATGTTCCTCAAGTACCAACTACTGTAGAATTACAAGACATTCCAATTAAAGAAACCAAAGTAGAAGTTCAAACTGAGCTAAAGACAGGAGAGGATACAAAGGCTGAAAATAGTAAAAAAGAGGAACAACTAGAAAAACCTGATGAAACAACTGCACCTCAGATTTTCACTCCCAAGAAACCAGTAAAAGAAGAAAGGGCAATAAAACCGTTAATAGCAACGCCTCGACCATTGCAAAAGCGAGCTCCTCAAGTTATTCATTCGTCTGATTCATCTGACTCTTCGTCTTCAGAAGAAGAATCTTCAGAAGACGATGAATCCGATACCAGCGAAGAATCTGCGGAATTTTTAGAGTGTGAAAATAATGCGGACGGTAGAACTTCCACCGGCTCCAACGATTCCGGCTTCGATTCGTCGGCACCTACGTCTCCTGCAACATTTTTACAAATAAAGAAAGGTAAATTCACTTTTGGAAGTTACATTAAATCCGTAATTCATTTATATCTATTTCCATCAACTAATTTTCCACTAATAATACGAACGGAAACTATGCACGTCGCTTTTGCATGGCTTTACGGGAGTCTGATATTCTTTGCCTGACCACCTGTCTGTAATATAAGTGGACCGTAACCGAATCTTTCAAAGTCTCCAGTTGCGCCACAATTGGAAATTTGTTCTAGACTGCGATGTAAACTGCCATCGAAAGTGTGAGAAATTGACAGCGAACTTGTGCGGTGTGAACCAACGCCTATTAGTGGAAGCCTTGGCATCAAGAACTGCATCTAAGAAAGGTGGGTGTTGTTGAAAAATATGAATAATTCGCGGTAATTTCAGCGATTATCTTTCTATTACGTGAACCCATATATAAACTCATATATATTTACAAATACGTCACCAGTACGTCATTCGTTTCGACCAAAATACAAGCTACGTTTTATTGATAGGCAACGTCTGGTACGGTTATTAATAGGCATTATTTATATACATTATTCAGGTTATAATGTCTAAATATCTAGATCGATTCTTTAAAGATAGATCTAATTTTTCAACACACTCGACAAATTCACAACTGGTACCACAGTGTTTCTCTCTGTTTATGTTTTGGGATTCCATAACAGTTGCTTATTTATATTATTACAAGTGTATTGTGCATATTTGTTTATGTAGTGAAGTACATTGTGGCGTGGGTGTCAGGTGCGGTCGTTTGGCTTCAGGCCAATCATTTGTTCACCTGTACAAAATTAATAGAAGCAAGTGCTGCTGAAATTCAAATAAGGCGGGTGTAGACATTGCCCAAATTAAAAGGGTTTTAATCCCGCGATCGTTTTGTTTCTTCACAAGTATTCCTTATTTATTGGACCCCTTTTCTATTGAACATTTTCTTAATTGCTGTATTGTTTAGTACGTTTACGTACCTATAGTATTGTGTGAACATAAAAAAAATCTTTCAATATCTTAGATAAACTTAAAAGAAGTTTATCTAAGTTCAATATGCTGAATATTTTAAAATTAATGTTATGATTTCTCAGTCTCCCACATTGTTTGTATCGTCATCCATAAAAGCTTGGCGTAGGCCTCATTGGATCTGAATATTAGGTTTTACGCAATAAAATTTTCGTGTTTAACTTACTTAATGATGACAAACGCAATCGCTTCTCCAGACACCATCCCGTGCTATTCTGCACCGTTTTGTGTTATTACGTAACGTTAAAAGTGTTCATAAATATAGACGGAACACTCGTAAATCAATTTTAATATTCGACTTACCAAGGAAATATACTCTGGACTCCAGCTCATTTCCATAAACATTTTCTCTGTCCATATGTTTGATTATTCTCCATTGTATTTATGTCATGTTTTATCGAATGTTTATTTTATCTTCATCTTTCTCGCTGTCCTTATTAGACTTATTTGATCAGTCATCGACATGTGTCATAATTCTGATGATCAATGCCACCGCGTGTGGCTCCATTCTCGTGATCAGGGATCGATGCGTACTAGTGATGTGTACTTACGATTATTTGGCTATTCTTCAAACTTTACTGCATGTATTTTTATATTCTAGAGAGGCTATGGGTTGGCATTGATTCGATGGGCATGTTTTGTATCGACTAGGTATTATGTCAATATCCTTATATCGTATCAATAATTATCATTAACTTACCCTTTAATGTCCTACTGCTGGGCACGCCCCTACCCCCAAATTCGGCGATTAAGGCCATACTACATCACGTTGGGCCATTGCGAATAAGGGGGCTTCCCACGTCTTTCGAGAACTGGTTAGGTTACATTCGACATGAAGTGTTCCTTATGATGTTTGCCTTCACCGTTTGGCAAATTATTAAGATCTAAAATGAGATTCGAATTAAATGCAGAAAACCCAAATTTAGATATGCACGGCGTGTTTAATAAACATAAATAATACGTAGGTACCTAATGACTATTATTTTTACATAGATATAAATTAGTGTAACCACCTATCTTCTCTAAACATCGTGTGACTTTTCAATTATTAAATAATTCTTCTTCATCTATTTGACTTTCTTACAAACCTTTAAATTATATTTATAATAATCTATTAAAAACTAAAAAGCACATAATACTCTTTCCTTTGCACATTTTTATGAGCTTGAAAAGATGTTTGAGAGCGTTCACTTTATAGGTATCTCCTACGATACATGGACTTTCTTATGTGTGAGTTTGCTGACCGCCTGCTGTTTGCGCGGGCGCCAGCCATAGTAGTAGTAGCTACCTACCACATAGGTACTTCATTACAAATAATGCGGAACGCAGAACGTTGAAAGCTCTCGTGTGTCCTGTTGGGGCACTACCAAAGTGCTGTCCTTTCTTATGTTTATATTTTAGAATTTCTTGAAATGACTTAAGAACCATTTCAATGATGAAGAACACTGATAAATGTGTCGATCAATTGTTAGGATTTCAGGTGTTCGTCTAATTTTCTAATGAAACATTCACATAGTATCTTCACATCCAGTAAAATTAAAACCGTTTAGGTGAATACGGTTTATTTCTAGGAGCCATTTTATTATGATTCCTTCACACAGGTGGTGATAATTCGGGCGCGTCGTCGAGCAAGACGCCTGCGCAATGCAATAACACCGACATCTTAGAGCAAGAACTTGGTGAGATATACACACTCTACCGTCTCATTGTACTTATACACACTTTACAGACTCATTGTACTTCTATCAACACTATGCTTGACTGTCGTTCGTAATAAATATATATATCTGCGATGTGTTTCGGTAGAAAAAAATAACATAGTATCCGCTTGCAGCTACTAACACAGTTTCCACACAAACACAATTATTAATTGTACTTATCTACCTACTTACTCACTTTTCTATCATAGAATAGAGTAGTTTTCAAAATAAGACGCATTCTATTTTCTTGCCCTTACCTTCGGAGCTATTTACACGCTATGTTTTCAAAGACGATTTTTTAAATATCGAATTCACACTTTCACAACGTCTATCTACTTATTTTATTTTTTTATTTGCCAACATTTGAAACACGTTACTTAGATTGAAATAAAACTAATATTACGTATTTTAACGCGTTTATTATTATGTTTTTTACGTTCCCGTCGTTTCGATACGAATAAACGCGATAAAATCCGTAAGATTAGTTTTATTTCAATGTGTAGTATTCGCTTAAATATAAGAAATTAATACGCTACTTAGATATTATAAAGTTGGTAAGCAGGCCTACAACAACGTACAATCAAGTCAATAAAAATAAATGTCAAGGAATACGCGTTTCTTTTAGCCTGGGATAACAAATAAACATGGGCGTTGGCACAATTGGCAAAAATTACATCCGCATATAATAATACCGCGCCTCAAAGTGACGGGCCTTTCGTTGAAAGTGCACACCGTCCCACTTAGCGCAGGGTTCCGCATTCCATTTCCAGGATTTATACATAAAGGGGTTACACATACTACCTGTCCGCATTAATCTTCAATAAGGTTTATTATTCTGCGACGCTTCCATTTTACAACAGGTGCTGAAATACGATGAAACCCGGCAAAACATTATCCCGAATGTTTCGTAGAAGATTATTTTCATGCACCGTTGAAAGTAGCTTGCGTTTATTTTTCACTAGAAAAAAGTGCACTGAAATTTATTGATATTACGTTACTTACGTATTACGTTGCTTACGTGTTATATATAGTTTTAAACACGAATACTTGAATTCGAATAAATTTGCTGACAAATGTACCTACCAGCAGTATTTAGGTATATGTATGTTTCTTGTTTTCCTTCGAGGAAGCAAGGTGAATCACCTAAATTAAAGTCCAGGATAAAGTCTAAAAGCAACGCAAGTCATGCTGGCTTCGAACAAGAGAAAGATTGATAAATATCAAGTGATTATTTACAAGTAGGTACCAAAAGCTCATTGGAGGGTAGAACATTCTGAATCTCTTTACTACATATAGATAGTTGTTCAAACTTATTATAGAACAATAATAAATACATTTTAAAAGAAAGAAAGCAAAACGATGTTTCAATGACAATTCAGTCATAGCGTAGAGTTGCCATTCGTCCTCAACATTCTAAAACATTAAACGATTAGAATTCGCTATATAACTTTCATGAGTACGTACGGTCAGTCTACTAAATGCCAAATAAATTAAATAACGCCTCTTATTTACATAAGAGTAGGTATCTGTTCTAATTTTGCATTGTTACGCGTAGAGCGGTAGAGCCCGCGAGATTACGTCCATGCCAAATAAATTAATTGCAACTAGCATTTTAATGCACAAATAAACGCAATTCGTGTAATGAGTATACCTAGTATAGTTACGTGTGAATGTGTTCAATGTAAACATTTTATATTTATATTGTGGTTTCATGAAATATATTGGTATAAATTATACTCATATGCTACAATTTAAAATGTAACGTACGTCTGGAACGAGCAACCCAAACGCCACGAGCCTGCAAACACGAACATGTAATTGCTCAAGTGGTTTATTAAATAAGTACCTACAAATTATAACTTTTTTGACTGATAGAAAATCGTCAGTGATATATTTAACTTTAATACTATAATGGTGTTTCATTAGAATTTATTGCAATTCTATCTTAGGTAGTGGTTGAGTTATCTATTCGATTAGCTCGGTTCGGTTAGTTTTTTTTGTATGTCCTTTTAAAGATTCATCACAAAATGATATAAAATAATTGCAATGGTTTAAGTTTCTATGAATTTGAGGGTAACCCCTGACAGAGAGAGAGAGAGAGAGAGAGAGAGGGATTGTAATTGAAAGCAATCTTAATTTCTAGCCTGGGCGCCTCAACAAAGAAAAAATACTACCATCTAGGTACGTCACATCGAATGGCCAAATGGAAAAATATAAAACTAATTAAGGAAGTCCCTATTATTTCAGCGGCGAGATCCCGTGATAACCCCAAATTTAAACGCGGCGACCTTGATATTGCTCTGTCTGAGCAAATATTTTTAGCGACGTTCGCGATCTCACCCGAGGTGAAAAAGAATTAATATATCGCAAGTGCTGTACGCATTATGTCATATTACTATAACGCGACGTAAACATCCACAAACTTGAATTATGTTATAAAACTACCAGCGCGGCGATCGCGCATACAAATGAAAGTATAAACATTATTATTATTTCATTTCTGTTTATTTATATCGTGCTTCCCGATCGAAAAATTATAGATAGAGAACTGACAAAAATAGGTAGGTAGGTATCGTGAACATATTCTACGCGTTACTACTTGGAATTCATTCATAAATAAAATGGCTTTATCGCTGTATTTTATAGCAGGGAACGTCAACGCCGTGTCCTCTAAGATGGACACGGACCTCAGAACATTCAAATTGTCTACAGCACATTAATTCCAGCCAAAGAAAATATTCTTTATGCGAGAATAAACAAACAGGGTTTATTGCATAGGTCATATTATTATTTTTATAAATTTAATGTAGCAATGTCACCGCATCTGCTGTCGCACTTGGAAGTGTCTTCAGATAAGGATCAGTTCTAGTGGCTTTAGGAAGGGATGTTTACAGACGCGGATCTCCGCCTGTGTGATAAATGCCAGCACACTCGTGCCAATAATTCAAATTTCGAGAAAATGTAGTTGGCGGATACATAATTGTAATATATCATCTCATGAGAACACGGTTATTTAACATTCTCAAATCGTTCCTTTTATTCAATAAAAAAAATTGATATTCCCGAGTTCTACTAATTCACATATTTTGGTTCCTATTCATATGAGTAGGTAGTAATGTTAAGAAATACCACTATCATTTATCTAGCTCACGTATTTATTTACTTTACACAGTGTAAACAAGTCCTTGTGCTATTTATGTACCTATTCATAAAGGCGTAAGGTAAATCCACCTCAACTATCACCCTAACCAATGTATTGTAGCCCAAACACAACCTCCTTCTTACATCGAGATCACACGAGAACGCATCAGCGCTAATAGAAGCTTTGCGTTAGAGGCTCCACGGATGTTTTTCCTATTTATACAAACACCTTACATCATGTTTCACATTGTGTATCTAATGTTCTATACTCGCAGAACAATCGACCGCTTACGACCTGTTCAGAAAGACTGGGCGGTTTACGCCGCCAGCGAGGTCCATCCCACGCTTCAGGAAATACACAGTGGAGGACTTCCAGTTCATCAAAGTGCTAGGAAAAGGCAGCTTCGGAAAGGTGAGATTGATCTAATTCTTTATGTAAATAGTTGTAGTGTGTACCAGCAATGAGTGTAATAGCCCCCTCCCCCCTCCCCCTTAAAGAAATCCTGAACTCCGCCCCTGGTGTATACCGTTCCGTAATTAAGAGTTACTGCCGCTATGCCTGTGTTAAGGCCCCACTATCAGAGTCCTACGGGCAGTGGGTATCCTCGACCAATTATTTTTTGTAAAATGCTTTCTGTCCGCAATTATCATTGGTTTAAATGGTTGACCTAAATCGGGATATTAGAAGCGATTTTAGTGCCAGAGAGCCGAGGTGAGTTTCGCTTTCAGGTGTAAAAACGGCTCAGTATATCAGCAATCAATAGTTTTTGTTTATATGTCCTGATTAGAATTCTATTCAATAAATGTTAGCCTCTAATATATTTGTCTCAAATTCTTAGTAGTGTTTATCAAGAATTCGTTTCTGTAAACATTTAAAGAAAGCAATAAAAACACCTCAAATAGAATACGAACAGGCACGCCATTGAATTATATCACTAGGAAAGCTGGTTTTATTTTGTAAAAGCCAAAGAGTACGAATTCACGTCCCGAAATAAATGAAAACTGAAACAAGGGATTTTGCCAAGAGAAAAAAACGACGTTCGGTATACGTTGAGATGTACCGATGTTGTGTACCAATTTGCTGCGGACAACATCGACCGTTCGACTGTTGATAGACGGTTCTATAACTAAAGATATGACAAACGACGCGTTTTCAGTGAACAGTACAAATAATACACCTACCCAAATCACAACGAGAAGCGGACGACATGCATTATGTTTGAGCGATGAATATCGTGCTGATCTTCGCACACGTAATGTCTGGAGACATGTTTAACAGCCGTTCTTTCCGTGTCTTGATTGAAGGAACTTCCTGGACACAATTGTATTTTTTAAAATTAAATTGCATTCTGCTATACATACTTACCTACTCCTTAAATATGTAACAGCTTGGTCTAAACTCTAATGGTTTGAGCGTAGCCGCTCGGTTCACTGCACCGTGTTGTTGCGAGTTCGATTCCCGTCTGGGCATCATTCAGAAATGATATTTCCGTTTTTTTTCACTGTTGCTAGGATAACTATCCCCCTCCACTGTGCGGTATCCATAATACAAGCGTTGCTTAATTTGGGATCGTACCTGCTATATGATAATATATCTATGTATGTTATGATATCCTAGTACTTCAAAAGTAAAAACATCGAATTTGTCGATAGATTGAATAAGCGTGCGTCAATCTCTACCGTGGTGGTAGCCAGAGGAATAGTGTGTCCTCTGGGTCACACTGGGTGTGACCAACGGTTTCACCACCAGGAATGCGTAAAAAATAACATATCTGGCTCATCAAAAGAGTGGATTTTCAATAGATTACCTACTTAGTTTATTATTGCGCGTGGTAAATTATAACAAAGTGTTAGCATCTAAGCCCAGTGGGAACAGATTTAACTACCTGTAAACTCAAGAATAGAATAGACGGATGGAACTAGGTCGTTGAAAAGTACCAACTACTGTTTACTCGGTGACAATATGAAAATAGAGTAGGTAATCACCTATGAAGATTTTCATATATCAAAGTGTAGGCACTCTACGTAGCGACTAGCATACCCACCTACCTTGTACCTATACTTATGTAAACAAGCATGGAAGGTAGGTATTGCTATAGCTCTCACTACATACAGACTTCATCAAAGATATTGAAATTTGAACCTTAACGACGCAAAGTAAAATCGATGTTGGCATCTCAACAGTATTTGATTACATAGACACTAGAAAATTATTTTTTGGTTTGCATCTGGGTTTATCCATATGCAAAAGAAAACTACTCTACAATTTTGATCTTCAATAATATCGACTGTACTACTTATTTTTTACCGGAGTAGGTAGCTATTACCTACTGTATATTTTTAAATTAAAAAAATATATGAATGCTCAGAATCTATCCACTTCACTAAAAAGAGTCGTCTAGAAACTCAATAGAGACATTGGAGAGATAAGAATAAGAATTGTCTATTACCAAGCAACTTATCAAGTTGCCAACCCGCACTGGGCCAGGGTGGTGGACTATGGCCTAATCCCCCTCGCATTGAGTGGAGGCCCGTGCCCAGCAGTGGGACATTAAAAAAAGGGCTGGTATCATTATTATTATATCAAGTAAGATCGATAACAACGAGGTATTGGTGAGCTCCAAACTAGACAATATCTGTATCTTGGAGCTCAGTACACTAATTAGGGTACACGTACAATATTACATGTTATAGAATTTCTTGTACTAAAACATAAAATAAAATGTCAAAATGAAATGAAGATCATTCAGTAATTTATAAATACCTACTACTACTACCTACCCATCTGCTACATTTAATTTGGTTTGGTATGTATGCTATAATCGTTGAAACATGTACGTGCCTCCTTCAATCCGACATGGGACGATATAGCGCCATTAATTCTTCACACGACCGCTGATGATGACGCACGCTAGGTGCTTCAAAGTGTTCAGGAAATGTCAAATAATATTTTGCTCGGGTACGATGAACTCGTAAATTCTAGACTATTTGGCTCCTAAGAAATGGAGACTTTGTACGTATCGTAGCTTTAATGAAACGTCCCAATTTATTTATAAGTGGGCAATTAGGGAGGTATTATGAACAAGTATTTAGGTAAGGGAACTATAGGTTCTACTATCCCCGAAGAATCCATCCATTTCCCACATTTGACCTAGTATGTTAAAGCTACCACCATTGTTAAAGCCCAGTGAATTTTGAGATAGGGACATTCATTTTCTTGTAACAAGTAACCTTAATATTGACCAGGGTTATAAGTATCACTGTTATAAGTATCACTATGCCAAGTTTCACCAAAGTTCATCAGTTTTTTTCCTGTTACCCTTCAGACAGACAGACCGACAAAAACTCCAACATGTATCAGGTGTTTTTTAGCAATACCTTATCAATGTTTACAAAGACGACCAAGTCACAGTATATTATAAAGGTATAGCCTGGAGATTTGGTTCGACAAGCGAAAATCGTTTCGTTGTGTCGAATGTATTGCGGTGGGTGACCGTAACCCACAGTGGTGTTCCATGGCAGGTTGCCACTGCAGCGCAACACAACCGCGGTTCACCTGCCGCACTATCGCTATTGTAACTCTAGATTTACACGAGCTATTTCTGTTGCCTACATCACTGGCCACCTTTTCAACGTCAGCGTACACGTGTCATCGGCCGCCATCATCGACTGGTCGTAACGTTTATTCGCTTCGTTCGTGGCGGCCTATTATTTGAATTGTAGTTTTTTGGGACAAAATCTGAGTTCTCCTCGTATATCGAGAATGTTACGTCGTAGCGTCTAGTTTGGACTATGTACTATGAAGGTGGAATGCGTTACGAACGCCCGTAATAATGTTCACTTGTTAAAATAAAAGGATTGTTCAAAGGGTAAGCCAAGTAGGCTGGTTATCTGGGGTATAGGTACAAAACTCTGACACCTGATTTCCAATTTTGTTATAAATGCACCAAGCGTTTTTCAACATACAGCAATTTAGTAGTAGTTAGTAGCATTTGCCCATGTATTTTTTTAGTTTTGGGGTCTCCTTTAAAATCTACATCATGAATTGGGTGATTAGGATTACCGATATTTGCAAGTAGCGATTGCATTGAGCACAGCCTGTTAATGGCAAAGCGTTTCTGGAGTAGAGTAATTTAAAATCGATTTATTCAGATATAATTTTAAACGTTAAGGTTCACCAATATCATTTAGAAACCGTATAATGTTAAATTTGATTTATAGCTCTAATACCGAATGTGCCCGTTTATTAGCAGGAGCGATCTCGCATTATGTGCGCTCGCGCCAGAACGAAACGTCTTCCTGGTTTCACAGTGCTTGGCCCAATTGCCTTTGAGACCGGGCCAAGAATACGGAGAAAGCGTGATACCTATGAGTTATAAAATGAAAACTCCTGTCGTAAGTGTCACAAGAGTTTCCTGCGACATATATCATCACTTAAATTCGCTTGTTTGTTTTTGACTATCCATTTGTTAGTGGTATTTCGTAGCGCCTTTAAAATTAAACGTGCGAAAGAAAACAGCTTATTAGGTAGTGTAGGTAGCTTATTAGGTATGTGATCATTAAAGTAGAGCAGGGCAGACATACCGTTTCCTTTCTAGTGACCTTTTCAAATATGTATTATATAAACTAATTGTGCAGCAGTTTTCGCTCACAACTATCTTCGAGATGATGCCTACAGAACAAAATAAAATTATGTTCAAAATCTATTCCTGTCAAAAAATATTGTTGACGCGACCCAGTGCTTACATACGTAAATACGGAACGATTAGAACATCCCAAAGTGTAAATATCAACTTTACAAATCTCTAGCCTAAAGTCTGACCAGCTTTGCCCATTTCTTTCAGGTGCTCCTGGCAGAGCTTCGGGACACAGAGTATTATTATGCAGTGAAATGTCTAAAGAAAGATGTTGTACTGGAAGACGATGACGTGGAATGCACATTGATAGAGAGGAAAGTTCTGGCACTTGGCACAAACCATCCCTATCTGTGCCATTTATTTGCCACTTTTCAAACTGATGTGAGTAAACCAAATATAAATCATAACTTCCAAGGAGAATATTGTGACATTTGAAATAACCTCGTTACTGCTTATTAAACCAAATGTAGGATCTACAAATCATTTGTGAACTCTAGAACGTTATAATATGAATTTCCAAATGTTTCTGCCTGCTATGTAGTTGGGGAGGTACACAAAAACAAGAACATACAGTATATGAATTTATAGAGCAATATTTATTTTACAATATGAAGAAAATAAAATCTGTAAACAAAACGCTTCTGAATTTTGAGATACAGCGTGGGAGTTTCGTTATTTATTATCTCATGGGATTCGACTAAAAGTGTAATCTTTATTTATAGTCCCATCTGTTCTTCGTGATGGAGTACTTGAACGGCGGTGACCTGATGTTCCACATCCAGCAGAGCGGGCGGTTCCCGGAGGCGCGGGCGCGGTTCTACGCCGCCGAAATAGTGTCAGGGTTAAAATTCTTACACAAGAGAGGAATCGTTTATAGGTATACACATACACTCTACATCAAAAGTATTTGAATACCATCTCTACATAACTATAACCGGCAATATTTATACCTATCGATCTGTCACAGCTAACTAAGAAAGATCTATGAGGTACCTATGTAGGTACGCACAAATTTAAAAACGCACATAATACTTCTTTGCTCTCGCTCTGATGCAAAAATAATGCAGACAAAACGTCACGAACAACATATTGAAGTACAAAAAATCAAGCCGATTTGTATAGATAAAGCGAAGTCGAGTATTCTACACGAATTGGCTTGGTATCTTGTGCTTCAATATGTTGATGGTGACACTCCGAGTTTATTATTTCTTCATCCAAGCACACTGTGAGCTTAACAATATAGTAGTCATATATACGGAATAAACAGTAGATAGGTTAACATTTCGAAAGCTGAAATGCGTAATCAAATCTTATCCTACAACTGAAGTATGGCCATTAACAAATGTACAATTGATGAATATTTGTGTGTAAACAAGTAGTAACTAAAATGACGCGTGAATATTTCTAATGGCGTGGTTCATTGTTGTTTTCAGGGATTTAAAGCTAGACAACATTTTATTGGACTTCGAAGGTCACGTTCGCATCGCTGACTTCGGTATGTGCAAACTGCAGATATACTTGGACAAGACAGCTGATACTTTCTGTGGAACACCAGACTATATGGCGCCGGAGGTTAGGAGTGCCAATACCCAATAGGGTTTTAATAATCCCAATAATGTATCGCTTCTTTGGTTAACACGTTCAATCTTTATCACGGGTCAATTCTTGAATTAATTTATTATCTTTGCTCAATTTGTTCATCTTTCTAATGATTGATTTTGTATCTTTGCTCAAATGTTTCAATCTACATCTTATGTCATCAACTGACTCAAAAACCTTCTTGGATATTAACAAGTATTCAGCTTGGGGTGGATCACCTAATTATTCCTCTAATCGGGAGCACAATAAAACTCGACCGTCCGTTACAGCGTTTAATGGCAGAGAGAGATATTAGTCCTACCCGATACATTTGTACTTAATATTAATGTTTATCTACCCTATAATAACATATATTACAGATATAACGGTAGTTCCTTATTTACAGATAATCAAAGGTCTCAAATACAACCAGGCAGTGGACTGGTGGTCGTTCGGCGTTCTGTTGTACGAGATGTTGATTGGGCAGAGTCCGTTTAGCGGCTGCGACGAGGACGAGCTGTTCTGGTCCATCTGTAACGAGATGCCCTCCTACCCGCGCTTCCTATCGCACGAGGCTCTCACCATATTGACAAGGGTACGTTGTAAGGCGCAAAAGGTTACCTCGAGGGCGTTCGTGGCCAAATTTCTCTCGGTACCGCAGCCTATCACACTTTTTTTCCCACTTAAAAACGTGGCTGCTAGCGCTATCTCTGGAGCTTTCAGGGACCCAACACAATATTTCAATACATTGGACAAGAGGACAACAAACATATAAATAACGCGAACACACAGCGGTTAAAAAAATGATTATCCTTAAATTCCTAAATATAATTATTTGTATTAGCCACGCAATAGTTTCACAGAAATAGTATACCCGACAAACGTTGTTCTGTAAAAATAACTTACAGTTTTCTTGAATTTTCCATTTTATAGGACATCTTTTTATTTTTTCTTTCCTTATTAACCTTATCCAGACAATTACGAACATTCTCAAGTGATGCGCTTACTAACGAATAACATGTTTTTTATAAATATACATTTTTACCCACTTATATTTTAGTCGTCGTCATCTCTATAGCAAAAAGGCCTATAGGGCAAAATAAATAATTTCTCAAAGTTGATCATTTATTGAACATGTCTGCGCAGTTGTTGGACAAGGATGCGCGGACGCGACTGGGCGGCGCGGAATGCATGCACGGCGACATCAGGGAGCAGGAGTTCTTCCACCCGCTGCATTGGGACCGACTCGAGCGGCGCGAGCTCGAAACCCCGTTCAGACCACGCGTGGTATGCAACCATTACAATAATAATCACCATACAATAATAATCATTGGTATGTAGCGACCACTTCCACCACGCCACAAGCTACACAGAGGGCGCTGCAGACGAAATTCAGAACAATAGACATTTCTCAACACAATCCTGAATCGCGCTATAAGAGTGTTTGGAGCACGTAACATATATACAAGATCCCGACAATAACCGTCGGGGGCATAGCGGCCGCCTGGCTAGAAGATCTTCCCTTTACCGCCAAAGGTGTACAATTAATAACTACAGTTTAAACAGCTAAGTATGCAAGGTATATCAACACAGCACTAGTCCCCGGTGACATCATCAGCGCATCTCATCGACGTATCGGCGTCTTCCAGTTGTTATGTCAGCTGTTATTATTGGACATAGTGGTACTGCTGTCTTGTTTTATAAATATGGTGTTGTGTGCTATGCATAGGTAGCAGTTGCTCCATCCGCATGGAGAACCATAGCCTAGGTTTAGAGTAAGGATCTTTACACTGCGGCCCAAGTCTTCGTATTTATTTGCGGGCAATTTTGCCAAAAAACTCAAAATAATTGAAATCTCTCGAGTTAATTTCTGTTGATGTTGGTCTATATTTGTTTACAGCGTCATCCCATGGACACCCAATACTTCGACCGCGCGTTCACCGGCGAGCGACCGCGGCTCACCGCCGTGGAGCCGCACGTGCTGCGCTCCATGGACCAAGAACCCTTCAGAGGGTTCTCCTACACCAATCCGAATACAACGGACCGATAAATTCGACCTTACGGCCATTGGTGCTGGCTGAAATTCCCTTGTTTCCTGAGCTGACGAGCCGAGGAGTTTGATAGACGTTTATTCGTCGGCTGGATTGATTGTTTAATGTCCCGCGGGACGATAATTATTGGCAGTAAAAAGTATTTTCAGATTATCGAACGTAGAGAATTAATATAACCTTTCTAAACTGGAATTAGATTCCCAAACATACTGCCTGGAATATGTAGACATGCCTACTGTGTTGGGCATATTAAAGATCATGAAATATTTGAGTAGATTATCAATAATTAAACCAGTATAATGCATATCATTAAATGATCTAAAACTGTAGAGTAACGTGTCTGGTACACGGATTGTATTGTATGGAATATTTATGTTGTAATTAAAGGTGCAGGCTATCAAGCGAAACAGTTATTTCTAACTTGTAGGTATTATACCAAGGTATAAATATCGATTCTAAGTTACTATTTTCATAATTTTGAATTAGTTGTAACCTAATGTTTAATTTGTATGAAGTCAGATATTACCTGGTTTTTATAATGAGTGATAGAGAATCCTACCTATACACTGTACCTATCCTCGACTTTAATTTGATCTTGTATAGGACTACTGTACTTCTTATTGGGTTTTAAACGTACTTTTGAATTGGATTTTTGTATTTTATTGAAGTCCTAAAAAAAGAGCAAAACCGGATTTTGAATACCCGTTATGATTAAAGTGGTTCATGTAAAGTGCCTAGACTTTGTATACTGTACTGACTGTACCTATCTTTATAATTTATACTTAGTACAACTTTGACGTTGACTATTCTCGTCGTTGACCTATTGTATGTATTCAAAATCGCATATCAAGAATTTAAACAAAATATTCTGTTCGGATTTCAATTAAATTGTTTGTTGGATATAATAAAATTACAATAAGTAAGTATTCAAGTGTTTGATTTATTACGAAAACAAAATATCTAGATAAAGAAACATAAATTTGGTGCAAAAAAAGAGTACTATGAGAATATGCCCAACAAGTAGTTGATAGAGAACCATGAGATATACATTATGCCAACAATTCTTCTGTGTAATCCTATCCTTCGTTTTTCTTCTTCTTTCTTTCTTTCGTTTCGAAATGAAATGCGATGAAATAATATGAATATGGCTCACCCACAACTTAGAGGGTATTTGGCAAATGTCAAGTAATTCAACGCAATAACACATTATAAATTAAATAATAGATGTTACATGAAGATATGAAAATTCATAGAAAATCGTGGAACGGAATGTACAGGCGTCAATTTGCGTTTCGGTCTGTCAATGTCTTCTGTCAAATTTATTTGTTGTGGAACTACTGTATAGGTTATGCTATGCTGTATTGTTTTTGAATTTGGTTTATTTTCTCGTTTATCAACCGCGATAATTTTGCAAAAGTGTTGTCCAGAGTGTTGGTGTAGTACATTATATAAGACATGGTAAGATTTTGTTATTGTTATTTGTGTATACACAAAATTATGGTGTAAAATCCAACTTCCTAACCATGTTACCTGCTTGCTTGCTTACTCCCATTATAAGTTTTGGACTATTTTATACGTTAATTTAACAATCTTAGGAAAATACACCCTATTTAGGTATATTATTTGATTTCGTGATGGTAATATATTAAAAAAATACTTGTTTTATTATTTTGTACACAACAAAAATTATATATTATGTACTATGTACCTGAAATTGAATTATCAAATATATTCCAATTGATACGTTTTTGCCTAAAACCAAACGGAATCGCCATTTCATAAGTAGGTATCTATGTTTTTTTATTATTATAAATTTTTATATATATGGTTTGTCATCTTGCCTAAAAGCATGAAGGCCATAAATAAAAATATTTTTATTTCTTTCAGGCTCGCAATGCAGAGAAAGCTATGTAAGTAGAAGTCCAGTTGCAGATTTGAAATTTATCAATTCATATGCAATTTTAAATCAATAGAAAACATTTGGATTTGTATTACAAATAACTAAACATTTTTATAACAGGACCACGCTGGCCCGTTGGCGCGCCGCACAAGTGCAAGAGGCAGGAGGCCAGCGTGAGAGACGGCCATACCTTGCTTCAGAGTGCAACGATCTACCACAAGCTGAGAAATGGAGACTGCAGATTGTTAGAGAAATAGCTAAAAAAGTTGCACAGATACAAAATGGTAAGTAATTATGTTACAGTTTGAAGTGTGATTATACATAGGTTTAGCCTTAACTTACCTTTCTGGACTTAATCAATCATACCAGGACATCCTGAATTATATAGTTGTGGCTGGCTAAACAGGTCTAACCATTCCTCCAAATTTAAATATAACAAGATTATGTTGGAATGTGCATACATATGGTATGGCCACATGTGTATACATGCTCAATTTTTATTTTTAAAATGTTATGCATATACACACTATGGGACTTATCATATGTATTTGTCTTATTTTCTTGATTTGCAAATTAACTAAAAAAAATATTCTTTATTATTTTTTAAGGATATATAAAGTTATTGGTTAACACATTTTAAATTTTTACATTCAAGTTTTTCAAACAAATCTATGTGGCTATGACTTTACTTACAAACAATATCTCAATACAATAAATATGTAAAATTTGGGCTCTACTAATTTATTTTTAAATAAAATTTCATAATGGATGATAGTGAAGTACTGAGAACGCCTTCTATTCGAAGTGCACCAATAGAACCCAGTGTAGATAATCCTGCTCCTGAAGATGATGTACCACCTGCTGAAATATCGAAATCGCCGTCCGTGCAATCATCTCACATCCTTCCACCACCAGCAAGCCCACAAATCAGCATAGGTGCAACAGCAACAGCAAAATTGTCTGTTGACATTTCTAATAAAAGCATCAAAAGTGTGATGTCACCCAAAGTTGAACAAAGAAGCCCTAAAACACTTAGCATCAAATCCGACACTGTAGAACGAGCTATTGTAGATGCAGTTTCTAATCTGGAACCTCAAGGAAAATCTTTAAGCGACCATGTCGACGAGCTGACCGAGTCTGTTAAGCAATTGGCCCAGGATGTAGATCCAGAATCCAATACCCTGACAAGCAATATAGATAAAATAGCCACAATGAGTAAAGTGCTCACTAGCGAAGCAAATGCGTTAAGGCAGTCCATTCGGTGTTTGACTGAAGACATAGCCCGCACTAAACAAGAGCTATGCTACTGTGGCAAGGAAGTAGACGTCAATTTTCCATACCACTTGTTTTTGCTAGAAATGGTCATCAACAAAATCCACATGAAGTGTGAATGTTTCGATATAGACTATAACAACTTAGTGATCTCATCACAATTTCTAGGGAAGCAACCTATTATATTATACGATCAGTCCTTCGGCAAAATCGAAAATTTCCACAAACTAAACGTTGGAAAGTCAACTCTGTTCGCCATGACTTATGACAAAATATGCAGTATAGACGAATTTGAGATAGTAGTACAGTTGACGAAGCAACCTCCATGTTCCACGTGCGTTACGAAGATAGGTGAGACTCGTATGGACTATACGTCCGAGTTTATTACATTGCGCGAAGAATTGTGCAGAAAGTGGACCGAAGAGCAGCCAACAGATAATATATTGTGTACTACATCAACACCACTATCTAAGAATATGTATTATTTGTCGTGTGGGGACAGCGAGAACAGAGACTCTATAGGCATCATCGAAGTCACCGTTCGAATGTCATTCTTAGGCAAAGAGATAACCACAGCATTTTGCGCCAATCCTAAACCACAAGGAACATCCTTTTTACTAAAAGAAGATAATGGCATGACGATGTATTCTTGCCAAAGAGTGGAAATGGACGACCAGGGCAAAATACTATTAGATGAAGGTGTTATGTCTAAGAAAAGTGCACCACCGTTTGCCAGTCCTCTGCCCTCCAGGAGAGGTGGAAGTCCGTCATCGCAAAATTCTAGCGTGGCTTCAAGACGATCTTGCGAACCGACGCCATATTACAACAACAATAATTATGGTAAGTGGCATTATTAATATTTGTGTTTTACCTATAACTTAATATTCACTTTACCTACTAACGACAAATAAAAATAATTTTAATCATTTATAGATGGCCTATCAAAATACGATGAAATATACACAAAGATGAATTGTTTTACCTATAACTTAATATTCACTTTACCTACTAACGACAAATAAAAATAATTTTAATCATTTATAGATGGCCTATCAAAATACGATGAAATATACACAAAGATGAATACCAACGAATTACGAATAAGGGTCCCAAAAACTACAAGGGTTGAAAGAATCGGGAAATATGATAAAATTGAAGAGCTGTGTACGTGTGAGAGCACACCTTACAATACAGGCGAACAAATACAGTTCGAGCTGCCGAAGGATTTCTCTTCTCCAGATAAAACTTACAGTTCAAACTTGAAGTACACATGTAGAGGTATGGATAAGCCGCTGGACCGAAAAGACAGAAAAATAATAAATGTAACACCCACAAACTGCCCCGTTCCAGTGGATATGCAAAAACTGTTGCATCCTAACAAAGACGTTTTTTTACTGAAAATCGGTAAGAAATTAGAAACGAAAGATAAGAAAACGGACCTCGAAATAGAACTCGTTACCAATAAAGCACCTTCTGAAAAACTTATGGAAAATAATAATATTTCTCAGCAATGCAGTGCTGGTGATGTAAAGAGGTCACCACAAAGAGGATGGAAGAAAGGGAAAGGCAAAGGTGCCAAAGAACAAGGAAAGGGGAAAGGCAAAGGTGCCAAAGAAAAAGGGAAGGGAAAAGGCAAGAAGCAAAAAGGCAAAGGAAAGAAGTGAACAACATCACATTTTATAATAGAAATACTAATATCAGAACGTTAAATTATTTATGCTTTATTGGCAATGATAGTTTTATTAGAAGAAGTTGGGTTCGCACTGGGTTCGAAGCACTACAAAGATTTTATAAAATTTACTAAACACTCTCAAAATGTACATGTGTCACCTCTCGCTAGCAATTAAACAATACTCATCAGATAATTGTTTCTTATGTAGTTTGTATGACATGCACATTATGAACCTGTACCTAATATATACAATTAAATCTACTCTAATCTACATTGCTTATAATAATATCTACTTAGCCGGTCTTGGCGAGTTCCGCATCCGCGATCTGAATGACGAGATCAACAAGCTGATGCGTGAGAAGCGGCACTGGGAGGTGCAGATCAAGGCGCTGGGCGGGCCCGACCACGCGCGCGTCGGGCCTAAGATGTTGGACCAGGACGGCAAAGAGGTCCCGGGGAACAGAGGGTACAAATACTTTGGGGCCGCTAAGGATCTACCAGGTATGATGAGTGCCTTTATAATTGTTGTAGCAGTTAAACTGAATTTGGTACAGGATAGTGCTGTCGCGTTATTTTGAACAGTCCAACTGTTAAGTAAGTTCTGTTTCATTTACAATACCATGACAATATAAGATCATTGATGAATTAGTTTCATGGTAGTTTCTTAGGCAGCAATCTAGGGATTAGGCCTGCTGAGAATCACTCGTATTATTTAAGTTATTTCTACTTGGCGCTGACGAAATACTTCATTGAGGTGACATTTCGGGGTCGAGTCACCTTCGTCCGTAGGAGAATTAAGTACCCTCGAGATACCCTACACGTGACCCTGGGTGGTGCCAACCAGGTGACAACTCTACTGGTGGTAGGCTTCGGCCGTGGCTAGTCACCACCCACTGAACAAAGCCATGTCGCCAAGCGGCCTAGCCGTGTTCCGGCATGATGTTCGGTGTTGCCACTCATGGATGGCGGGTCAGATCAGTTGCGCTGCATGTGCCTCGTGAATGTAGCGTCTCGATCTACTGCCGCCTTCCTACCTAGGCAAGTATGCTCCATCGTAGATCTCATCGTCACTTACCATCAGGTGAGATCGAGATCAAATACTTGCCTATAATGTAATTAATTTAAAAAAAAAACATTATTAGCGTTGGTGGCTATTACGAATTACTTTTAACCATTGTCAGGTGTCCGAGAGTTGTTTGAGCAAGAGCCGCCGCCGCCGCCGCGGCGTACGCGCGCAGACCTCATGCGGGATGTCGATGCGGACTACTACGGGTACAGAGACGACGACGACGGCCTGCTGTTGCCGCTAGAACAAGAAGCTGAAAAAGAAGGTACACACACATATCTAAAAATGCATTTAACCAGCATTTCCGTCTAGTTATTTTTGGAAATAATTACTATTTGAACAAACGAATTTAAATATTTCGATTCTATACACTGTATGCAACGAAGGTTATTGATCTGAAGAATAGTAATCAACTCAATAAAAAAAAACATTCAGTGCGTTTAAGCTTGCAGAAGTGGTTGAGACCTGTAATTTTATTACTTTTTACAGCAATTGCGCGAGCCGTGGCCGAATGGAAGCAAAATAAAGAGGAGAATAAAGACCAAGACATACCTGAAGAGGAAAATATATATCCTGAAGATGTGAGTAATTTTTTTTGGAGTCTGCCTGGCGCTGCGTGTGGATCTACTTAGGATACCTCCTAAGTAGGCCCACACGCAGATACTCGCACTGGATCCTCTCATGTATCCACAAAAGTGGATCTACTTCGAGACATATACCCCACCTTCTTATTAACTTTGATCGACAGTATCGACACATGAATGGGGCTGCATCTGTACATTAATTTAAACAAGATGCCATTGTCTATTTGCACGTCACTGAATTCAGTTTTTTTTTTAAATCTTATATATTTGTTGAGTACACAAAAACTACTGGACTGATTTCAACAAGGAGTTCATTTTATAGCTTTAAGAGACCTAAAAGATAGAGTATATACCATCACTTAGAGGTTTGAACTGCATAGCAAAATCGATGGTTGCGAGGGTGGATGTTATATGTATCGTAACAATCATAATCACTCGAGTTCCGAAAATGCTTTCTTCGGGTTAGGAGTATTTCTTTAATATTGTTAAACCAATTAAACTTCGAGTATTCATTTCGTTTTAGCCGGACGATAAGAGAATACAAGAAGACGAAGACGGCGAGCCCAAGCAGGTGGTGACATCCCACGTGGCGGTGCCCTCGCAGAAGGACATCGAGGAAGCTCTGCTCAGGAGGAAGAAGCAGGAGTTACTAGAGAAATACGGTTGCTTAGATGTCAAAATGGAAGAGAGCTGACGGAAATAGCTTGTAAGAATAATTAAACTGATAAGATTATTTTTACACTTCGTTTAATTTTGTCACCCCCAAAGATTTTCGGACATGTTGAACTCTGTTGTTTTACAACAGCTGTTGAAAAAATTGTCAAGAATCTTGCTAACATCTCGTGGATTTTCTTGTCATAGAAAGATGCAAGAATAATGAATCGGGCTTACACTCGCCTCTCGCTCATAGCTCTTTTCATACATTTGCGATGGTGATATCTTTAAAATGTACAATACAGTTAATAAGGAACATAATTTAAAAACATACTTGTAGTTTCATATTATTTTTAATTTCCGAACTATTTCGTTATTTGGACAACAGGTTCATCTAAAGCGAAATATACACGATATTAAGTAATTATATGTACGTATATCCACTGCGCTGGTGAACCACTGTTTTTAATCTTGGAGACTAAATTGATATTTCATAGGCTGTATTTTATATTTTTTTAAATAGTGATGTAATGCAATCAAGCAAGTTTGACATTTGCACTTGTCAATTTAGTATCCGAGATTTCAATCCAGAACCCGATTGTATCACACTGTACTATGTGATAAGTTATTCTGAATTGCCTAAAGAAACGATACGTTTAGTAAAGGAACAATTGAGTTTCGATGGACGTTAATGAAGTGAAATCGATCCCAATTATGTTAGGTTTAAATATTATGCATATTTTTATTTACTTTTTGGTATGATTTTACGATAAGTGAAGGATTTGCAAAATATACCTAATACTGGATATATGATATAATTTAGAATTTAAAATATATATTTTGCAGCTACTCTAAAATAAGTACAAAATCAGGTGATTTATTGAACGCAGTCGTTTAGCAATAACTAGCATCGGACAACATGTTTACCTATATAAATAAGGAATGTACAAACTTAACATTAACGAATGCTGATAATGAAGATATCCTAAATCATTTTAATCAACATTCAAATATACGCCAAGGTTACGGATAAATCAAGCTAAAATTCAGCGCTGAGAGTCCCGCTCCAGTGTGGCAGGTGAAAATGAACCGCAAGTGCCAAGTCACTAGGACAAGCTGAAATTTTTGAGTGGAAAAACCGCCGTTCGATTTTCCGAACAAAATTCCACTCCAAATTATCCCTCTTCAAAAGACTGTCTAAATACCAATAATGGCGACGTGACATTTCAGGCTCTCCCATCGGACCACGCCGTCAAAATTGTCTACAGACATTGAATGTTGAATAGATAGACTTCAGTTTTGTTAAGACTATGGTACTTCTGATCGTGGCAGCACAAAAATATTATATATTGAATAATGAGAAACATCTAACGAGTAACAAAAATATAAAAAAAAACTTTCGTATACTTAGAATATCTATCCAATAGGCAGATACATAATAAGCGAATTTTATTTAATCTTTCGATTCAAAGAATAATTTATATTTCCATATACTTCAAGTATATTATGTAATAACTTTGATTTCTATCATATCTATCAGCTGTCCTGGTATTTTATAATCTAAAACACACAGTTGTATAGTACTATAAAGATACGTGAATTTACTAGAATGAAGCTAATATTCTTAAGTAACGCCCACCAATTAAAGAATAATATATAGGGATAATAGAGTATGTTTACAAAGATGCGAGATACATCATCAAGCGATTTGCACATAGTAAATGCAATTTTCGATTTAATTGTAATTATTATAACGATCAAGATCATATAATAACGTTTTGTTGGAGATTTATGTGCGTTGCTCCAAACGCATTCATTGAGTTTACCCCCTTAATCATATTTTATGCACCATGCATTCCGATTTACATATTTATAATATATATTAAACTGGGCTAAAATATCTTAACTCAAAACCAACCACTATACTGAGCCCTTAGTATGAGCTCTGAATGTATTCTTTCATATATTTCACATCGGCGTCTCTAGCGAAAACGCACAGCTTACCAGTAAATCGATTCGATCGATTACTCGATCGGTATTTGAATCCGTCAAAACTCGTACTAAGCCCACAGTTAACAATACACTATATACATTTCAAATGTTTTGAACATAACAAGCTCTGACTGGGTTGTTTTATTTGAACAATTCTATACTATATAAACCCTACAACTACAAAATAACGTAAGAAATAATGGAAGATTTAAACAACACTATTGCAGTGTTGTGGCGTTTATTCATGAACATCTATTGCAAATTACTACACTTTATGCTCCAAGTCTTGTCCATGCTATTTTTATTAATTAATATTAAAAACTTAGACGAAGAAATTATACAGACGGAATGTCGCGAACAACATTGAAACACAAAAAACCCCTCTGATTCGTATCGTACACGCGAATTACATCTTTACGTACACGCGGATTCGCGAGTACTAGACACATCGGCTTGGTTTTTTGTGATTAAATATGTTGTTAGCGACACTACGTCTATATTATTTCTTCTTCCGAGATTAAAAAGTATAAGCTAAATCAGACGCAATACGCTGTTTCGAAATGTGATTTTTTAAATTGATCTTTCATAGGGACTAATCAGATAATATTGGACTCTATCCCTTTACAATAAGAGTTCAAATCTAGTCATGCTGTAATTCTTAGCTTAGTTTAGCGAGTATATCGTTCTTAAACAATATACTATCACAACGCTCCACTCCAATATCACCAAATGCTACACGGTTACACATCTCACTGGCCACGTTCACACCGTCAATCAGGCTCAGGGGCTCCCGATCTAAGCGATACCGGTATTCGTGATACTTGGGTTACTCAGTGTAAACAGCGGAGTTACAATAAAAAAAAATATTTGTTGAAATTTTCACTAAAAAGTAGATTATAAGAACAGCGATAGCCATATTAGTAGAACGCTTGCGTCGGTAACAAGGATTCGCACCTCTGGGATTTACAGATTTCATGGCGAATCTAATTTTTAACCATGATGATAATTTGCTAAACGTTGACGGAAATAATCGTGAGAAAATTCGCATGTCTGAGAGAACCCCTCGAAAGACGCGTGAAGTCCGCCAACCCGCCCTGAGGGGTTGATATTATTATATATAGTAGACGATAAAGTTGATTTGACCTAATAGATCGATTCACTTATAAAATATTAATAAACGCAAACCTATTAAAACAGTAGCATACGTATGTAGTCCAACAAAAAATATGTATAATATTTTAAAAGTTAGCAAGTAGGTCATATCTTTCACGTTTATGTATGAATTAAATGTGTATGTGTTTTTGTACAAAGACGGCGAATCAGTAATATTACACTGCACTTGGTACATGTTGGTGTTTTTTGGGCATATGAAGATAATAACCTACCAATGGAGATCTTAAAATATTTTACATCTAATATGTGTTGTCTGTAACTGAGACCAAACTAATTTATTTAGGACTGGAATAGATTCTGTTGCTTGGCGTCGTTCTCGAAGTCGGTCCACGCGTTGTTCAGTTCCATGAATATCATTTTAGCAAGGTTCTCGTTGGTGGTGCCCATTTGCTGTGGGCCAAATTGTTTTAATTACCTTTAGCTACATACTTAGACTTACTCTATAATGCCACAATCACGAAAAAAACGTTACGTGCTTTTAGCGTCGAATATCAACACAAAATATATGCTTGACACTAGAAGCGCGGTGCATTTTTTTCACGAACACGGCCGCAAGATAATGGATTACTATTCGACATGTGGTTTATTTATATTTATAAAGCATATTTTTTTAGATTAGCAGATGCAACAACATGGATGTTCAAACGTCAGTCTTAAAAAAAAGAAACTCATTCAAATTTAGAATTAATTTACCACATCGTCATGACGAAATCGGAACGTCGCGCGTCGTAGTACGGCATCCACATGATTTGACACACGACAGAGACAAAAGTATGCGCCAAAAAGTTACTCGCAGCGTGTCTAATTTTTTGAGATAGGGAGCATTCAAGTATTACGTAACGCAATTTTTGGAGATTTTTAACCCCCCCTCCCCCCATGTAACGCATCGTAACGTTTCAGAAGACCCCCCTCCTCGCCCAAAATTCGTCGTAATACTTGAACGCTCCCATAGTTCCGTCCTTCTCCCTCGTGAGCTTATGACGCTGTGGTATCGCATACCTTATCCGGGTGCACGGCGAGGCACGCGCGCCGGTAGTTGCGCTTGACGTCGGCGGGCGACACCAGCTGCGCCATGTCGCAGCGCGTCCAGCGGCACTCCTCCCACACCACCGAGTGCAGCGAACACAGCAGCGCGCGAATGTTCGCCTTCTTGCCCTCCGTCTGACAAACGATCATACTGGCTGCTTACACAATTACCTCCCATTTTATAGATCTCGTTCATTCACGCACATGGCGTGGTGGTCTATAATAATTTTGTTTTGGGGGAAATTTTTGGGAGATTTCCGTTTCTTTCATTAGAATAATTAAATTGGTCACAATAAAAAACAACAGTCGTGAGTCTGGGGGGGGCAATTGCAACCATTAATCCATCATCAGGATGAGGATCAGGATTCCCGGGGCGTTCAGCGCAGACGGCAAGGTACCAACTGAGGTAATCAGATCATAAGTGTTTCTGTTAACACGAAAAGTACAAGATTAATATTTCACATACCCATTCATATATTCTCAGTTTCTCAGGGTCCATGTCTCGCGCCATCTCCACTTTCCGCATCGCGTTCATGGTCCTCGGACCAGATTCCTTCTTGCTCACAAAGTCGTAACCCTGGCTTCCGAGCAAATCGCCGAAAACGTCCATCGGCTTCTTCAGTTTCTCTTCAGCCGGAGTTTTGGCTGGCTCAAAATGTGCTCGACTGGAATAAATAAAAGTGATCTGCCATACTTCCATCGGCGGAGGACATCTACTGCTGGACATAGACCTCCACCAATGACTTCCACACATTAAGGCCCTTCAACACTGGCATTCACCAGCTTCTTGGGATGTGCAATGTGCATGAGGGGGGGTCATAGGTCCACCTTTAGTTAATCACCGATAAGAATGGACAAGTGCCAATATAGTGATGGCAGACTATTTATATTTATGTAATCTGTAGAGTGAGAGGGATGGAGGACGCTTACATTACCAAAATGCTTCGTAAAAAGGATTGTGCTTGCGGTACAGTTCAGCGAGAAACCTGGGTAACTGATTAGGTTTAGGTTAGCTGCTAACTTGTAATCGGGCTGATGTGCGGGCGAGCGCGCCGGCGTGTGCGCGTGGTGCGCGGGTGTGTGTGCGGGCGACGCGCGCGGCGTCACCAGCGGCGTGGCGGCCGGCGCGGCGCCGGGCTGAGCGGTGGGCGTGGGCGTGGGCGCAGGGCCAGGCGTGGGCGTGGGCGCGCCCGGCTCGCCCAGCGCGGCGCCCAACGCGCCCAGCTCCGCGAACGGATCTTTTGGTCCCGACTGTTCCAGGGGAACGCTTTGTGAACGACCTGTTTTAACAGAAACAATGTCAAAGTCAAATCATTTATTTCGTATAGGCCTACGGGGGCACTTACAAATTGTACAGATGATGTACAGATGTGTACAGAACAATGATTGAATAGATGTTAGTTTGTATGTCAAAATGCATTCATTCATAGACGCATGCATCAGGATTCGAGAATGAGTGAAAACAAGGAGATTTAACAATATCAGAACCTACATTCATGTGCCTATAGCTATGATATATAAACATGCTATACTTGTCTGGCTCTATGCTGACGATCTGAATTTGTATTGCAAGCTATGTTCAAAATTGAATTTGCGATTTTGATGGACTTTGCAATTTCTAATAAAAATCTGTCTGCATAATTAGGCTATGATGGTAAACTATAGTATAACTTTGAGATTGTTTACAATACTTTGTAATGCCCTAACCTACTTTTCTATACACAATTGTAATTTTTTCACACAAGCAATAGATTTGTTAAATAATTTAAAGAACGTTTATATTACCGGTATCTTCCTGCACGAGTTGGGGTGTAAGCACAGGCTCCTGCTTCGGCAGCGGGTCGTTGAGCCCGAACGGATCGAAGTTGAGAGGATCGCTTGAGGTCACGTGACGTTTGGCGTCAATAGTATCCGTGGGAGGCGGTGGTATGTCACCGAATATAGATTCAGATGAAAATGGCTGTAAAAAATTTGTTTAAACATCTAAAATATTTTTTCCCACTATTTTCGAAAATTCTCGAGCAGAATAATTGAATGGGAGAATGATTTAGAGAGAGAATTGATGGAGAGATGCATGATCAATGACAACAATGAGTGTCTTTTCATAAAGTCAAATAATTCAATTGATATAAGTCCTCTCCTAGTACCACCAGGCATCCGTCACTAATCGATCCTACCGCGATAAATATTTACAGCGGGCCGAAAACCGGTGCTGTTATAAAGTCAGGGGCCGCAACGCTCTTGCAAGAGATAGGGTTACACGATAAAAAGAGAAGCACAAAGTTTGGTATTAATACTTTTGAACATGCAGCGATGTGCGGACTGAGGTGTATTTTATTGAGTTGAAGCAAGTTTTGATATTTATGCAAATGTCTTTGCGGACTGAAATACCCTTGGTAAGAACAGACAACGTTAATCGTAACGTTGACGACATAATTAATCTGTGGCACAAGCCTTAGCTAAATTGATGGCGATGGGGAACAATATTGATCGAATATGAATAGTAATCATATAAACTTTCTATGCTTTTACTATGTACGCACCTGAGTATTCTCGGTGGCTTTTCCACTCAGGAAATCACCAAAACTATCGTCCGTGGGCTTCTCCATCAATCCGAAGAAATCGAACGAGTCGCCCGTCTTTAGTGCAGGCTCCTTTTTCACCTCCGTAGGCGCAGACACCGGCGCGGGTGAGGAGGTAATGTTCAAAAAGTCCACGGTGTTGTCGGGGTGGTCCTGGTGGGGGTTCGGTACCGGCGGCGGGGGGCGGTGGGGCGCGCGCGCGGGCCGGGGGGGCGGCGGGGAGGGGGGCGCGGCCGGCGCGGGGGGGGCGGCCGGTTCCTTCGGCGGGTACTCTGCCGTCACTGTGTAGACACTTTGATATTACTACTTCTCATAATCAAGTGGATAGTACAACACATTAACAATCATGACAGTAAAGCATCATCTAGTTTAATACTACTTCTACTAAAATAATATATAACTCTATTGGTGTTATCAGTAATACTTAGGAGTGTTTTGGATGAAAGTAGTGCAATGCGTATGTACAGAATAGAAATTAATGTGTTATAATCACGTGTTTATATAAAGAGGTCTTAGCCTAGTTAGGCTAGAATAAGTTATCTTCATTTGATAATTCCTAGGTTTTCCAGACCCGGGTCTCAGAATATACATTTTATTCGAGTGTGGTGTTGTTATAACATTAACCTGGCGGTCCTGGTTGTCATTGTAACATCTGTAACGGGCAATCAGAAGCCTAAAAATTCCGATAAATCATCTTATAAGTTACCTATAGCCCAACTTGTTGGACTTTAGCTTTGGTCTTGGTCTTAGCTTAGCTTTAGTTTTAAGCTTTAGCTTTGATCTATAGACTTATATATAAAATTATTAATTATATAAACTTAAAGCACGTCAAGTTTGACTCATACTTAATTGGAAGCTTTTTATATTTTACATATTGTCTGTAAAACCTACCAACTCTTGAAATAATTATCGCTATTCTTGTTAGACTTAGTAGTAGTGAGTTTAGGTTCTAATTTCGTGCATAATAAAATAAAAATATAAATCTAAATGGAATAAAAGGGTGACATTTGTGCGGATGACAACACTACACATACATGTACTTGTCCGCGGCACCGCACCAGGATTGTTGCGGAGACAGGCTGTATAAATACATACACAAATAAATACAGTCAGTGATCAAAATATGTTATGGAAAAAGTTTATTTTAAAATACAATTATGATAAACAATAAACATACACCTATCAAATACAGGTTATTCGGATAATGTAAAGTGAGCCTTGAACCTGCGCTTCTCTTTTTTTAAATAACGTGTCGTAATTCTGACGTCACATAGTGATTACAAATCCGCTCAAGAGGCGCAGGTTCTAGGATAACCCTTTCCGAATAACCAGAATCAGAATATTTTTATTCACGTAGACCATTAAGGACAGTACTTGTGAATCGTCACAAGTTACAAAATACTATGCTACTACTTTACCACCCGTTCGGAATGTCGTTCCTATGGAGAAGAACGGGCAAGAAACTCCATGGTTGCTCTTTTTTTTTAAAGATCTTTCACATTTTTGAGCAATACATTGTTATAGATATGTGAGAACAATGTAGGAACGGCTAACTAAGTATAAAACCCTCTAGAAATATTACATAAGAATTATATAACTTCAAAGTAAGTAGAATTTTGCTAGAATAGAATTTACTTTAAATAATACTGCACTGATTTACCGTTTGCAATTTTATACATCATTTACTTATGAATAACTAACTTATTCAGAATACTAGTACATATTTAAGTACCTAAACCACCCTGCAATATATGTATATAATACTTGTGAATGAAAAGCCGAACTAACAGCATTTAATACCGATGAGTGATCGAATATTTCCGCATCACGATCACCGAAACAAATAAAATATATAGTGAAACTCACCGAAATTATCAATAGTCTCGTCCCTCTCCAGGTTGGTGGAGAAGAGTACATCGGGCGTCCGTATGGGGAAGGAGTGGTCCTCCTCCCAGAGGTCACTGCGTGGCTTGCGGCGTTCACCGTTCTGCACCACCAGGCTGATCACAGCCGTCGTGTTGTTAGAGAAGTGATCGTTCATGGGGAGCGTCTCGTCTATGCCGTCGATTTCACACCTAAGAATGGATAACGAAACATTTCATTTGTAACGCAGACAACGATAGTAAGCAAACATATTTAAGGGTTTGATTAAAAAAAAAACTAGGTTTTTAACTTTACTTACACACACACACAAAAAAATCTAAATTAATGGTAACAAATTTGAAAAAAAAGCGAGGCATATTTTAATGTATTGCAAAGAGGAGTATAAGGCGTGTATTTATTTTAATTTCGTTTTAGTTAATTTAAAAGCCAGGTTTTTCTTGAGTTTTTAATTGAAGAGACATAACAAAGAATACAGAATGTTACCATAGAGAAAAAGGTTTTTTTTCTATTTTTATTGGCATTAGCGATCATATTATTTATGCTAGTCGTGAGGACAGAATGTTATCATAAACTAGAATATTTTTATCCGTGTAATACAACACTTCAATCCTGTAAGCAGGAATTTCTAATGTAATCATAAGGTTATCGAGAAAACATGCTGTCACATTCATACTAATTTATGATATATATGGTGTGAGAGGGGTGGAAGACGTTACGTTACCGAAACGGTACGGAATAAAGATTATGCTTGAGGTAGTGGAACCCTAATAATATGCTGTCCCTGTCAATCTTTTTAACCGACTTCAAAAAAAAGGAGGAGGTTCTCAATTCGGTTGTATTTTTTTTTTTTTATTTTTTTTTTTATTTTTTTTTTTTATGTTTGTTACCTCATATCTCCGTCATTTATGAACCGATTTGGAAAATTATTTTTTTATATGAAAGGATATGTTTACAGATTGGTCCCATTTTTTTCAAAAAAATGTTCTGATGATGGGATCCATGAGGAATTGAGAGAACTCCTCAAATTTTATAGGCATACCGATAGCAATTTTGGTATTTTCATCAAGAAGTCAAGCATTTGCATTCAGAAAGTATCATTTGCTGAAGTGGAAGTGATGAAGAAGGCCACAAATGGCCAGCGGAACTTGTCAGTGATACGTATTTCACGGGTTGCGCCAAGATAATCTCGATTATTGGTATACCTATTATCCAGTAAAAAGATTGATTTACAAATCTTTTTAGTGACAAAGAATAGTAAATATATGCACTAAAAAGTTTAAAATAAAAAACTTTTTAACAAAATAAAAACCGTCTTCAAAAAACTAAAAAGCAAAAAATAATCTAATCTTGAAATCTACCTTGTCTAACCACATCAAATATTTAACTAATCTGAAGTCGGTGCCAAATAAACAACCGACGAAGAATAACAAAAGTATACTCAGTAACGAGATGCGCGGACCAATTTGTAGGTATAGTCTTTGGCGCAGACCGGCAATACTCGACGCAGTTGTTAGTTTGGCACCGACTTCAGATTAGTTAAATATTTGATGTGGTTAGACAAGGTAGATTTCAAGATTAGATTATTTTTTGCTTTTTAGTTTTTTGAAGACGGTTTTTATTTTGTTAAAAAGTTTTTTATTATGACTTTTGTGCGCGTTATGAGGAACCATAGAGTTTCCTGCCCCTTCTCCACAGGAACGGAATTACGAACGGGAGAATCTTAGAATCGATAAGTATTTTTTAATATTCACACAACGGTGTACACGAATCAGTGTGTTTCACTGTCTTCGGAGATCAGTGAAGTAAGCATGATGTAACTACCTGGTGAACTTGATGGCGTGCTGTTGGAGCGCCAGGAAGCCGGTGTGGAAGTGCAGCGCCAGCACCGGCACGCCGTGCGCGCGGCCCAGCTGCTGGCGCGCGTGCCACACGCACACCGACACGTCGCCCACCACACTAGTGTCGAGCGGCAATGTCACCTATACATGCACACATTTTTTTTTAATCTTGTGGCATGTGGTATTTTGCCAGTGTCAAAGTAATTTTTGATAATATATTAAATATTAAATAAATAAATATCGCCAGACGAACACACCAACTAAACAGTCCCACACTAAGCAACGCTTGTATTATGGGTACCGTACAATGGACTGAGGGCGAACTCAGTAGACAATAGTTATATAAGGGGGCGTTGTGTAGACGCTTACAATAATTAATTTAATTTGAAGTTATAGTGGTTTTTAAGTAGGTGAAAAAATGGTGGCGTTAAAAAATAAATCATTCTCAAAGTGGGCAGTAGACAAAATAAGTTTGGGAGCCCCTGCTCAAGATGAAGGCGATCACTGTGCGAATGAGCCAATGTCCGCCCCCCTAAAACGTAGGCCGTGTGTCAACTCACCTTGCCTTCAGCCATTGTATAAAGATGCAATCTATCGTAATCTTGTAACGTAGACAGTAGTAATCTATCTTCGTTGTATATCTCTATGTAGGGCCGGCAACCATCCCTGGGAATAACAAGTATATAATATCATAACACTCGTCTTTGGGCTGAGTCTGTACATTGAAGATATAAAAAAAATGGAGCGATTAGTTTTTCGACGTCTATGAATCCAAAACAAAAGTTTTTAAAATTATTGTGTCTATATGTTTGTTTCAGCATCACGGAAAACCAACTGCACCAATTTCACCGGAATCGCAATTATATAGCCAGTGGTTAGATTCAAAAGATATGGTGCATATACTCTATGACCATGAGCCGACTTTTGTCTGACCGATTATCGTCTGTCATGTCATGTAACTTTATGAAAAGTGAATTCGTAAGCTATAACCACATACTTAATATTCAATGTATTTAGACACTTTGTATCGAGAATTGAACAGCGCTTCGAGCGGACGGTATTGAAAACTTGCAATACCCCAAACAAAATGTATAAATACGTAAACTATGAAGTATGCGGTTAGGCAGTTGACGTGCGGAATACTGAAGTGTGGCTTTACCTTGCTTTCGTGAACAAAGGCACGGGTTGTATGGTCAGCGACACCAGCGTCACGGGCCGGAAGTGTGGTAATATAGGATCTGGCCTGAACAAGAGAACGCACATGAGATAATTTATTCAACAATAAAGCGGATAATACGGTGACAAGACAACGCTGCATACTTTATCCATTTTATCTTGATGACAGATCTGATATTTTGTAAAAACTGTTGCATTTGATGTCAAAACGTATAACTTGGTAGTGTGTATACTCAACAATGGTTAAAAGAAATAATAGTAGGGGCTAGGGGACAGTATTTTCGTTACAGAGGCTAAATCCACAATTTATGTATTATTAGGGGAAAACTATTGGACAGATTTAGATGGCATGGCAGGGTGACAAGGTCAACATCTAGGATATTTGTTTCCTCGGATATTAAAACAAGTTCCCTAGGTTTAGTTAAAGAAATTACGTACAAAGTCTCAAGCCAATAAATTGAATATTTGAACAGGATTAAATTACTTTCACATTATATTACTATTGCTATGGGAAAAATAGTAAAATGGAAATACACCCTTACCACTCTCTAGCTATAAAAAGCTGCACATTTTACCTGATAATATTACTGAGATAGTAGAGGTATCTGAGCTGACTGGGCGCTATGTTGATGGGCGACCGCTTCACGGCGAAGATCTGCAGCGCGTCCTCCGGCACCGTCACCAGCTTCGCGTAGAGCAGGAGGCCGCATACAAGTATGCACGACATCTGCTTGCCGTCCTGTAGAGCCAAATTTTAATTTAAGAGCAAGGTCGTACAAGTACCGCTTGTGTAATATTACTTAGTATCGCCACAATGGTGCTGCCTGTTCCCAAGGCTTTGATATTTCCGGCAATAATGTATAATCCATCTCTATTTTTAAAAACCATTGAGTTTTTTGCCGGCTCTTCTCATTGGAGTCGTTCAAATCTAGTGGTAAATTCTGACTATTCATAAGTGATTTTTTATCAATATTTGATTTTGTAATTTTGATCTTGTCGTGACTCGTGTAAAGAATTTTAGCCGTTTACATAAGGACTAGGTTTGATCGGCTAAGTACCAACGTTGGGCAAATCGCGACGCTAAGGCCTCAGCCTCGAATTTAGCGGGCAGCGGGGCGGCGGCGGCGGCGGCGCGGGAGCGGCGCTAGTTGTTCGCCCCGCGCCGCTGTTTTCGAGAACCGGTCCATTTGATTTTACGCATAAGATCCTGCCGCTCCCGCGCCGCCGCCGCCGCCCCACTGCCCGCTAAATTCGAGGCTGAGGCCTAAGTGCTTTCAGCGACCAGCGTCAAGCGTCAAAATCAATCCCTTAGTCGCATCTGTATATTAAATATTTATGGAAAGAAGAAAATCGCAGTGGTCATAAATTGCTTAATGGCTATACAGAAGCCAATTCAGTTCTATTTAGAATTTTCGTCTGTCTGTTTGGGGAACGGGAAACTCCTAGCTAGGCGGATTTTAAAGAACCAGACGATAGTTTAAATGAACAAGTGACAATTAAGTTGCCATTGCCATATAATTATGACTCCAGTGTTATTGCACTTAGGGTCCGGTGGTCACCTGGCAGGTGATGACAGCGGCGCCGCGCTCGTCCTTGCCGAGGTACTGGTACATGTGCTGCAGCAGCGCGTAGGTGGGCGCCAGCAGCGGCGCGCGCTGCGCCGGCGCCGGCCACAGCGCGCGGCACGCGTCCGTCACCAGCACGTTGCGGGGGAAGCTGAGCTTCCCGCCGCGGCACGCGTTGTACACGCAGTACTTGCCACCGCCGTGCCGGCTCTCTAAGAATGCCTGAAGCGATATTAAGGACTTGTTGAAAAATATCCATGACAAAGGGAATCAAACGGGGCTTTGTTTTAATTAATTAAATAAGTTTCGTTAATTAATGTTTAACGTTGGTGGTATGTTAACCAATGTGTTCTTAAACGCGCACAATTGAAGGAACTTAAAATAAAATAATAACTTGAGTGTATTAAGATCTCTTAAAATCTCAGGGAATTAAAAAAAAAGGAATGTACCGCTTTACTGATAGGGAGTAGGAAGGGTTTTTTTCAATATTGACGCTGACTTGTATTTCTCGTCTAGCACCAGAATGACTTACCTTGACGTCATCAATATGATTAGTCTTATAAGCACTTTCTAATCCCTCCGAGGGGTATGGCATCACTATTAAACGACTAGTTATGTAGCTTATATCCAAATCCGTTCTAGCTATAGACCTGAAACAAAATTATAGATGAATACGTGCGCTCCAATCAGAATTTCAAGGTCAGTCTTGAGTGTGTATACTCACTGTTGTACAGTCTGCATTACTTTCGAAGACGTATCCTTCAAGTTCTTCAGGAAGCTGCCGGCACCCCCTCTGATGGAAGAGAACAGCCCTCCGGAAGAAGCGGGTGCTTGCGGCAGGGGCGGCTGGTAGTGGGGGGCGGCGGGTGGCCGCGCGGGTGGTGGGGGGCGCACCGGCTCCGGCGGCCGGGAGTTCGGGACCTCTTGGCTAGTCGACACCGGATCTTTGATCGCTGGAAAATAAGATTTTCATTTGGTTTGATATTGTTGGTAGACGTTATTAGAACACTCGTTTTCCTTTATTCGATAGTGTGTAATGGGCTTTTGATTTTACAAAAAATGACAATTATTATTGTAAGTGATACAAACATTCTAAGACTTTTGCTTGAAGTATTTTGTTGTTTTCGGGGACTATACAACTTCATGCTAATTGCTAATTCCAAAAAGACTCAGACTAGGCCTTACCCTGCGGTAACGAAAAAAAACACAAGCTCTGCGCGCCCAGCGTTAAGCGTCACAAACTTGACGTTGGTAGCGGAATAAACTTTTAGCGGTAAACGCTCTCACCGTGTGAGCAATACATTTACGTTCGGCGCTGAAAGCGTGTAGCGTCACGGACTTTTTTTCATGACCATTGAGAGTGTAACAGGAGGCATTATTGATCGATGTGTTATTAGGTTGTATGTGTGTTTTTAAAGCAATCAATAGATTTTCAACTTAATTAACAGGTACATTATATTTGTGTATGTAACAAACAGCTATTCTGTTTTATTAACAAGTGCGACAGGACTTTTTTTGATTACATTATTACGAAAACAACAATATTAATCACTAGTCATTTATTTCTAATGTTAAATATCTTACACGTTTATGACTTAAAAAACCTAATAGTAACAAAAATATTGCTTATCTATTAAACTATGATATATACTTTTTAAAACAAAATAATAATGAGAAACAAATCACGAAAATTGGTAATCACATGTGTTTTTGTTTATATTTTTTTGGATAAGGATTCAATAAAATCAGTGAAAAATAAGACTTTAAACATCACAAAATATACTCTAATAAAATATTACATTGTTAACCGAAATTGTAGAAAAATACAATGTTAAACTATTTGCACTTAAGTACCTGCCTACCTAATTTTTATTAATAGAACTGTGTTTAAATGTATAATACTATTTTTAAACTACGGACCATTATTTTTAACTGATAGAATATAGAAGATATATTTTTAAATATACACAAATCCTTTAAGATGTTGTCTAAATTAAGTAACATTTTCTAAATACGCTTTTATTACAAAAGTAATTTATTCGAGTTTTATGTTGCTACCAAATAAAGTAGGTGCTATGTAAAATATTGGGGCAAATATTAGAATTAGATACCACATCTATACGCATCTGCATCGACGACTTTGTGCATCTACTTCTACCTCGTTAGTAGTCATAAGTGGGAGTGAGATAGGAAGACAGCGCGTCCAATCGGGAGTCCGGTCGTTGCCGTAGACGTCGAAGCGCCCACGCACGTACGGGGCTTATATCAACTTATAATTGTCTAACATTAATGGAATGAGTTGATAAATAAAGCACCGTTTAACTTACACGTTAGCTGTGGAATGATTTTAAGTACACCTTAGTTGACCTCTAGCCTTGTCAAGAGTAAATCCTTCATTGAACACAATCGTCAGCTGGTCTTACAGGCGTGATGGTGTATATATATATTTATTAATTTATGATGGTAAAAGCCAAGTTCTGGAATTGGCTCCTTTTTTGTAAAGAACTTCAATCAGAAAATGTTTTTAATTAGAATCTGTGGGTTCAATTCTACTACTTATTAGAAGCCATATTTTAGCAGCCACGATTTTGACAGTTCACTCTGTCGCGCACGATAATTGTTTTTCTCAGAATGTAAAGAGCGTCGGTGTAAAATCTCTGTGGGAGACTTTCACGTCCGGTCGCAAAAAATGTGATTTAGCTTTCGCCTTATGTATCTTTCATGCAAGCTCTTTCCCGCACGAAAGCCGATTCGAAGTGAGCGTACTTATAAATACAGCTAATAACAATAATTATTACCGCAATAGCATAATTATTGACGGTATTACGAAAGTACTGACGCTGTTGGCTCGTTTAAAATGTGGCGACTTTTTGGATGTGCACTACTGTATTATAAGATTAGTTACATTGGATAGTCCCTGAATCACTTTTTATCAGACTGCGCCATGCAATGGAATGTTACGTTTTTAATTTGAAAATAGGTAATTAGATACCTAAAAAGATTTGCAATAGCAACAATATAAAAAAAAACGCCCATGGAATAAACGTACAGGACTTTGAAAACCCGTGGCTATTGGCAACCTCATAAACATGTGCACAATGTATAATATATCTCTTGTAAACGTTATAACATAACAATTATGGTAACTTTTAATACTATCGACTGATATTTTAGCTTTTGTACATTTAATATGGAATAGATAAATTTATGTGAATAAAATTCTTACTCATATCGAGTTTGAATAATTGCGTCTTGGAATATTATTTATATATACATTTTAGACATGTTCGATTAGTAAGACTTAAAACTAATAGATTAAGTGGAAATTAAATTAAATCAAAGTAAGGACGGGTCTGCAACTGGTATTTGAAATTTCATGTTTTATATTCCAATTAAGTAGAAGTTATTGTCATCATTCACATAATAAAAATATACTTATATAGTAATAGAAATTATAAATTTACAAATCTCTAACCTTTTTTAATGCTTTTGGCGTAGAGAGAATATTAGGAACAATACCTGTTATACATCTCAATGCCGACATCGGCAAAATTGACAAACCCGATCACATCCGAATGAACAGCCAATAGCAACCGCTCATTTCTGCGCCTCAGTGATATCTCTAGCGTTATTAAATCGTACGTCTCGTCTCGTTGTCTGTTCGCAAACGATCGAGTATGCGAACTTCGTCGATGTTCTTTTTAAGTTTTGTACTACTGTAGTTTGAATTACAATATCATAATTCATTGAGGCTCTTCTCTAAGACCCCGCGTAGACAGAAGAGCGTTCTACGTTCGGCCTTTTTTGTAATATACGGCGCCCGTGCAAACTGCAGCATCACAATTCAAAGAACGCGGAACGCAGAGTGCTCTCCTGTCCGCGCGGGATTCAAAACCCAGTATAAACAATGTTATTGGCAGGCAAACTAAACCAGTCTCCTACATTAAATCGTACAAATTAAATTATTAATTCCGAACACATATTCGACATGCGATAACAATATTATAATAATTAAACATTAATAAATAAAAACAATAATACTCATCATTGCGAGCATATCCAATGGTTCTAGCAAGCGTCAACGTGCGAGGGTCGTCCGATGCAAGGCATGTTAGCGCAGCGGGTCATTTAAATGAGAAAACTATTGGGCACCCGAAAAAGTTGAAAACACCTAAAATGAAAAGAAATCGTGATATGTATTGCGAACGAACATTACTACATTATAGAAGTCCCGCGCCTCTCACATCAACTGCGACCTTACATAAACTACTATTATTTACTTTTATAATGCATATAAGTTAAGTATACATTGAATATAATCCAGTAGATACTGTTTCACGAGTTTATGCATCAGATGCTATCAACTTAATTACAGACTGTTTACAAGGCAACCTCGATCCAGTCATGGTTGCGTTCCTTATATTATCATCACGAAAGAAAAATTACTCAATTCAAACTTATTTCCATAACGATTATTAATACATAAGGTACAAGGTTTTTAATAATAATGACTATTTATAACTTTTTTATATACAGTCGATACAACCGACATTCTAATAAAAAAGTATGGCACAAACTACAGCGTTTTTTTAAATTTGTAAATACGATTAAACAATCAGTTTAAAAGAATATGGCACGAATGTTTTTAAAATGAAAATTGTCAATTTAAAAGGGCAAGGGACTTCTATACTTAATAGACAGGTACATGCAATATGTTATAATAATTAACTAAATAATAAGAAGCACTTATTCCATACAGATTAGGTAACATGCGTGGAAGTCAACCCCGTTTCCATACTTCGATCGCAGATAATAACAACAAAATATCACCTGCTCTTATAGATTAGTGACATTCTTTTTTTTAAACAAACGGCCTTTGCAATCTCTGGGTAAGACGAGAAGTGCTTAAGGGTACCCCTAAATGGACCAGAAGCCTGAAAATAAACTTTATGACGAGGGGATATGAGCTTAAACTCTGTCGCATCTTCACTTCACGTCGTTCAATTTGAGTAAGAAGTTTTTCTGTCCATCTTGAGCGGGACCTTAATGCGATCCAGGTTGTGCCTAGTCAGAAGCTACTAGATGAAGGGTACCTCAGGAGTCGTGCGGCTACAGCTTTGACTTCTTGGACGAAATCTCTACTCCTGTCCACTAAAAAAACTATTTTCGCTTGTATGTTATAGGGACAGGGTCGTAGTAAGCTTCGGCGCTAGAGCCACATTAAGCTATGCGAAAGTGACCTTAAAGGTCCTTTAGAGGTTGATTTCTAAAAATAGTTTTAATAGCATCCCACGGGAGTTATGCCCTTTCAAACGGGTAACTTTTCACTATTTAAGGGTAGGTGATATTTTGCAGTTCCATCAAACGATATTGAAAACGGTGGTTATCAGAAACGGTCCTAAGAACGGATGCAGTAATCACTAATAATGTCATGTTCATGAACGTACTCAAGTCCCTTCAGATAAGATACATGTTTAAATATTTACATTAAGCATTTCATCGTTAACATTAGATGATAATAATAAGTGTATAAAAAAGAAAATATGTACATAATTTAATAATACAGGTATATTCAACACCATGGCACAAATATTAATTGTATTACTATGTTAGTCAGTGCTATAGAACCATAATACAAAATAGTGTAAAATTGCAAGCATTTACGTTATACTCACAATAAATTGATTTTAATTATTTTACTTTTAAAACCGGTGCTGTTTTCTCTAAAAGTTATAGTGGGCAAGAACGAGGCCCTGGATACGCTTTATATTTCTTGCGTCATGAGACAAGCCATTCTTAAAGTTTTTGCCGAGAATTCTTGTCATAACTTATTAATAAAATATTATAATACTTCGTGATTATTTAGTTAGTATTCCAAATAACGTAGTATTGAATTTTTTTGCCCAATATCAATTCAGAACTGGTGAACGGTTAAAAAAAATAACAAGGTTTAACAAAAAATTGTGTAAAATATTTTAAACGGTTAACAAGTAGGTCATAACGATGACGTTTATGTATAAAATATATGTGTATATAGTGTTTATTTTTTCTGCGATAAAAGCAAGGCAGTATCGTTTCATCGCGGCCTTAGTGTTATTTTGAAAAAAAAAAAAAAAAACAAATTATTTGACAATTTTTTTCGGATGGACCCCTAAAAAGATTTTACACTATTACTGTTAAACTTATATTATAAAACAATGTATTTTATAAATTGTAAGAGGGCGTGCTATAGCTGCCATTTAGTAGCATGTGCAACAAGCAATATTAAACTACAATATACCACACATTTGTTAGTGAAGGCGAGATGTATATAGGATTAGTACCACCACGTTTAGTGTAGAATTGTACCCACATGAATCCGCGCTACTCGGCAGCGTCCAGTGCTACCAGTGCTCACTCAGTGATGCGTTACAAATAAAACCAAACCACGGCTGTGAAGAATATACTCATTTATTTATCTAATTTAAGCTCCATGACTAATGATAATATGCACGACAGAAATTATGTGCCATGACAAAAATATAAGTCAAACGGCACAGTGTTCTTTCACACAGACTTTATGATAATCATTAATAACTAATAAACAATATCATGAACGTTCGACACTTTGTTCTATCTATATAATTCTATTCTAATTCAAATACTTGTACCATAGTTACATATTTATATTCCTTATATTGTCTGGGATTATTTTTGGACTGATCCACGATTTTAATTATAGAGTGATTGATTCAATCAACACAAATATAATAAGGTATATGAAACACTGTAAAGAATACACCAATTTAAACCGTAGACTAGCTATATACAAACCAATAACTTAAAATACAAGGCCCGAGGTATACATATTTATCTAAACGAGAAATACGTCCAGTGCGGAGTTTCACAAGCCACCAGTATAGTTAGGGCCCTTACCCTAGATTGTTCTATTACCGTAACCAAATGTTAGTTTTTGAGCACGATGTTTTCAATGGAGTTAATATAAGCCAATACATAATTTATTATAAAAATATACCATGAGAATAACCACGTTTAGTACTTCAGTACGCTACGATAACGATAGAGAACTAGTTTGGGTACATTTGTGTATTGCACATTATATACAAAAATATCTGATAAATAAGGGGTTTAGACATTGCTGTGAAAATTTATGATAAATATATAGCCCCATAAAGTATATAGGAATGTATAGACAGATTAGTAATTACTCCTAATATAGTAAAGGTTCTAACTAGCGACAAGTATACTAATCTACTAATGGTATGCATTTCATAAATGCACACTGACTTTTTTTTTGGTAATAACGAATGTTATAATTATTTTGCGACATAGTGTAAACTTTCCTCTAATTTGTTCATGATTCTTCTATCACTATGATGTTATTATTCATTCAAGTCTCGTTTCATATCAGACTTAAATATCAAATTAAAGCTTGTGCACTGTTTATAAATATTGCACACATTAAATGCACAGTATGAGCCTCTTTAGTACATCTTAAGGCTTGTCCATGTAACATTGTGGCGATTAGTTGTTCAACGAATCCGTACCGAGGATGTTTTAATTCCGAGTAGGACGGGACGGGACCGGACGGGGGTGTATACAGGGTGTATATAATACACGGTGGCGTTGTACCAGTCCACGCTAGCCAGCTAAAGTATTACTAGACGATCGAACAGGTCGGACCAAGGACATAGTTCGGTCCGCACCAGACATACGTTATGTGTTGTCTGCAGACTACTCTCTAGACCAGGGATTCCCAAAGTGGTCGATATCGGTTTCCCAGGGGCGACATAGATGAAAACTGATTTTAGGGATCGACGAAGTCTACAAATCGACCCCTATTAATTAACAAAAGTTCTCATTTGAAACTTTCAAAATACTGTATAAGTTTTGTTACGTGTACCAACTTGTTATAAGAATGACTAATATTTTAGTAGGAAGTATCATTGTTGTACTTTTCAAAAACTCAACAAGTCGATAAGCGTGCACAAATGATTACAGGATGAAATTATTATTTTGTAATTATTTTGTATCAATAGGAAAAAAACTAGAGATAGGATGGGTTTCTTATATTTACGCGGGTACTACACATTTGGGAAAAGGGGTCTCTTGCCCAAAATAGTTTGGACATCCCTGCTCTAGCCGAACTGATTCGGTACGGTGCGGACCAACTCCGTGGTCCTGCACGTACCAAGTTCGATCGTCTATTAATACTACTATGTGCGCGCGTCCTTCAGCGATACAAACGAAAACGAGACGGATACGTAATTGGATCGATACAATGATACTTATGAAGAGAAACCTTAAGGAATCCTATAAATATAAAATAATACTACTTTACCAACGTCCTGTTAACGCACCTAATTATCAAAGCAACATTTTGGATAACGTTAAAAATATTTAAAAGTCAAATAAATGCTATACTACCTTATGCCATTCAGAGAACAATTTATTTAGCATTGCCTTACCTTTGGTGATGTTCAATTTTTGGCGCAAAATCAACATTGGAATGTAAATAAATCTCACATTTCGTCAACGTTAATAGTTAACGTATCTAATGAACTCAAAATAAATATATGGATAAATAAGTAAAAAAATAAATTTGAGTGTAAAAAGTCAAAAAATACTTGACCATTTATAGCTCGAATATCTAATGCAACATAATAGAACGATGGTCCGCGGGGGTTATGGGTACAATAAGTGTGACGCGGTCGCAACTCAGTGTACGCGACGACAGCGCGGGCGGCGCAGGCGGCGCGGCGCGGGCGCAACGTACCGCGGGAACAGCTCTCTTACGATATGGTAGTGTAATATTTACTTGACTTCTTATTACCTGGCGAGCTAGTGGCCACAGATTGTTCAACTTTTTTACGCTCAAATTTGAGTGGTTGCTTGAGATTGACGTTATTGGACTCCGCTATCGCCGCCAACCGCTCCAGCACACTACTTATCGTCAAGCGCTCCTCGGGGTTCACTGTTAGGCACCCATCTGCGAACAAACACATTGCCGTCACATACATTTTCAGAACAGCAAATCATCAATGTGTGATACATATTGCTCAACATAAGAAGGAGTCCTTAGATATAGAATTGCGTGACAATTTAAATTAAAGGCCATCGTATCAATAGGTTTTGAAATTCTTTGTGTGTTTCATGTCAGTCGGTCGTGCGTCCTGATCGGACTGAACGGCCCGCACGCATCTGCCTGGCGGTAACGCTGACGTTCCGATGCCAAAATTCGGTAATCCTGCGGATACAGTGGACGCACTACGCCTAAAATCAATTTGATGCGATTCGTCCGATGCGGACATGTGGGCGCATACCTTTGATTGACTTTTCGCGTAATATGTAATGTTGTATGCGCTATATTTTGTCGGTAACTGAAAACTCTAAATTGAAGCTAAATAACCAAGGATTTCGCTCTGCAGAACGACCAGCAATGGTCATAGCGTGATGATAATTCAGTACCTTCCGACTCTTACCATGGGAAATCTCACTGTGAAGACCCGATTCAAATCGGTCCGGTAGTTGGATACTCAAATAAAGAGTCACACAGACATACATTCTGAATACACTTTAGAAAAAAATTTATTCAGAGATGACTATAAGCAAGTTGCAATTTTTTTAAATATTTCTTTGTAGAAGCAATGTCCAAACATATTTATAATGGTATTAACTTCTGCCCTAGACTCCACTGGTATCTAGATGAAACATAGCCTATAGCACTCAGAGACAATGTAGACTTCTATCAGTGAAAGAATATACGGAATGGGATCAGTAGTTCTGGAGATTATTCCCTACATCCAAAACCAAGAACTTTATCTCTTTATAATATTACAATAGATAGGTACTCACTTATAATTTCGTGAAAACATTTATAGCGTTGATCGTTGGGGTTCAAATTATAGTTTCCATTTAGTATCGCCAGTTTAGCTGAGTCTTCGAAGGGGTGTTGCATGTAGCATAAGGTGTAGAGTATGCAACCCAACGCCCACACGTCGACACTATGGTCTATTTTCCGATTATCCCAAGTGTCTAGCATCTCTGGCGCTCTATACATAGGTGTTGTATATTGAGCCAACTAGAAAAATAACAAATCAATTATTAACCTTATTACTCACTGCGTGAACTGAAGTTTGGTAATCATATCGAATAATAATCAAATGGGAATAGTATCTTTATGGTCACTGTTACAGAGTCCCCATATAATGGCAAAAGTGAGTTTAACTATGCCATTGCGATACGATTGAGTTAGCAGACTAGACTTTGGTCATGACCACTTGCTTAATGGCTATCGGAGGGGATTGTGCCGCTTATCGAAGTTAGCACGAACGGATGTGACAAGAAAAAAGACGAGATATATCGATTTTGTCTGATCCTCCCTTATGAATTTAGATATAGCTCTCTCTACTCGGTGCGCCATAATCCGTGATATGTATTTTCTTGGGCTGCTCTGCTATGCTAGTCCTGCTGGTTATACTTTTTGTCTTTACAGTGATATTCGAATTTTTCACATTCTTGAAATAGTGTGAGCAGGAAATCGAATCTCGAATCACGAACCCTTGTTTCAAAGGCAAAAGGTCTTTGACCAACTTGGCTACCACTTTATAAAAACAAAAGTCAATTATCAAATAAGATAAATTAATAACATTAGAATCAATAACATGTGTAGTACTTCAAATATATAAGAGCACTACAAATCTAACAATCAAAACACCTGCACAATGTTTATTGATTTACAAAACTAAGTATGAATAGCTACTTACAGTTTCCTCTAACATATTCCTTTGATTTGCACTCCACGAAGGATTTGGAGAATATATATCTGTTGTTGCTGAACCGAAATCACACAATTTAATTGTACCTAAAAATCATATACAGAAATTATGTTAAAGAAGGAAGGAAAATACGAGAACCATTTGTCCGTTACAAAAAATGAGACACCATTGATGTTGTTTGTTAATGTTAGAGTTTAAACAACAGCAGATTTACAAGTAGTACAAACTGCAAAGGTTGGTATACTTATTAAGTAAGTAATATACGAATTAACTAGGCACAGGTAGTCGATGAATTGCCGTGATTCGTATCTAGCTTCTAAGGACCAAGAATCTTTTATAATGTGCCTAATTTATTACCTACACCACACTCTCATGAAGGATATGCGAGAAAGTCCGAGATTGAAATCAAAACTATATTTTGGCAAGAAATTCTTGACATATATACAGGAAGGTCATTATCAATTATAAGACTTAACTATGTCTGGAATAAAATAAGCTGTTGCCTGATTTTAATGCCCCAGTATACTATCAATAACTTTTGGGAAGAACTTCGAGAACGGTTTCTCACCCAGAATTGTACGCCCAAGATTTGCAAGAGATTGTATCATAACAGAATAGACAGCTAAAAGGATATAAACAATTAAATTATACTCTTAGACTACAATCTTGAAATAAACAATTCTTATTCTTAATCTTTTAGTCATAGCTTATGAGTAATATATAATTGTTACCTTCATTAGATATTAGGAAATTTTCTAGTTTGAGATCGCGATGGGCTATTGGTGGCACCTGCGCATGCATATGCTGCACGGCGCGGCACGTTTGATAGAACACCCTAAGGATAGTCGGCAATGGGAAGGCTTGCCCCCTGTGTTGGAGGGCCTCCATCAAGCTGCCTCCACTGCAGAGGTCCGTCAACAACAAGTACTCGCCCATCCCGTGCGATGTCTTAGACTTGTCAATAAATGATGCCGCTATATACTTGATTATATTATGATGCCCCGATAATTTCTTTAATATACTAATCTCCTGTATAATGTTCTTGTTGGCTTGTTCGTCAGCAGCCATTAGCCTTTTGAGAGCATATTCAGTGCCACTAGATATGTCTTGCGCAACAAAGACAAAAGCAAAACCACCTGAAATGAAAATATTGGATAAATATGTTGATATTACGACAGCTTTGTGGAATGGTTGGAGAGCAGGCCATTCGTCTGACTGACTGCCCCAAGTGGTAGCAAGTTCGAAGTCAGTCAGTTTTCTTAAATAAAATATAAGGAAAATGAAAACAATATACACAAACACATTGGTGGGTACTCTCCGAAAGAGTATGCAGAGTTGGATAATTTGGCTGGTATTCGATCCCCCATGTAATATGGGGTGAACCTATTGCAATGAAAGCCATGTCCACAAAATTTGAAGGCAACAACCCTTTGAAGACAATTTGAACTTTACCTGATTATTCAAAGCTTGGCTAATTTCCCCGAGAGTAGGGAAATACAAAAAACCTGCATTTATTTGCAGGACTATTCCAGCATTAAAATTCTGGACAGAATTCTGGAGCTAATTCCATTTATATTTTATTCCACTTGAAGTATAAGAGTATGGCCCATAAAACTCTTATAAGGAGATGAATTTGTGTCTGGTTTATTGTTGGGTGTACAAGGTAAATAGGGCCTCCATTTGTACTGGGAAGCTAAGCAATGCCCAGCTGTTTAGCACAAAGTAAAAAGTTGTTCAACTGATAATAGTCTGCAGTTTATCTAATTACCCCCAACCCTTAAACATATAATTTCCAGCAGGGACACTTATTATTGAATTGTGGTTTAAGCATATGTTATGATTTTTTGTAGTTTTTCATTTCCTGTAAATAGTACTTGATAGTTTTTTAACATAAGTATTAAATGGCATTACAAAACATCTTGATTTGTCAGATTTCATGAATTTGCTTTGATCATAAGTTATTTTGCTGTGTCGACTATACAGGAAAATCAATAACCAAGTCAACCAACAACAAATCTATAAGTTACCAATAAGCCTTAACTAAGCTTGTTGGGAGACAGCATAAATTAATGAAAGAATGCCATCATGCCAGTGAAAAGTACCTAGCAAGTGTGCTCTTAACTGGCATTTCATGTCCATGAGATACGCATGCCAAATGCTCATGGTAGTTTCTTTGCATTTGCCAAACTTCACCTGTAATACTGGGCAAGTTTTAAATAAGATGTCTTGCGATATGCTCACTTACCATCTTTTTAGTCAATGTTAAATGCACATGATGCATGTAGTATGCATGTTACTGGTATGCAAGTAATACAAATGTGTATTGCAGGCTTAGAACTAATAATATTCTCTATAGTAATTGTGATATTGCAAGTGAATATGATTATGCTATGCATTATCCAATTACTTGTTATTAATCCTTTTCTGCGACAACACAAAGAACCGTGGACTTGCCAGGTCGGATAATTCTCAAGTTATTGAGTTACAGGTAAATTGAATTGGTGCATACAACTGAAGCAATATACCACTGCGCGATACAATGCACCCTCCGCCCCCAAACCTATGACGTTAGTGGCAGAGTAGGTACGTAATGACCTCGAACCGTACGCATGCAATATGTTCATGTTCCAGAGACCGCATAGTACTAGTAAAATATATGAACTCACCTTCTGCGATCACCTTTTTGACTCTCAATTTCATATTACCAATTTCAACGAACTGACCGACAAAATCATTATCACTACCACCGTTTGCGCCTCCCGAGCTAAAATAGCCCATGGCTGATTTGAAGACGCTCATTTCTAAATCTAATCTTGTGATATTACGTTATTGTGAAGAGAGTATGTTACACAAATTTTATCAGCACCCTCTTCCCAAATCCATTTTACAATGGGGAAAAAAAGAAATAGGCAGATTTGTTGGCAAATGGCAGGCGTAAGACCACGTTGCCAGTCAGAAATATAAATATTTTCCCCTGCTATGTCCAAGCTTTATGGTCATTTTATTATCATAAGCAAATATAAGTGATACTTTTGGCTATCATTGATCACCTTTTATTTGAATCTTTTAGAATTAAGCTTTGTAATTAAACTAACTATTGGCCGAAAATGATCGATCCAGTTTCAATATTACATGGCAACATTACAAAATCGACATTGACAATTTTGTATAATCTTTTATTTTAAATCGACTACCTATATTATCGACTAAACTACTGTTCTGTCACCTGACAATCACACAAGATAGTGACAGATCAAGCTGACAGTCTAGTTCATTGATTTGGTCAGTTCATTCATTCATTTTATTCAATTATATTATTTTATTTGGAAGGAAAGCGAGCAAACAAGCTGCTGTGGATGTATTATTTGTTTATTGAAATTTCCTCAGTTATCAGTTCTGTAAATAATCTATAGTCAGCGCAATACCACATCGGACTGATGTTTGTCAACCCCGTGTAAAATAAACAAACATGGGATTTGAAATCAAAAGATTTCAAGGTGACGTTGATGAAGAACTCATTTGTCCTATTTGTTCAGGAGTGCTCGAGGATCCACTGCAGGTTTGTAGACGTTCTATGAGTATTTTTGTAAACAAATGGCACGGCGTGGTGAGTGAGTGATTTCGTTGTCACAGGCACCAGCCTGCGAGCACGCGTTCTGCCGTGCTTGTATCACTGAATGGATAAGTCGCCAGCCGACCTGCCCCGTGGACCGGCAGGCCGTCACCGCGAGCCAGCTCAGACCAGTTCCACGAATACTTCGCAACCTTCTCTCAAGGTAAACATTTCACAACCTTGTCATGGATTCTTTTGACTTTGTAGGTCACACACTATGATCGTTTTGTAAGGACTTATATAATAAAAATCTCTGTTGTGGTAATTATTTCGTAATAAGATACGAATGGAATCTTTTAAAATTGGTTTGTTATGATGAAAAGATAGGTTGTTTTTGTTTATTTCAGTTGACTGTATTGCCATAAATAATGTATGATTGCAGGTAATAAATGCTGTTATTGTATAGAAACATGAGTCATCATTGTTGTAGCTACAATAAGGTTACTGTCTATTATTTAACAGTGTGTTTTATCAATTTGATGTTTATATTTCAGGTTGTGCACGAGTTGCGACAACGCACCCCACGGCTGTACCACTATCTTGAAATTGGACTTGCTGGCCTCTCATTTAGTTGACTGTATGTTTGCATGGTTTTACTAAGTTATACTCTGAAAATGGCCCACATTTAATACTGGCTCTTGGTCCCAACTCCACCTAAAATAAAAAAATATCTTTTGTTGATTTATATAGTCAGCAGATGTTGCCTATTTTCAAACTTTCATAAAAATTGTTCCAGCTGTTTTGGTATCACATAACTATTATGTTTGAAATAACACTGAAGGGAGCTATAGAATATGGGTTGGAGTATATTGTTGATGAATATTTAATCTATTCTTAGTTATTATCAACTAGCAATATTCATTTGACATTGGCCTATTCACTGATGCATGCAAACAGTAACAGCAGCTGTTATTTTAATAGTTTAAACAACTTAACTTTTTTCTATTGTCATACCGTTCAAAATGTATATAAAATGTGCAGTTATGTTATAAATATAAATTAGTAGCTTTATTAATCATTTACAACATAAAACAAACTAATTTAGTTTGTCTTTTTTTTATTAGGTTTGTAATTTCAAAATGTGTACAAACACATGTATTGTGTGGGATGTAATGAGGTATTCTCATTATAAAAATATTGTCAGGCGAACTCGCCACCTGCGTTGTTTTAACCTGAGCAACACTTGTATAATTGGTACAATATAATGGACTATGAGCGATGCCCTAATTACTCGTCGACGACTACGTAATTTGTCTTGATCTGAGTGAAATCAAGGCAAAGAACGATAAAATAATTTCTGAAATCGATGTGGTATTAATGGAAACCATAACTACCCTGAGCAGTCAGTGTCACCGTCTAGACTCACACCAAGTGGTCACCTTGTCACATCATCGTTTATAGGTGAATACAACCCCAAGAGGCCGATGCCATGCGAGGCGGGATGCGGCCTTGTGATCCCGAAGGACGAGCTCGCGGAACACAACTGCGTGCGCGAGCTGCGCGCGCTGATCGCCACGCACCAGGGCAAGCTCAGCGACTACGAGCTGGAGCTGGCGGAGCAGAGGCTCGTCATCAACGAACATAAACGGGAGTTGGCGTTGTTGAAGGTATGTGCTCAATGTCTTTTACACAAGGTGTGGTATTGCAGCGATTCACATCTTATGTTGCGGCCACATTATCAGGCGATTTTGTGACGTGCTGTCGCGATGAAAACTTCGAGTTCGGTCATCGGAGACGTACTTGATCGCCCGCATAGTTCGAAGAGAGAAAGTGGAGATAGCCAGTGTGTTGTATTACTTTTGGGTGAATATATTTTTATTAAACGAAAATTTAAAATCAAACAAATGTAAAGAAGAGGAACTATTAGTATTTATCTACTAGGGACTATTACTATTAGTATAATAAAAAAATACATACTTTGGTATTTTTGGTCCTGGTTTAGTCTATTTAGATCAGATCATTTTTTGTTTTGCAACTCGACTAAATCACTCCCTATCGTCCGTCCTATCCGTATTGGTGGCATGTATGTGCGTATGGTGCGCAGGAGTTCATGCGCGCGATGCGGCTGTCGAACCCGACGATGCGCGCGCTGGCGGACCAGATGGAGCGCGAGGAGGTGGCGCGCTGGGCCGCGTCGCTGGCGCGCGCGCGCGTCACGCGCTGGGGTGGCATGATCTCCACGCCCGACGATGTACTACAGGTTGTACGTTCTGTGACCATGCTGTCTTTACATATTACTAATACTATACATAGATCGATACTATATACAAATAAGTTAAGCGATTGAGGTACCGAGGTGCGATAATACCTATATTGACCAGCACCACTGCTTCAAACATTAGCATAGTCCGACTACAGAATTATTATATTGCTCCATGGTACACTACCAATGCAGAATTACACTAACCATTTAAAATAGGTACAGTGAATGACACAATTGCGCTATGGAATAACTCCTCTGCGCAAAAGAGCCGCAGCATTCTCCACTTTTCGATGGCTAATACTTCGAACTTCGACTTTGAAATCTTGTGTGTATTGTTGATCGAGTTTCAAAAGTCATTGGATTAAAAAATTGGTTCACCTCTGAGAATTCCGGTTTGTATGTGCGTTTCTCATTGTATATCCATTATCATTTGCTAAAAACTCTGAAGAAAAACATCGCAACGAAACGTATATGTCTGAGAATAACCATTTTTTAAAGGACTTGTGAAGTCCGCAAACCGGCTCAGGGCTAGCGTGGTGCACTATGACCCATATTCAATAAAGGGGAGGCCAGTACCTAGAAGTAGGTAATTAAAATAGACCTTTTTTAACATATCTATTGAAAACAATCAGACATGCATAAATAAAATATTAATGGTTTGAATACATTTTGCCAGATGATGATCAAACGAAGTTTATCAGAATCCGGCTGCCCGCTTCATATAATAGATGACCTAATGGAAAATTGTCACGAAAGAAGATGGCCCCCCGGCCTGTCGTCACTTGAAACGAGACAAAATAATAGGAGGTGAGACTCTATTAAGTGAAGAACGAAAGCCCATTACAGCCCTTGCTGCATACGTTGTTGACGAAAACTACGCTATACATTAGTTATAGTACATTTAGAAGCGCAATTACTAGTGTAATTGACTCTAGTAAGTATCTACTGTCGAGGGCATTGGACGACTTGGACTGGACTGACTGGACCTTTAGAGCCCAAACATAGGGTAGAAATTTCACTGAATATTTTCTGCCAACTCAACTCTGAACCAACATTCTTTGCCTGTTAGCTCTTTCGGTAATTATTTCATGTCAATCCAAGCAATCGCAAGGTCAATTCGGAGAAGTACAAATAGATCAAAACCGAGTTGTAATTGATCTTGTAGTTTTCACTGATGCTTGAACACACAAACAAGAATACACACAAAACTAATTGTAAAAGCATATTATAGATGGATTGTCTTTATTACAGATTATATGAAAAGTACGTGTGCAAGAGAGTGCCCGGCAAGCAGGCGGTCCTGGTGCTGCACTGCGACAACACTCATGTCGACGAGCACATGATGGTGGAGCCCGGCCTCGTCATGATATTCGCGCACGGCATCGAGTAGCGAACAGCCACTGTTCCATTTTATTTAGTGTTCAAAAAATAAAGTGATGTGAAGTGTACACATGTGTTGGGTTATGGAGATTCGAGCTGCAATGAACTAATTTTGCACGACAAACACCGTTTGTACACACATCGCAACAAGTTTGTAATTTATATTCTATACCAAGATGAAGTGATCTCAAACTTTTTATGTTGTGTGTATGATCCCCCAACGGGTATCATGGAGTTTCTTTTGAAGAAACGAAAATTTGATGATAGTGAGTCGAGTTTGATCTCGTCCTTCAAGTAATCAGGCATGTGAAATGTAGTAAGTTCAGCCTGAAAATAGAGAGAACTATAGGGTAAGTTCTGCAGGTCACTGATTAAAGGTATGCATCGACTTGCCGGTGCGCACACACTGGCAAAACGGATTGTAGTTGTTTTGTATAAATGCTCGCAAGATTGTGTCCAATATCGGCGAAGTACGGAGCGACCGTAGTTGCGAATAAAGCAAAAGTGAAATCAAGTTATGGTGTTCTGGCAAGTACAATTGGGGGGGGGGGGGGGGGGGGGGGGTATGGCATCTAGGCCCCATGTTTGATAACACAATTAACTCGCAATACCTTCGTGAATGTTACTTATAGCAGTGTCCCTGTACTAATACAGTCCAAAATGAGAATTACGATGCCATTGTCATTCCATTGAAAAAGTTGGCAAGTCGAGAGCTGTGTTCCACTCCCTAATTGTTTTAGAATGAATTTCCACCTAGTAAGGCCCGATTCTATGAACTATCAGGGACCACTTAAGACATTTTTTTCATTTGAATGGTACAGGGCTGTAGTTATAGCTCTAGAGCTAAGTGATGCCAAGCGAAACTGACCCTAAAGTGATCAGGCAGTATTGTCTGTTAGTACCTACTTTGCAACCTAAACTGGTGCGGCTATAAAAAGCCTACTTGGATCTCTGATCGACCACGACAATGAAAAAACTCCATATAGAATAAAGACAATTAAATACACTTTGAAAAAGTGACCGCCAAACGAAATTGTAGGATTGGTCACAATTTTTCAATCTAGACATTAAAAAAAAGAATTTTGCTGACAACAGTAAGACCAATGATAATGTACAATAATATACAAACAAATAATATAACAATGTTGTTGGAAGGTTTTTAGTGTGTTAAAGTAATGTATGAGTTTTTAGGATAGTTCAAATAACATTGGATTGCAAACATTCCGAATAGTAATGAAATTGTATCATCAATTTACAATATCTAATTTCAATGTTATCAACTTCAAAATTTAAGTATTAAAATAGTTATAGGCTTTGTTCTAATATAATTTTGTATCGAGTTAGTGATTGAGTGCTTTGATATTTAAAAAAATTATGTGTCATTGTTTTTATACAGTAATGCTGATTTCACTTTTTTCAATGCTTCTTATTTTATTTGTATTGATACTGTGACTTGGGTTGTTAAATATTTTATTATCATTATGCTGAAAGCAATTGGGTCAAATAATTGTTTATTACTTATGTATTTAGCTCAATCTTTAATTTTAATATACTGATCACTAATTTACGATGAGATTTTTAATCGGTAAACACCTGAGGAACTATAAAAAAATATGTAAATCGACGAATTTACAAATGTCTAAATTCCCATTCCTTTGCCTGGTATGGTGGGTGTGTCTAATGCGAAATAAAACCGATCCGACCGGTTCATCGGGCAGTCGATCGGACGGGAAAATAAAGCAATGAATATTGAAGCGAATTTCCAAAAACGTTCTGCTTATTGTGTGACCGCGTCAGTGATATTTGTTTGAAATAGGCACTTCGAACGAATATCACTTCGACCTTTCTTTATCTCAAACAATTGGGCCGAGTAGAGTAATACAAATAAAGCTCTCCCCCTTACGCCTTGAACTAACCCTTATACAAAAAGGTAAGTCGCAGAAAGAAAAGGCAGAAGGACGATCTCGGATCAAGTCGTGCGAACGCCAGCCGCGAGTTGTGATATTTTGCAATATTGGTACATAGAAATACGTGTTTATTTTAACACAATGCCATATATTTATTTCGTAGACACGTTTTTTAAAGTACATTTAGAAGAAAAATACATGACATCAATAACTATAGAGGATCGATCGAAGAAGTTAAACTATAGTACATCATTATGCAGCCCTGTGGAACTTCACGTTGCACGGTAATTAACCCTACAAAACTAACATATACTACCTACTAGCTTTATCGAGCTTAGCTCGGTGATCATAAATAAACTCTTCTAATGAAACAACCCTGTTAAATTTCTACAGACTTGATTTTTGTTTCAGGGATACCTGCTGATACTTTACACTTCTTTACAAAGTTTTTAACCTTGCAATATTTTAAGTGCGCCTTTATAATCTTCGTGAGCGTAAGCGATTATTATTTAGTCCGGCGTTCATTTAAGTAATTATATGTTAGTTATTTATGTGTTGTATGTGTTTTACTTTGCCACTCTAATTTTTTTCCTTGCCTTGCTTGCATCTTAAGATTTGAATCTTATTCCGGCTAAGTAGTCGAATCTAGTCGAGGCTACGGTGATGAAGCAGTATACTTGGGGTCTTGAAACCCATAATGTCATCCCAAACTAGATCAACAGATTGAGGTACCGATCAAGTCCGATAAATCATTATTGTTCTTAAAATTATATTTTAAGATGACTCCGGCACTCTAATATTTTAATTTTGTTTCGGAGGTACGTAATTGTATCGGACAACGCATCACATTGAAACAAGGTATTAATTTGAGCGAAGTCGGTATTTTACCTCACGCTTTTCAGGTGCCCCGTCTTTACTGGTCATCTATGCCATCGCCGAATTCAGATATTGATGACTGTAAAATTCTTATTTGATCTTTCAGGACTGAATTTTCTTCACATATCATGTATATCTCATTGGTTATATAATGGATTAGAGCCGGTGAAATATTTCCGCTTTCGTATCTTACGTTGAGAGCTGAGTTCTCTTCCATTTTCTTTGCCAGTTCACAGTTTGAGCAAATCCAGTCGATATTGTCTGTCGCAGGAGTTTCACCGGCGCAGGCGCACGAATGTCTATGATATATTTTACCACAATCTTTATTCGAACATGTGATAGTATAACTCCTTTCTTTTTGTTTAATATTGTTGTTGCAAGTGGAGCATGCCTCCTGTTTATTATTAGGATTGTTTTCGCAAGGCATATTGTTTGTATTCGCAGTTGCTCTTCGAGCTTACGCAACTATCGTATGCTCTTTGACTGTACCTACAAATAGTCACTGGTGTTAAAACAATTTGGGGTTACTGCCTGCTTGGTGTATCAGTATTTTGCACTAAGTTCTTCACGCGAGGGATTCATTGGAATCCCAGAGCAAGTTGAGAGAAAGACGACTCAACGACCGAATATCAACGTGCGTATTGATCGATTGGAAAGCGCCGCGCGCAGCCGTGCTTCTGCCGTCCGCCCTGACGAACATTTGAGAATCGATTTTACCTAAATTATTACCTAAGTACTAATAGATATTCTGTGTAACTTCGAAAGACTTTGTTGTTTGTAGACTTGCATAGAAGTTTGTTTGTAACAAAGCTGTGCTTATTATTCATTTAGCCCCACTTGGGCAGTCGTACCGCATGCTTAGGTTAGGTACTATGACCGCATACATCAACTTGAGCCAATACGGATAGACGTCATTAGAGTAGATAGCTATAGCAAAGGGCAAACATTTGCAGTCGCATATATTCATGGGTTGTGGCTAAAGGAAAGATCCTTCCCGGCTTGGCTGGCGCGAATTAGCGCGGCTGGTCACTGTACATCGATGGCTGTAGTCGGGGTCTAGTTTTATAATTATTACAGTAGTTATTACGTTCTTTCATAACTTTGACTACTACTACTTCGACTTTTACAGATGTTTTTAGCGCCATCTGTATTGGCGTAATGAATATGGTTTTTGTAACGAGACTAGGCAGTTAACACGTTGAGTGCGGTGCCATTTTCAGAGGACTTTCAGCCAGTGCGTTAGAGACCTATTCGACCTCTTAACCGAGCTTCACTCTAGTGCGTATGAGACCTAATCCATCTCGTAAAATAAGGTATTTTAAAAAAACTCATATCTTTATCAAAAAATAAGATACAATCTATGTTCTTTCTGTAAATAATAGAGAATTAACTGTTCTATCTCTAGTTTTCTACGCATGGGGATGTGAAAAGTGGGTTATGAGATATAACGAAAAAAAAATTAGGTATCCATTGAATCTCGCATCGCAACTAAAGATAGATCAGTTTGGGTTGTGACTAGTGATGGGATTAAAATAAAACCCCAGTTATCGATAGCTTAACTTTATATGAAGTAATCATTTAAACATAGTAATATTGATTTCTTATATTTACGCGAATACTAGACATTTAAATAAAACTAATCTTACGGATTTTATCGTGTTTATTATTTGTTTTTTACGTTCCCGTCGTTTCGGCTGTTTTACAGCAACCATGGTCACGGGAGGACTGACCATGGTGACTGTCCTTCCGTGAATGATGAATTATGATAATCCATAAAATTAGTTTTATTTCAATAAACATAGTGACTAAAAAAATATTTAAGAAAAATGTTCCTCATTGAAGCATGGTAACCACATTTGTTGTTCGCATTGCACACATAGTGTATTTATTCGTTTGGTTTTTTGGATGCATCTGTGCTACTAAATGTGAGCCGTTATTTATTGTAACAGCCTGTGCAACGACTTTTTTTGCTACCACGCTGACAAAATATAAGAGCGTATTTTTTTTAAATGGAGTGCGCAGGTACACATTATCGACATTTGAACAACACTGAGCGCGAGCTAACGGCGCCCGCGCCGCCCGCGCTCCGCTCCTTGCGTCTACGACGCCTGTGTTTTAGGAGGTCCGAAAGATCTCCTCACGCAACAGATGTATATTATTACAACTCAGTGCGTTAGAGACCTCATCCATCTCCTATTTTTTTTATTACATTATTGAATCAAACTCGCAGCGGGAAGTAGGTATGTATATTTGTCTCTGTCAAACACATAGAAATAAAGAAGTTACGACCTCCCGCACAGAGGTGGAGAACACGATTTTCGGCGCCGCACCAGCTGAAAGTCACGTTAGAGATCTTTTAGACCTCTTAACGCAGTCAACGTGTTAACGGTGCAAGGGGCCGTATCCAGGGATGTCCCCCCCATTTAGCTATATAGACTTCCGTAATTGTTCCAGTCGTTACATGTTTGTGCCTGTGGTGTCCCCACACTATTTTGGCATTAACTTTTCTTCTTCTTTCTTTACGAAATGAGTTGCGATGAAATAAAATGGATATGAATATGGCCTCACCCGCAACTTAGCGGGTATTTTGCACAATGTCAAGTAATTAATAGCAATAAAACTTTCAATAAATACACATTATAAATAAAATAATGGATGTGACATGAAATTAAAATGAGTGTCAAAACAACTTTCGGCATTAACTTTTAAAAAGTTCTGAATCAGTCGTAGAAATATGATCGGTTTCTGAACGAAGTTTGTCAACGTCAGGCAGGTTGATTACCCTAGAAATGTCAAATATTTTTGTTTGTCATCTTATTGGTCATAATTACAAATTCTGCATCCAATGCATCAAGCGTTTGTGAATTAAATAACAAAAATGTCTGAAATGGACGTCACGGATGGCGGGGACGATTGCTCAAAGGATTTGTGTAAGTAACTTTTTATAACTAGTATTTGGTAGGACACAAAGCTTTCAGTTAAGCTACTTATAACCTATGATTGCCACCGGTTGTTTATCTAAGACACTACGGAAACTCGCATTTTATTACCAGCGACACCAACACAATAAACTGTAGTTGCAAGTGTCTGGTAGGTACCTGGATACAGTCGCCTGTTGTACGAGCACTTGTATATTATTGTTTGCTACTATCCAGTATAAGACTGGTCCACAACACACAACACCAGCATAAGGCTGACAAAAAGTTCGTGTCAATGTCTGTACCACATTCACATGTCTCATTTCCAAATCCTAAATCCTATGGACTAGTTATTATGTTAGTGTGTTTATACAGCAACTAATACTTGATTTTGTTTGTACCAGTGCTCCTGGATCGGGTATTCCTGAGGCTCGGAAACGCTGACAGTGATGATCAGCTACAGAGCTGCCTGAACAGGTTCCTACCACCTGTGATTCTTAAACTATCATCATCTCATGAGCAGGTTTGTATTCTTATATTTTGAAATAAAAAAATCTGTTTTTGATTTGTTTGAAAAAAATCCAGATAATTTGTTATCAACTTTGCTTTACTGTTAGCACCATACTTCGTTATAGTGAGTGTTGTGATGCCTAATAGTAAGCACGCTATCCTGAGCGTCTCAACTTCTACTTATAATTGTCGCTATGCCTTATAGTGTGCATTGCAACATCTTACAGTGATTGTCGCGACGCCAAATAGAGAGCGCCGCAATGTCTTATAGAAAGCGTCGCAACACCAAATAATGAGCCTTGCAACTCCTTATGGTGACTGTCCCAAAACCTTGTATTGATCGTCGCGACGCCCAATAGTGAGGGTCGCGACACCGAATAGGAAGCTTTAGTTGTGTTTCTGTACAGGTCCGCACCAAAGTGATGGAATTATTGGTGCATGTAAACAAGCGGGTGAAGTGTCGAGCCGCCGTGCAGCTGCCCGTCGACACTCTGTTGCAACTATACAGTGACCCAACGTCCAATAGCTTTATCATTGTGAGTTTGTTTATCCACATTTGCATTTATTTATACAGTCAGTTTAATTTAATTAACAACGACCCGGTAGGCAGAGTCTGTAGTGACTAGTGACAATGCCTTCTGTACCGAGGGTCTAAGGTTTGAATTCCAGTACCGATCCCTATACAAAGTACGGCTTTAAGTCTGAGTTTGGCTTAAAAGATGATCTTCCATCAAAATTAAACAATGTATTAATCTTTTTTTTCATTACAGAACTTCACTATAATTTACATAAGTATGGGCTTCCCGCGGCTGCCCCGCGACCAACAGCTCGCTCTAGCTCCATCCCTATTGGAAGCTATTGAGAACAAACCACAGCCACATCAAGATAGGTAAAAGAATACGACTTGATTAGCACAGTTGTTAGTGACCCTGCTTTCCATCTTGAGGTCCTGGGCTCGAAACCTGGTAGGAGCAAACATTATGTGATGAGCATGAATATTTGTACCTGAGTCATGGATGCTTAATGCTTATTATGTATGTATATATGTAGGATATATGTAGGTGGTATTCACTGGGTTTGCTTCCAGTCCATTGTACGGTACAGTACCCATAACACAAGCGTTTCTTAGTTTATACATTTGGTGTGTTTGTCTGGCGATATGAAATAAAACAGAATGCAGAACGCCGACGCTATCCTTTGCGTATGGGCATTTAATTTAAATATATATGTAACATTATCTTTATTTCAGCATTTTGATGCTAGTCATGCCTCTGCTGGGCCATATCAAGGAGACAGATCTGAATCTCAAGGCGAAGCCGAAGGCGGCTTCACTGATACTCAAGTTCGCTACTGATGTGCTTTTGTTACCATACAGGTAACATTTTAGTTTATCTATTCTGTGAACTCTTTAAACTTTAAATCCTATACACCTACAGATCCTATGGCTGTCTTCTATAAAAACAAAAAAAAAACTGTTCATTGGTAAGCTTGAAAAGAGCTGAACCAATATGGATATGTTTCGTAATAGACTGAATATGGTAAGGTAAGGACAAATCAGGGCTTTAATTTTTGTGCTTCAGTGATTTGCTCGCGATACTCCATCTGCACTATTTCTTCGTCTAAGTGCATACGAACCTACGTAAATCTTTCAAACTAATTTAATGTGAGACTGAATATGAATTATGAATATTTTGCTCAGGGCAGTGGACTTACTGCCCATCTAAAAGTGTCATATGTCTACTTGAGATTATTACTGTTTAAGGGCACTGCCAAACCCTGGTGAGAGCGACTTCCAAGTGCCACCCGGTATGAGTATGAAGACGTACAAACGCATCGTGGATAAAAACCAGCTGAATCCCAACCAACTTGAAGAGGTAGGTACTACACACTTTTTTGTTGCACGATCGACCAGAGTTGAACCAAATCGTGATTTATTATTTCTTATGATAAAAAAAACAAATAAATATTTTTTCTCTTCGATCGATTCGAGCAAAGAAAACCTTTGTTTGTGTGTTATTTTTTTTAATTCGCTTTTATCGTCTCAACAAAGTTGAGAGATTGTTTATGTAAAAAATGCAGTACGATATATTGCAGCTAGTGTATACAGGATGATTTTTTCAAGTACGCTTGGATGACTAAATCCGAAACTATAGGCTATAGCGTAAAATGCTTAAAGGACTCTCGAGATCGATTTTGATGAAAACCTAAATTGCATCATTAGATTCTAGAAAAAATAATTTCCATAGCCAACAATTAGCACATTTTTTAGCTTGTCTTGTGTCATTTTTTTAATGACAAGTCAGTAAAAAATGTACAGGGTGTGGTAAGTTTTATAGTTAACCTATTTAATATTTCTAGATGAAACTATCGATAGTGAACTTCATAAGCAAGGACATCTTTAATAACAACGACATACTGCTGACGCTGATAGTGGCGGCGGCGGATTCGCGGTTCAGTGTTGCCAACCACGCGAACAGCCCTCTTATTAGGGTGAACAGGTAATATTTCTTTTCGTTTAAGTCGTAGCATTATATTTAGTGCCATTTTTGACGATTCATGAGTACTGTAATGGGATAAAAATATTCTGATTTTGATAATCAATCAATATATTATCTTTAAAATAAAACTAATTTTACAGATTTTATCGTGTTTATTTTATGTTTTTAGTCCTCCCGTGACCATGGTCCCTGTAAACCAGCCGAAACGTCGCGAACGTAAAAACAAAATAAACGCGATAAAATATGTAAAATTTGTTTTATTTCAATGTGTAGTATTCGCGTATATATAGGAAATCAACAAATATATTATCGGCTGATAATAGTTTTGCTGGCTAAAATATTATTTTTATTACAGTTCCGTTGACTGGTCGCAGCCCTCAGTGGTTGCGCCTCTATATTCATTATATCTGGGCACCTGGGGTGGGTTGAAAGTGCCTCCAGATGATCGCAAGGTAAGAACATGACGACCTGATTAGCTCAGTGGGTACCTTATATGCTTTCCTGAGGGTCCCGGTTTCGGAGCCCGGTAGGGACAAACTTATTATGAGCACGAACGTTTGTACCCCAAAATGTTTAATATCTACATCAGTGTTATATACTGGAATCACCCCCGGTCCATTGTACGGTACCCATAATACAAGTGTTTCTTAGTTAGGAACCGTACAGGATTCGGCTGGCGATATTATTATGGTGCTATTTTTAATTGTATATTTTTTTCTAATATAAATAAACCACATTGGGATGTTTAATTATTTATTCTTGTTTTGTAGGTGCCAGCTTGCACAAGGCTGCGTCTGAAGTTGATTCAGTACTTGAACAAAGCAACGGGACCAGCGATCATGTTCCCGCATTGTGTGCAGGTGTGTTACAAATTTTAAAATTAAAAATAAAATTTATCATACAGTACCAATCTGTACAGTAACTGTTTATTGTTTATCATTCGGTACCAATCTGTACAGTAACAGTTTATTGTTTATCATACAGTACCAATCTGTACAGTAACTGTTTATTGTTTATCATTTGGTACCAATCTGTACAGTGACTGTTTATTGTTTATCATTCGGTACCCATCTGTACAGTAGGTAAATGTTTATTATTTCTCTTTCGGTACCCATATATACAGTAACTGATTATTGATTATCATTTAGTACCTAACTTACTGTTTATTTTTAATCTATACAGGTAGTGTTCTCATCATTGTTCGATCCAAACACAAATTCGAGGCTACGCAACATGGCTTTGATGTTTCTTCTGAACGTTATCAACGGGTAAGCGTAGATATCGCAATTCAATTTCAACCCTAGAGCTCTGAACAAACAGTTCAAATTGTCTTGTTTTTTTTGTAAGCATGCAGCGTAATAGCCGTGTCCAGGCCGACCTCGCAGCCCTGTAAGACCTCAGACAGCGAGGCGGGTGACAGATGACAGCAGAAGAGTGAATTGCGAGCCTTTTTATGACATCGCAAAAGAGGCTGTGCGTTCAATCTGGACACGGCTCATGACGCGAACTATTTATTTAATATTTCCTGTTAATTACGGACAATTGAGGGCGACCCGACGTCCATTTGTTTTTTTATTGTGATATATTTGTAGGCGTTATTATCTATATTCGGCTACATCAACTCTATTGTGATCATCATACCTAAATACTCATCTCAGAAAAAGAGCCATCGAGGAGACATTGTTGGTATGCGAAAAAACATCCGCGCTGTCTATTGTTGATGTGTTAATTTTATTAAAAGCCAGGGACAAATCACTCGGATATTTAGCGGCCGAAAACCGTGCGAGTGATTCCGCCGCGGAATTACTACTAGATTTTTCACTCATGATTTATTATTATTATTATTATGTCTCTCACCACACGGGCTATACCCGGATCTTTGGAAGGCTTGCGCGGGCTTATGGGTCCAACACATAGAGGCCCTTTATGAGAATTTTAATGTTAGGTTAGCAACTGCTGAAAATGATAGCATAAACAACGAATTGACCTTAGCAGGTGTAGGGACTATTGCTATTTTTATCTAAATGTGTATCGTATATTTTAGTGGTGAAGAGACTCAACTGAGAAAGGTGTCGACGGTATTCCTTCAAGGTTTATTGAAGCTCGTCCGATCTGATGAGCACGTGGAACAGCATGCCAAAGCCTACATGTGTATAGGTAAGAAATTATCTTATTTATTTGACGAATATTATGATACAAATGCGCTTAAGGAACGCAGGTTTAAGGGTTTGTTTACCATTTCTGAACGCTGTATATAATTAATTTTAGTAGTTGCCCGCCGCACCTCCCGCGCAACCATCGATTTTGCTATGCAGCTGTGATAATATGTACCTAATCTTTTGAGTATAACCATAGGCTATCCAATAGTGATAATCTGGTTGCAATTGATCAAGTAGTTTTTTCTTGATGCTTTACAAACAGTCAACAATTCTAAAAACATTCGTTATTTATTATACAGCCTATTGAACTATCTACTAACTATCGATGTAAATATGTATTCAAATCCTATTTACCGGTTTATAATAGGAAAGATTATGGTACCGTGGTGATGTTATAACATCATCGAGAGAGGATGTTGTCTCTCTCATTCTTATTTTTATATTCAATGGTGTGAGCGGGGCGGAACAAGCTTAAGTTACCGTAACGCGAGGTAAAATGAATGTGCTCAAACCACAGGTCGTCTAGCGATCAAATGTCCAGAGACCATTAACAACCAATTCGCACTGCTCGAGGAGCTGGTGAAGAAGATACCGGAGGCTCTGCCGGAGATGAAGACCGCGCTCAGGGACGCGCTGCTAGATATGTCCGCCGCTTATAAGATCAAACCTGAAGGTACGTATAATAATACCAGCCCTTTTTAATGTCCCACTGCTGGGCACGGGCCTCCCCTCAATGCGAGGGGATTAGGCCATAGTCCACGACGCTGGCCCAGTGCGGGTTGGCGGACTTCACACATCTTTCGAGGGGCTCTCTCAGATATGCTGGTTTCCTCATGATGTTTTCCTTCATCGTTTAGCGAGTGATAATCGTGGTTGAAAATGAGATTCGCACATTAAATGAAATCCCAGAGGTGCGAGCCGGGGTTTGAACCTACGATCCTCGTTACCGAGGCAAGCGTTCTATCAACTTGGCTATCACTGCTCGAAGGTACGTATCCATTTGTATAATAAGGGACTGATCAATGGCGAATTAAATAAATATCGCCAGACGACCACACCAACTATACGGTCCCACGCTAAGCAACGCTTGTATTATGAGTACCGTACAACGGACTGAGGGCGAACTCAGTATATAATACTTATATAGATAGTAAACATCCATGACTAGGTACAAACATACATGCTAATCACACAAAGTTTCTCCCTACCAGGATTGAAACCCGGAACCCGCAGCACAGATATCAGGGTCACTACCCACTGAGCTAATAAGGTCGTTTCATTGAAATTTATGAGACACTTCGGTTGTTTTCTATAGTGTGTCACATTGGGCACAGACGACCCGATTGACAGAGTTCGTAGTGGCTGCTTTCCCGAGAGTCCCCGGTTTGAATTCCGGTTGAGGATTACTTAATACGACTTTTTAATTAGGTATTTAGTGGATAGCGTACCTCACTTTATTTTCGGTTATAGAAGCAATAATCACACTAATATTATAAATGTGAAAGTTTCACAATTACTCTTACTCAATCACGCCAGAACGGCTGACGGGTCTGGATGAAATTTGGCACAGACATAGATTATAGTCTGGAATAGCACATAGGCTACTTTTTATCCCGGTAATATGTATGGTTCCCGTAGGATAGATTTGTTTTAATTTTTCAAAGAGTTCTCATACATTTGATTCTGAGGCGCTACGAATTTCGCCGGGACAGCTAGTCTTTAATATATTATTCATCTAATTATATATGTTGTAGAACAAAGTGATGCTGCAAGTACGGCGCAAAGGCCCAGCACATCCCACGGAGACGAGATGGAAGTCGACGAAGACAAGAAAAGTCCATTCGATGAACCGCAAGCTTTGGCCTTATTCGCGTTATTGGATCAGTGAGTATTAACGTCAATATTATGGGAAAATATAAGTTCTTATACACGTACTTATCCCCAAATTCATAGGAAGATTTAAAACTTAGAGTAAATTTAGATTGTAAGTAAAACTTCTATAAAATTGGGGTTCAAAGAACTGTAACTAACAGACAGGTATTATAATAATATGGTCATTTTTGCTAATTCTATTGGTACAAATACGTTTTCATTCGAAAACTGCTTTGTATAATACCCACATATTTAAATTTCTATGAATTTGGGGGTACATTGTACTATAAATCAAAAAAATACGTGCCAAGTTTGTCCAGTTTCTAAGTGTCAGAGCGCCTGAACGCAATGCAGGGTTTTATTAATGAAATAAGCTTTAGGGCGTCAATATTAAATCCGAAATTGGCTTGTATATTTACGCCGACGGCGGCTACATTTGTTGACGAAGTACGCCTCGACAACAAAATAATGTAGCCACCGTAGCGGCCTACGCTACGGCGTAGGGAGATTGATAATGTACTTTATGATGTATCTCTAATTATAGTATAATATTCCAGTTACATGCACAGCGAAGAGTCCATGATTCGGTACATCGCGATGAGGTACTCCGCGGCCGTGTTCCCGCAGGACTACATACCGTCCAGATATCTGCTGCTCCTCGCCAGTGGAGACAGGTGAACATGAACTGAATATACTATATACAACGTGATTCATAAAGGGTAGTCATAATGTGAAGTCACAATTTCAACGTGTCTATTAAAAAAAACAATTTTTGTTCAGTACCAACAAAATGACAATGCTTTTTTTGAAAGTTACTTATCTACATACTGACTTTACATAATGATTACAAATGCGCTGGAGAAGTGCAGGTTCAAAGTGTAGTCATTTCTGAATCACGTTGTATATTGTGGCTAGATTAATTCGTTGATGTAGGAAGTTGCGATGGCTCTAAGTGGAATGAATTGCTTTGGTAGTTTGATTAATATAATAATGAATCGTTCAGTTGTGCAATGAGCAGCAAGATCCAGCAACGTTTATAGTGATTATATCCATTTATTTAAAAAAATCTCTTTCGCTTAACGGTGATGGAAATCATCATGAGGAAACCTACATATTTTGAGAGAACCTTACTAGTTCTCTAGAGACGTGTGAAGTCCGCACACCCGCATTGGGCAAGGATGGTGGACGATGCCCTGAATCCCACTTGCTTAGAGGGGAGGCCTATGCCAAGCGGTGGCACAATAAGGGTAATGTTTTTCATAATAAATCTACAGAATTCATGAACAGTCATACTTTCTAATGAAATCCTGATTTAAATCATTGCATCCATTAACATCCATTTTCGTTTTAGCCAAGATGATATATCTAATGAAGCTCTCAAGTGTCTCTACGCTACCTCGCGCCCCAACGAAATCGACGACGTCGTAAACAACGTATCCAAGAAAGAGACAACAGCTGTAAACATAGACGAGAACTCGTCCAAGAAGGACAAGGACAGGGAGCCCGAGACTGAAGAGTTTAAAGTGCCAAAGTTTAAAGATGTAGTGAATTATGTGTGGGAGCAAATGCAGAAGAGGAAGAAGGGGTCGAACGCTAAGCATCGGTTTGTGATTGGCAACCAGGTGCTGCAGTTCCATCCGATGACGTATCAAGAGGTAATTGTAATAAAAGTTATTTTACAGATTATATCGTAACATAAAATAAACGCGATAAAATCTGTAAAATAAGTTTTCATATCAATGTGTAGTGTTCGCGTAAATATAAAACATTAAGAGGGGATTAATCGATATTTCGAAGGTTAGAATTGTGCATCTTAGCACACATCGGTCGAGCTCTTCTTAGAAACGAGTATAACGTTATTATAATGACGACCATATGGGGCCTATGAATTGCAATGGCCATGGTTAAGGTTTGCCTCAGGGTTGGGCAAAGCGAGGAAACTCAAATAGAACCATCATCTTTTCTTCGTCAAAAGATCTGCCACCAGTAGAATGTTGCGTCTTCGCTGATATGTCACTGCGGAAATTTACAAGAAAATATATAGGAATATAATTTTTTGACATCAATAGTAAAACGGTGTTATATTTTTAGCTTGAAACCAGGGTGGTCAGGCTGGACCATCTGTGCCAGCCGGGCTACGCCCATGGCAATAGAATACCGTCTGTTTGTTTCTCTGGCAATATTAGAGAAATAGATAATTTTAATAGTACACTTATTATACAGGTATTATAAGAACAGGAGTGTGCATTAGCGAAATTCATCTCTGCCTGCCTATATTGGGGATCATAGCCGTGGCGGTGTTTTTTTAATTTGTGTTTATATTTTTGGCTTAGATCCTCCGGTACATGCGGATGTGTTTGAACCGCGACGCGGAGCTCCGGGACTGTTCGGAGCACCCGAACGCGACGTCGCCCCTGCTCGGCAAGCACTTCTACGACAAGCTGCTCGACACAGAAGTATTGGAGCGATACCTCACTATGATCACATCGCTGTTGAATGCAAGCCCAGGTGAGCTACTGTTGAGCATAGAGGGGTATAATGTAAACACTGTCTTTATCTGTGTCAAGACACATATATCTGTGTCAAACGTATAAAAGACAAAAAGTATGAAGGAAATTATTCACAGAGATATTGATATATCTTAATAACATAACCATTAAAATATGACGTCCTAGATCTATGCCATGGATTCCGTCATTGCCCTTCTCCGGGGAGTTATAATCCTAAATAAATAACTCTTTCAGTCATGACAAATAGTTATATGTTTTACTTGACACTGGCAAATACCTGAGATGGTGGCGCCAGCATTCCTTTTTAAGAGAAGAAGAAATAGGCTGTCTGTACTTTACTCTAGGTGTAACAATAGCTTGTTCAATGCAATGGATATACTATAATTGATGTGTCGTAAAGCACATTATACTAGTAATTTAATAATATCCACAGAAATAATGCCACTAACATGCTTCTTGGACATCGTCGGATGCGTGCCCGAGAAGATAGCCACCAAATACACGAGTCTGCTGCCATTCCTCCGCACACTATTCACGACCAGTACCAAAGAAGACGTGCGAGACACCGCGGCTGTCATCTACGCGATAATATCCATCAACACTAGCGACAAGCACGCGATCGAGAAAGAGATTAGAGAGTTCGTGGTACAGGGGCGGAGTAATAAGAACTTGGAGGCGCAGTGCGGGTACCTGTCCGCGCTCGCCAACATGTGCGAGAGGTGTGTCGTGCTAGCGAAGCGAGGGAAGTTCGGTGGTAAAGGATTCAATCCGGCCAATTGGGAGCCGTACCAGGAAGGCGCTGTTGTTTTAGGTATGTATGTATTTTCAGCTATATCTTCATTGACCGGATTCAGATTGGACGCGCAGCTTTGCGAGGCTGGCTCGGCAGTATGCGTCGAGGCAAAAGACATGACAGTGCATAACAAATCAATAAATTAATATCGCCAGACTCAACAGTTAATTGTATGGTCCCAAACCAATCTGAAAAAGGATGCCCTCTTTCTTTTAAAATGAGTAGTCATTGAGTTTTTTGCCGGCTCTTCTCATTGGAATCAACATTCCGAACGGGTGGTAGATTCTGACTGATTTTTTTTATCCTAGCTGAATAAAAAAAATAATGAGACCAATGTTTCATGATTCAGTACCCAGTAAGTTAATGCATCATAACATGTTGTATCAATTTTCCAGCCAATTTCCTAGCACACCCTCAAACACTCCTAATAAGCACTTCATGTACGGCCGTCTCCCTCCTCGCCCGCTGCAGCGGCCTCCCCCTACCGAACGCAAACAATAAACAGGAGCCCATCATCCAAACCGATAACCCTTTCAACGAGAACAAGAGCGAGATGGAAGATGACGACGTCACGAAGTTCACGGTCGCTAATAGGCTGTTCAGGATTGTGGGCAATGCAAAACTACCGTCGAAACTGAAGGAGAGGGCGCTGTATACGCTCGGGCTTTTGTGCTGCGGTGAACGATTCCCGTACGCTAAGCAGATCGTTATGGGGTTCCTGCAGATGGCTAAAGATGTGAGTACATTTTAAACTACCTCTTGCAGAATCTTTTGTCAGCAGCGCATTCTGTCATACTTCGGTCATGTAGTACGGAGAGGAGATGAGAACCTCGAAAAGCTGATCGTAGTTGGGAACGCCGAGGGCGAGAGAGCTTGAGGACGGTCCCCAAGCAGATGGACCGATCAAGTAAAGGACTCATCTTCAACCAAAAGTTATTGGTTACCCTACATTCCACTCAAGCTGTGATTACCAAGTTGGTCAAACGCCCGTCCTATTACCAGGTGTGTTCCAGGTGTGTTCTCATTTTCAATAATGATTATCAATTGGTGAGCGGTGAATACATCGTGAGAAAACCTCCAACCTTATCTCGGAACCTAATCAAAAAGTTTGCCCCAACCGGGATTCAAACCCGGTGCCCTCGGTACACTACCAACTGCCCCAATCGAACCGTCTAAGAGTGGGATACTAAAAGAGCTTAATATTATTGTTTTAGAGCAAAGAGTTTGAAATTCATCTTCAAATAGGCGAGTCACTGGTGCTTTGTGTTGAAGGAGTTAACTCAAATGAAAACAGAGATCTATGGACTGAGCTGCCGCGAGAGGTAGGTACCTATAACTTTTGGTGATTTTATAAAAAATAATCATCCAAAATCATGTAATCCATTTTAATTATGTAATATAGCCTTTATTGACTCATAAAACGTACGTATATAAAATGTCTTACTAAACTGTGCTTTGCTATATAATGCCTTTTACTTAAAAGAGCCCGGGAGGGGGCTAGGCCCGCCACACACTCCCACCAACTGCTCCTCCAGTAAGCCAGGATCTACAGTGGTGTCCAATGAAGACACCGAGGTTTGATCCTCGGCGAGTCCCGGGATAAAGTTAATTGTCTTGGAACCCGCACGAAATTAATCGAAAGATAAAAATAGGAAGAGTTGAAAGAAAATTATCCACTACCGTGAGCGGGCTGTAAAAATTGCATCTTGCTGAACACTATAGCTCAGCAATATTGCCAGCGATACTCTCATTTTGCAATGTTATTGTTAACACCTTTACCATGGATTGCGGCAAACGCCGTGCTATAAAGACGGCAATTCGTCGGGTTATACAATTGCAGCTTGAAACTGCCACAAAACTAGCCCGTTTACGAGCGCCTTTATTCCTGTTGGCAAAGGCCTATTATACGATATCATTTAATAATTAATTATTCTAGGGAGCTGCAAAAGTACGCGACACTGACGCTTTGAAGGAAAACGACCAGTTGCTGGAGTGGTTGATTCAGGAGCTGTTCAAGATTGGTAAACACCCTCACCCGCATTCCAGACAAGTGAGTTCACAAAATATATCTCTAGAATACATAGGGATCGCTAGACTATGCAGTGATAGCGAATTGAGTTGTGTGTGCGCTTTATGTTTGGTCTATTGATAAAAACTTTCTTACAATCCTACAAATATTCAGTGTTGTTGTTGTTTAGTTGCTTTTATACAAAGTTATACAAAGGATATACTGACAGATATAATTGTGTTATCGTTTGTAGGCAACGAGTATTTGGTTGCTCGCGTTACTCAAGAACTGTCCGGAACGCGAACCGATCAAGAATAAGCTTCAAATACTGCAAGAAAAGTTTATGGACTTCTTGTCTGAGAATAGCGGTAAGTTGACTCATGCACTACTTCAGTTGAGAATTCTCGTTTATTATACGAATTAAAAAAAAAATCTGACCATTTTGTTGGCATACAGCAACGTTAGTATTTTATAAATTTTATTTTAGTAGTTTTAAATAGTCAATAAAATACTTTTTATTTGAATAAGCTAGCATTCATAGTTTCCGGAGTATTAAAATTTATTTATTGACCTGGATTCATTGCTCCGGAGTGTATTTGCAGTTTACACTTTCCGTCCACAGAAATAGTTCAAGACGTAGCGAGTAAAGGCTTAAGCCTGGTGTATCAGAACTCGGCGGAGAGCCAGAAGCAAGCGCTCGTGGAGCAGATCATAGAGCAGCTGACGAGCGGCAAGCGCTCCGTCACACAAGTCACCGACGACACCAAGATATTCGAGGAGGGCCAGCTGGGGAAGGCGCCTACTGGGTGAGCGCCGCTATCAACTATCATATATAAGTAAATATCGCCAGACAACACACAAGTGTTTGTATGGTTTCACACTAAGCAACTGCCAATTGGCCTGGAGGCGTTCTCAATAACAGTCATACCTGGAAAATATTGAGATCATTTCCGAAATTGGTGTGGAAAGGAATCGAGCCCGCAAATACCCGGTGTAGTGAGTCGAGTGGCTTACACTTCAACCATTAGGCCATGGCCCAAGACTATCAAATTTGCCATTGCTATTCGATTGTCATAATAGACATGGGTGGGGGCGTTAAGCCATCGTCAAATGAATATAAATCTACGTTGGTTCAGTACGAGTCATCTGTCTTCACACATATAAAAAAAACTGTGTAGTTTCTCTCCGACTTAGCCATTTCGCAATAGACGATGACAATGAGATTCCACATTGATTTCATCGTCTTGGCTATCAAACACTCATATTCGTAGGGAACGTAAAAACATAATATAAACACGACAAAATTCTAAAAAATTGTTTTATTTCAATTTGTAGTATTCGCGTAAAAATAAGAAATCAACTCTTCTTTATTAAAATGAATATTATTACTAAGTATCGTGACTATGGTGTTCCTGATGTTCCTGGGAATATACATATACCGAGTATCCTCTGAGTTTCTAGACGGCTCTTCTCAGTGGACCCAACATTCCGAACCGGTGATATTCTTCGGCTTCTGACTATTTATAAGTGGTTTCTTAGCTTACATGATTAAAAAAAACATAAATTGTAAATAAAATGTCTCCTAACCTTCGTTCCAGTGGCAACCTCTCCACGTACAAGGAGCTGTGCTCGCTCGCCTCGGACTTGAACAAACCCGATTTGTTGTACAAGTTCATGCACCTCGCACACCACAACTCCGTATGGAACTCTAAGAAAGGTAATGTTTATTTATTTGATTATAGAAAACAACATTATAACATTGTACTAAACATATTTTTTCAGAAATGAATAACTATTGAACCTTTTTTTTTATGCTTTTTTTTTAAATAAGAAGAAGTAGCTACAGTACCGTGTTGTATTGTACGCAGGCGCCGCGTTCGGGTTCCAGTCGATCGCGCTGCAGGCGGGCGCGCAGCTGGCGGAGCACCTGCCCAAGATCGTGCCGCGCCTGTTCCGCTACCGGTTCGACCCCACGCCGCGCATACAGAACTCCATGCAGAGCATCTGGCACGCCATCGTGCCCAACACGCAGGCCACGGTAACAACAACCAATCAATAACACAATTAATCGGTTCACAGTTTTTTTTTCTTGACTCGCTGCTAAAGTATGCTTAGCCGTTCCTACATTGTTCTCACATACCTATAACAATGTACTGCTCAAAAATGTAAAAGATCTTTTTAAAAAGAACAACCATGGAGTTTCTTGTCCGTTCTCCTTTCGGCATTTCAAACGGGTGGTAAAGTAGTAGCTTAGTATTTTGTAACTTTTGACGATTCATAAGTACTGTACTTAATGGTTCACATGAATAAAACATATTCTGATTCTGATTCACAAATGCTACAGATATCCAGTAACTAATATATAAAAAAATATTGCAGGCAAAATGATAATTCCGTTAATAGTACATTATGATACAAGTCAGCTAAGTTGGTCATTACAGTCGAGACTGGAATGCTGCTGAGAGTGTAATGACCAAATGCTCACGCGTGTTATATGACGTTTTTGAACACACTTGTGAGGAAATAACCTAGCGAGTAACTTGCAATACCTTATACCACAGAAATCTTTGTAACATTTTAACGATTCATACGTACTTAAATGGTTTAATTCATGTTTTGTCTGAAAACAGGTGCACAAGTACCATAAAGAGATATTGGATGATTTGGTCGCGAATTTGACTTCGAACCAATGGCGGGTGAGGATGTCGTGCTGCAACGCGCTCAGTGACCTATTGCGGTGAGCAGATATATCATTGGATTTTTTTTTGTCAAACGTATAGAAGTTCTTTATGTACTGTTTTGCCAGTATGATATCCCAAATATTTTAGTACAAGTGTTGATGTTTAAAAAGAACAATGAATATTAATAATTTTATTAATATAAAAATATATTAATACTTAGCAAATAGTAATAGTAACATCGCTAGTCGTAATATAGTTTTAATTACATTGCTTTAAAATAAACTTCAGTTAATAGCACGCCTTGATCTTATTTAGAAGCGATGAAATTTGAACTCTAATTACAAGTTATTTTGTCTTAAGTTTTAATGTCTCTGTCACGCCATCCTGGTAGCGATTGTCAGTCGTGTTTATGCGATCTTGGACCTTACAGCGGTGCCCAAAGCCTTCACGACTCGCTGCACCAGCTGCCGACGATATGGACTCAACTGTTCCGCGTGATGGACGACGTGCACGAAGGCACCAGGCAAGCCGCCACGTCCACTGCCAATGTATTATCCAAGGTAATATACAGCTTTCCACCATATTATCACACTAATATTTTATGATGTTTGTTACTCAATTACGCCAGAACGGTTGAACGGATCTGGATGAAATTTGGCACAGAGATAGATTATAGTCTGGAATAGCACATAGGTTACATTTTTATCCCGGTAAAAAGGACAGACTTTTTAATCGCGCGTAACACCGCGGGGCGCAGCTAGTTAATAATATATCAACCAACTTTACGACCCCAAAATATGAGACCCTTGTAATATGGGTACCGTGACGTACGATGGGCTAGGGAGCGTTCCCAGTATACAATTACTTATAAAGATATTAAACACCCATGTATCGGGTACAAACATATTATTCGTGCTCATCGCACAAAGTTTGCCATTGATGGGATTCGAGCCTGAGAGCCTCAGTACAGAAAGTAGGGTCACTACTAGCTGTGCCAATCAGGTTGTCACAAATAATGATTTAATATTATAAATATAGATATATTATTTGAAATTATTTTTATAATATTTAAATGCGTGGTGGTGAAACGCTACTGGCTCGATTTCTCAGAGAATAATCAAATACTGCTAACAAATGTATTTTATACATAAACAATTTCGTGGCAATTTCTAGGTCCAATTGTAGAGCCGTCTATATTGCGTGGAGCTTGCTTGCTAAAGGTGTTTTGCAAAAAATACCAGCGAGAGAGTATGGCTGAGCTTAAATTGCTGAGTTATATTTCTAGCAAACCGCAATGTTTATATCCCGTTTAAAGCCGAAATGTGTTGCAGCTCTGCATTCGTGCGTCGGAAGTGAGCCAGGGCAAGGACGGCAAGGAGGTGGTGGCGGTGATACTGCCGGTGCTGCTCGACAGCGGCATCACCAACGTGGTCCGGGAGGTCAGAGCCGTCAGGTAATTCATAACAACCATTTAACGGCGAAATGTGTGCAATTTGGATACACAAGCGATATCCGAGGAGAGTTTAGGGGAGCGATAGTTGCTTTCGAGAGGCGAAACTCGCACCATTTGGTTATACTATGCCAGGGAAGACGAATCTTTATGGATCGATGTACTATTATGTCCAAATAAATTTTTAATGAGACAATCAATATAGGTGCCGTCGAATAAATTATTGGGAAAATAATACTACAGAGTAATTTGATATGTACGGAAAAATAATACGCCAATTTTATATTCCATTTTTTATTTATAATGTGTATTTATTAAATGTGTTATCGCTATTAATTACTTGACTTGACTATTTGAATGTTACGTGGTGTACAGCTTGCACACAGTGTCGAAGCTGGTGAGCGCGGCGGGCGCGAGCCTGAAGCCGTTCCTGGCGCGGCTGGTGCCGGCGCTGGCGGGCGCGGCGGGCGAGCTGGAGTCGTCCACGCTGTCGCACCTCAGCACGGCGCTGGCGGGCAGCGCGGCCGCCACGCGCGACGCGCTCGACGACGCGCGCGCGACTGCCGCCAAGCACCACTACACCACCGACACCGTCGTACATGTAACTACTACATTCACTACGAACAACGAGTCGTGAACCCGCGGAAGTTAGCGCCAAGTGGCTGCGTAGAACATAATTTACGAGTAAGTTGTGTTCTGTGCAGCCACTTGGCGCTAACTTCCGCGGGTTCACGACTCGTCGTTCGTATAGTACACTTGTAACTACTACTCTGGACTGGCGATACACATCGTCGTTTTGTGCCTATTTGGTATTCGGTGTTTTGACGCTGATAGTAGTGATAGCAGGGAGTGTCCATGGTACTAATGATAGAGATTTGAAAAGTGTCAACTATGTCGACAGAAAAACAATAAAATAGATTCCTATATGTATCATATTTTATAAAAAGATATTCTGTATTACCTTCCAATCAACGCGACAGCCATGACAAATTTAGTTCCACGTGCTCTTGAGGAGGCGCTTCAAATTGGCACAAAAATTGGTATAATTTTGTGCTGTTAATTAAGTCTATTTGTATTTATGATGTCTTATAAACTATTACCAACATATTTTAATATAAACCCCGCTGTCCATGCTTTCTGTAACATGGATTCTGGGTTTAGCACGTATATTTGTACACGAGTCATGGACGTTTACTAATTGTATAAGAAATTATAAGGCGTGATTCGGAAACAGCATACTGCTACTTAATGTTACGCTTCGTTAGCTTTGTAAATTAAAAAAAAAAATATTACTCATAAAAGTGCAATTTTGTTGCCATCTGAAACTTCCTGTATACTAGGATAGCCCCAAGTCTATTGTACAGTACAATATTAGTGTCGCTCAACACTGAACCGTACAAATTATGCGTTCGTCTGGCAATATTTATGTATTTGGTTACTACGGCGCGAGGCACCAGCAGCATATAACCTTAAATCACAAGCATTAACGTTCAATTTGGAAAAGCAACCGTAATGTTTGATACACTATATTCAATCTATTTTGTTCAACAGTGCATGCCATACGTAGACATAGAAGTGATGAAGGAAATGTTGCCGAAGATCTTGGAGCTGACGAAGTCCCCACAGCTCGGCACCAAGGTCGCTTGCTGCCACTTCATAGTGTTATCCGCTCACTACTTGCGCGGTGACATCGAACCGGTGGCGGGCAAGCTCATGTCCAACTTGCTGAACGGGACCTTCGATAGGAACGCTGCGGTCAGGAAGAACTTCGCCGAGGCCCTGGGACAAGTGTCCGCGTTTGCTAAGGTTAGTTTTTACCACAGAGAAAATATCGTACGTCATATTGAAATACGTATGTAGCCGGTAAAAGTTGGTCGCATTGCTCTGTTTCACGGAGAATCCCTGGTACTAATGACATACAGAGTCTGACTACGAGCGGTGGAGGCCTTGTTTTACATATGTATATACTCACGCTTGAGCACATCCTGAATTACGCATATTGAATTTACATCCTTATTTTAATACTAGCTGTTAACCGCGACTTCGTCTGCTTGGTATTTAACAAAAAAGTTTTTCTGAAATAAAAGTAGCCTAAGTTACTCCTTGTTACATCAGCTATGCCATTTCAGAGATTAGCCGAAACACACAGACAGACAGACAAAAATTTTAAAAAATGTTGTTTTGGGTATATGTACCGTGTATACATCCGAATGCACATAGTAAAAACGGTTATTTTAATTTTCCAAACAGACACTCCATTTTTTTTATTTGTATAGATATATAAAAAATGGTGGACAAACTTTGAATAATTTTAAATAAAACGGATGCCTTAATTTTTTATTCACACATTGACAAATTAAAATATTATTTCTTCGTGACATGTTCATAAATACTCGTTTATGACAACAAAGTATTATATTTCAGCCTCAATCAGCGGAGAAGTTAATGAAGAAGTTGGTGACGTTATACGAGACGAAGGAGGACGACACGGCGCGGCTGGCCATAGCGCTCACACTAAAATCCATCGCCAAAGCTAAGATAGAGCACTTGAAGGACAACGAGACGGTGTTGGCGCCGATGGTGTTCTTGGCTATGCATGGGCCTAAGGACGATGGTGAGTTATAACTTACCTTATTTAATTATATAAATCTCATTTCTTTAACTTAAATTATATTTTATTTGTATTCATGAACTGCCTCAAGCTAGATACTAGAATCATAAGAGTTTGGTGTATGTCTCATTGATTCCCCGTTATATTCTACACTCTCTCCTTCTCACTCGCACTCACTCGATCGCTGCACTCTTCATACTAAGTGACATACCAAGGGTTGCATGAACAGATACCAGCTTAGAACAACCGCGGGTAAAATCAAAAGGGTATTTTGGTACATTCAAAGGTGTAATTTTGCCTTTGCCCAATACATGCGCCGGCGCAGCTTGTCGGGCAATGTTCGCATTGGTGGAAGTCCTTAGTGCTAAATTTATTCAGTCCTTCGGTACCAATGAGTCTGTGTTACGATAGAATCGCCAACAGTGGAGATGTACGAAGAGATCTGGACGGACATGAGTCCCGTGCGGGAGAGCGGCATCAAGCAGCATCTGCCGGTCATCCGCGAGGAGATCGAGAGGGCGCTCGGCTCCAGCAGCTGGACCAAGAAGATTCAGGTAAAGTGCGTTTCTTCAAAGAATTATCTTCGGGGTTCAGTTGGTATCACCGAATTAGGTGCTGCCAACAACAACGTATATACGCAGAAGAAAAAAAATATCTATCATAAGAATCTATTGATGGTGATTCCAAAAGGAATGTATTACATTACAGTATTTCAGTTTATACAGGTTGATATAATCTATAATCTTGTGTATCTTCATATATGCTCAAGCCCTAAAAATAATAATATAATATTGATCTTGGAAAACGTGGAACTAAAACCTTGACTCTTGTATAAATATCACCCGACGAATTATGAAGGAAATTATTTCGTTAAACCCACTATATTTCCAGCCTTTAAAGGGTCTTCCAGCCGCCGCCTACCACAACAATTTATGTCCAGAATAAATCGATTTTACATTTAAAAAGCCTGCTCACCCGACTACGTCAAAGCTAAAAGGAAGGATTAAGTTTTTTTATATTGTCTTTTAGGCTGCTAATGCAATAAAGACGATATGCAAAGACCTGTCGTCCGGGCTGGGCGAGCAGCGCGAACCGCTCATCCGGGCGATGCTGGCCGCCGTGCACGGGAAGACATTCGATGGGAAGCAGCACATGCTAGAAGCGCTGGCTGAGCTGTGCAAGTGAGTGCTAGCTACATTCAACTTGTTAGTTCTTGCAGCGATAAAGTCGCTTTATTATTTAAGCTAACATAAGCTTAAGGGGGATGTTTTACAAAGGAATCGTTACCTGCAGATGCGCCTGCACAGCTTTTTGTTGTATGGAAATAGACCTTTCTGACGGCCGATTTTACAATATATAAATAAAGTTTATTCTCCAAAAAAACTTGACGTTTCGGCAATTTTTCCTATAAAAATAATATTTGGAGGATGGCGATTGAAAAATCGGCCTTTGTCCTAGTTTTTACTATAGATAAATATAATAAATAGATTTCTTAAAAGTCCAATTAATACCAACATTGGCGCACGAACCGAGTTAATTTATGAAACTAATGATTACTGACAGCCTTTTTATCACACTATCACACTAATATTATAAATGTGAAAGTTTGGATGGATGTTTGTTACTCAATCACACCAGAACGACTGAATGGATCTGGATGCAATTTGGCACAGAGATAGATTATAGTTTGGAATAGCACATGTGCTACTTTTTATCGCGGTAAAAAGGGCATACTTTTTAATCGCGGGTAACACCGCGGGGCGCAGCTAGTATAATATGAGTATAGAATGCGTTGTGTGGTGCAGCGTGCAGGCGGGCGAGGCGGCGCCGGCGCCGGCGCTGGCGGCGGCGTGCGCGGGCGCGCTGCTGGCGGAGTGCCGCAAGCCCGACGCCGCCTACAAGCGCCACGCGCTCGCCGCGCTGGCGCGCGCGCTCAGCTCCACCACCTGCGACACCTTCCACCAGCTCTACGACATCGTCAAACTTATCTTGTCCAAGGTGCGTACCTCGTTTGGATCATTCTCGCATAACAGATTTTCCCGTGTATTTCGTGGTAATTGTAGTTCCGTACCAAAGGGGTAGAGACGGAATTCTTATGATGCGACTATGTCCGTCTCTCCGTCTGTCCTTGGGTCACACCTGATTATTAGATATTGTTTCCAAGTCACTTTTCCTCAATACTAGCCGGGGGTCAAACGTCTGGTCACTGTTGATCCTGGCTTATAGGAGTGTGCGGGCCAGATCTCAAATAACAAAATAAGCCCCAGTTCCCTGCCAGCCACTTCGACTAGTCCATGCCTAGAAGTATGTCGGTGTCTCCTGTTCATCTACAGCTAATTTAAACGCGGGGCGCTGTTGAACATTGGTCGCTCTCTTCAGATACCTGTAAACTCCTATTATTATCCCTAGATGTATAAGCATTAGGTATATTTTTATATGCAGGATGAGTTATCAGTGGGGAAAGATTCTGATGAAGAAGATAACGAAGGCGCGAGGCAGAGAAGGGAACAGTTAACGGCATTGAAAGAAGCCGCCTACGACCTACTTGGAAAGGCGTGGCCGAAGGACCTGGACACACAAGGTACAATACAACACACTATATCGACCAAATGCAATGTAAATCATTGAAATGTGAGCTTTATAGCAATAATGGTATAAAGCTCACATTTATGTCGTACATAAGTAGGTTAAACTGTTTGTATTTCAGTTATTTGCTTCGCATAGCAAATTAGTGAAATTAATTTACAATGCTATGCCAATGGTAAACTGGTGCTAATTGCGTTGATACACAAACTAAATTTAACTAAATTATATATATTGTCAATGGTCGGTATGGGTTAGCAATTGTGGGCAAATTGTATTTGTTGCAATGATTTTAGTCGAATTTGTTTTTACAGAACAACTGACAAAAGATTCGCTGTGTATGTGTATTTTTATTGTGTAATATGTATATTTTATTTTAACAGAAAAATACCAAGACGTATTCTTCGAGCACTGCGCCAAATCGTACTCGTCTAGTTCTCGGTCGACGCAGCTCGCTATACTCACATCCATTTCTCGCGTGCTGGAGAGGCTCGTCGTACTAGCCAATACCGGGGAGCCGATGGACACCGACAACGTGACTACGTCGAACAGGGATAAGGCGATTAGCAATGTCACTGAACGTGTTGTTTCTATCATTGATTATACACTTAGTAAGTTGATATTATGGGGATTTCGCACTATCATATATCTATGACATAGAAATAGGACGGCCGATTTTGTATATAATGTTATTTAGACATATTATGATTATTGTTTTCGATATTTACGTATACATTTTTTCGTATGATCACATATATGATCATAGATTAATGTCATAGATAGTTATTTGATGATGTTATATCCACTTTTTAATGATATATTTATTTTATCGTACACAATCTGGTATAATTGTTATAAGATCTATTAGTTAATTCAATGCTATGTATACAGGATGATTCAGAAAGGGTATAATAAGTACCTGCCCTTATTTAGCGCATTTGTAATCAATATGTGAAGTCAGAATTTTAATGTAAATTTTTAAAAAATGCTTACATGTAGTAAATCTGTTCGGAACTAAGGTATACATTTCTGAATCACCCGTAAAACGTTTTTTTTTTAATTGTTTCAGAAAACAACAATCAAGTGAGGCATAGGAGGGATGCACTGAATATAATGGACATACTTGTAAAACAACTGAAAGGTAAGCTTTCATGATTTTGATACTGTTGGAGATGTGACGCTCCGACTATCCCCTTGGGTTTTATGGTCGTGGTCGTTACGATTATAAGCATAGTGTATTGTTTCAATAATAAAATCGGAATTAAAAACTACACAACCTCGGTTTTCTCGTAAACGGTACGTCGCTCAAAAATTACGACATTTTGACCCCCCTGACAGTGTGTCATAAGTATTTTTTTTTATAAAAAGATCTGTCTGTCTTGTCACGGTAAAACTTCTAAAGCAAATCAGATACTTTTATCCTGAGAAATGGAAGGGTTTCTACGGGGTAGCTAACATTTTGGAATGTGCAGCCTGTATTTATTTTTTACAGATCTCAATAAGACTGAAGAGTTGGATAAGCTGAGAAAGATTTACCAGACGTACGCGCCAGACTTGTCCAAGGACGAGTCGCACGAAATAAGGACCAAAGTAGACAACATTAAAGTACACTTTAAATAAATGTTCATGTATTATTTATGTCTGTGACGGAATATGTATTAATATTAGTACCAACCAATCAATTTGTTTATTTCATTACCTTCCCCCATCGAGAATGATCTACATACTATCGGCCGCAAAACGTCCACTGCTGGACATAGCCCCCCCCCAATAATTTCCACACATCACGGTCCTCCGCCACTTGCATCCACCGGCTTCATGCTACGCGTGTGATATCATCGGTCCGGCTTTTGTGGGGGGCCTTCCTACACTACGTCTTCCGGTTCTTGGTCGCCATTCTAGAACCTTTCTGTTTTAGTTTTTTTAGTTCGTTTACGGATCTACTCATTTCTGATTCTATCGCGTAGCGAAATTGAGAAAGATCAGTATCAGCGTACTATGTGTGTTTATGTGCGATTTATGTAATTTCTATGATATTTTGACTTTGAACACTTAATTGTGAAAACGCGTTCCAAAATCACGTTGTTCTTTCACATTTTGGGTCAATCTTTGAAAGCCAATTTTATTTTAAGATGATCTTGAATGAAATTATTTTATGTTTACTTACATAAGTAATAATTTCTCGAATTTTGGTAGAAAATCTTTGTCAATAATATACTTTTCTCTTATTTGATTCGGCGCATCATTTTCAGGAGGTTTACGATAAAATAAAAGTCGACCAGAACAATATCACATCAGTATTTAATGCTACTGCATTGAATAAATTTATGGAATGAAATAAAAGTACATCAACAAGATAATTAATTAGCATAAAAACATTTGCCTAAATTAAATAAGTATTTATAATATGTATGTATTTATATAATACAATAATTTAAGCCGTGTATTCAGTCGGGGGAAAAAAGTACACGCGATCCGTGATTCCAGGACATTGCGCGATGTCTCCCCGAATGCACAAAGTGGAAGGAAAAATATAACCCCCTCCTTCTGGGGCAGTCGGGTAAAATGGTCGTAACACAAGATTTCGCGTAACTTCGTGCGATGTCTCTGGAGACATGTTCGCGGGACATTTGTCCCTTTGTGAATACACGGCTTTATTATATTACAAACTCTGTGTTTTGGTAATCTCAACAAAATGTATTATGGTCATAGCTTAAACATAAACTATCAAGTCATAATATACCTAACCGTGTCTGGTAGAAAAGCTCTTAAAACACAACTATATTACGTAATACTCTTATTCAAACAATTATGAATGATACAGATAAAATATGTACTGATTTGTCGAATTAAATAAATGAAATTGGCTTCAAATTGATTCCAAATCCTTGTGCACGGTCGGATCAACCATCCAACACTAAAAGTTAATTTATTTCCACCTAAATGACTAAACTAACTTTGAAAAAAAAAAAAAAAAACTATATTTTGATGTGGGAACCAAATACGACCAGACCATCGCGTTAAGAACATTTACAGTCGAATTCATATACAATCCACCGGCATTATATAGCATACAATGCTTCGTAAGGTTTAGTCAGAGGCAGAAACAGGGGGGAGGGGAGCGCAATGGATGCAATTGCCCCACACTGACTCGCGGCTGAAGTACTTTATTGCGACCAATTTCAATTTTTTTTTCTGACATGTAAAATCATACAAAAATGGTCCTCCCCAACGAAATCCTGGATCCGCCCCTGCGCATCAAATTTAGTTTGCGTATCTGACGAAATTTGCCAAGTGGTAGTTCCTCGGGACGGTACACATATCCAACAAGGATAATGACGTAACCGGACCAAATAAGTTAGAAATCGTATGGAAATATTACTAGACACCAAATAAAAGAAAATTAGTTCTAGTTTTATTTTTAAAGGATTTTTAAAGTTGGTTTTTGTGGTGTGATAGTGATTAATGTCTGTCTAGATTAATATCTATCTAGATTAATGTCTGTCTAGATTAATTTCTGTCTAGTCGGTTCTTAGTGACACGGTATTTGTTCTCTTAATAAATAAACGAAAATTATTATAATGAGAATAGTTTTGTACGTAACTTAGAACACAATAAATACTATTTTGCGAATAATGATACCTGCCATTTAATGAAAAACGCATTATTTCTAAAGGGGATATTACATTATCATATATGTATGGCGCAGATCTTGGAAATCATATTTATCTACTTAATAAAATTTAATCACATTATTCTATCCATGATCATAGCTACCAACAGTTTCATACATTTATATATGGCCATATACAGGATGTATATACAGGTGTGGCTTCGAACGAAATTTGAAACCATGGCTTCCGCTCATGATTCAAGAACCCCGAGTTGGAGTTGATCGTCGATCATTTCGTGAATATACGCTTTTTTATTTAGTATTATTAAATTTATTTAAAGCATTAGAAAACCAATACCATAATTACTAATTTAGGCTTAAAACTGAAATGTAAATTAAAACTCGATACGCTCGAGCAAGCTGGTTACTCGTTATTCGTTAATCGGGCGTTGAATTGTTGTGATACATTGCGCGCAAAAAAATACAACATTTGTAACCTGACTTTCGACATAAATGATTTCTATAATTAGCATTTAAGGGTAACCTTTATCCGAAGTTTTCGTTAACATGCCCCTTACACCCTGTATCCTAATCCTGGCTAGATATATATCATAGATATATGATCATATAATTTCCCACTTGTATAACAATCACTATAAACAACATCCATACCAGGACAAATTACGAAAAGACTATCTCCGAAATTCGTCCAGGCAAGAGTCGAGCCCGCAACCGCTTGGTGCAGTTAGCCGAGAGGCCTACGCTCAAACCACAACACCAAGCTGTATCGTATGTACGACATATAATATAATAATAATACCAGCCCTGTTAATGTCCCACTGTTGGGCACGGGCCTCCCCTCAATGCGAGGGGGATTAGGCCATAGTCCACCACGCTAGCCCAGTGCGGGTTGGCAGACTTCACACGTCTTTCGAGAGGCTCTCTCAGACATGCAGGTTTTCTCGCGATGTTTTCCTTCGCCGTTTAGCAAGTGATAATCATGGTTGAAAATGAGATTCGCACATGTATTACAGAAATCCCAGAGGTGCGAGCCGGGGTTTGAACATGCGATCCTCGTTACCGAGGCAAGCGTTCTACCAACTTGACTATCACTGCATTTACGACGTAACCTATTGCAATATAGAACATTGCCTGCGCGATGTTACATTATGGTTAGTGGGTAAAGTCTATGGTCTATAATCCCCGAAGCGGTAAGCCGATTACACTGCAGGGTTCCCACATTTCGCCGCTGGTATTTAGTCTAATTTGAACAGGGATCAACCCTATTGGGCACACGCACTCAATGCGAAGGGCCAACAATACAGCTAGATCAAATACAAACGCAATGTTACCGGGCTACAAGCCAAAACTGCAGCTAGTGTTATCCATTTAGGAGTCTAATGCAAGCTATTTACAAAATTATGTTATTACAAAACTGTATTATGTTAATTGTACAGCTATATTGCACTCTATACGTCATCGAAGAGGCCCCGAGGAGGCATGGTCATCTTATCTCTTCTTCGCTCGTCGGTCTCAGTTCTGAGGGACGGCAGGGCGCTGTCACCGAAGCGTTGGTCCAGTTCATCTTCCAGCGTCAGGTTGGAACGGTTGTACGGTATCTCGGCTCGCTCGTAGCCGGTGATGTGCGGCTGGTTGCGCTCAGGGCTGGGTTGCACGTAGTAATCTGAGTCCACGTCGTTGAGCAGCCCGGTGCGGGCTGAAATATGACCGACATGCACAATAACCAATAAAATAAATGATGGTTGGAAAGAGAAAGTTGATAAGGTTTATTGTAAGAACAGTTGAAGGGCGCGTAGGCTGTCGTGGTTGCGGATTTGTTTTCCATGCCAGTCCTGTCCCGTGAACACAATATAAAGTGTGGGTATTTACAGCACACTAATGCATTTACATTAATTATCCCCAAATGTATAGAAGTTGTAATACATTTACAATGATATTACAAAAAAAAAGAAAAAAGTAATATCAGACGAAACCAGCCTTTGTAATGCCATCGCTATACAGGTTTGTGTCATTTCTAGTAACCTAACCATACTTGGCCCCATAGAGTCTTTTGATCCTTGTCGGAGGTAGGATCGATAAGGTAATAAAAATATTCTTTAAAAATAGCTGTTTACTCGCCGATTGTATTTTTTTAGTATCTATAAATGCCGATAGCAATAACTCAAAAAATAAGGGATAGTCTCCTAAGAACATATTCGCGTGGCTTCAACCCTTAAGGTAGCTGCCCTCACTGTCCTGCCTAAAAGGTCCATCCTGTAGCTATATATAAATTGGGTGGTACTTACCCACCCAATTTAATAATATTCTTGCATGAAACTTCAGGTAATATTGAATAGGTTAGTAATATAAATATTCTTACAATAAACAGATGAGATAAAACACAGAAATAGAAAAGTGGTGTCATGAGAGATGGAGTGCATTAAGAGAAGAATCAAAGTGGCACGATATACAACACAAAATCTTATAATCACACTAATATTATAAATGTGAAAGTTTGGATAGGTGGATGTTTGTTACTCAATCACGCCAGAACGGATCTGGATGAAATTTGGCACAGAGATAGATTAGTCTGGAATAGCACATAGGCTACTTTTTATCCCAGCCATACATTTGTATGGTTCCCGTGGGATAGATTTGTTTTAATTTTTCATAGAGCAAAGGATCGACATGAATTTTACACAGGTAGTGGTAGTTTAGGGGTCAGAAAATGACATAGGCAAATTTTTATCATACTTTTTAATCGTGGGTAACTCCGCGGGGCGCAGCTAGTAACTATATAAGCTTTCCCTTAGGAGCTAGTGAGTGTTGTGTCGTATTACCTCCGTCCTGCGCGTCGCGCGCGCTGCGGTAGTTGGCGAAGCGCTCGCTGTAGTCGCGGCGGCGCGACAGCGACTCCTGCGCGCGCTGCCGCCGCCGCTTCTCTGCTCGACGACAATTAAGTAAATTAGTTAAAGCATGGTTGCTGTAAAGCAGCCGAAACGTCGGGAACGTAAAAAAAAACGGGATAAAATCCTTAAAAATAGTTTTATTTCAATTGGTTAAAGCCTTTCGTTAATTGAACCACGACTGATTTCTTGCATTGCATTATCCTATTGTACCAAACAATATTTTTTTTAAATTTCACCATCTTCTTCCGTCCATTATTTTTCATATTATCCAATGAAATGATTCTAACATAAATACTGAAATCCGCATTGAAAAAAAAATGCTCAATTTTATAAAAATTTATGGGCAATTCATGCTCGACAAAAAACTACTATGCCAAAATTGTTTTCACAAATATACACGTAAAGGTTCCTAAGACAGTTTCCCGTATCTCCTATTGATTCGGAAGTCCCCGTACTAGCCCAGTCTATTATACACTATCAATATTACAAGGGTTGCGTACTTTGGGACCGTACAGTGGGTATGTTCGTACAGCAATATTAACATACCTCGCTTTATGATCTCACGGCCTTCGTCCACCAGGTCGGTGGTGAGCTCGTCGTCGCCCACGAACTGCTGGAAGCCGCACAGCGACAGCAGGCGGCTGCCGAGCGAGAGGTACGTGGCCACGCACAGCAGCACCACCAGCATCGGGAAGTAGATGTTGAAGCCCTCCGCTATGATGCCCAGCACATCCATGTGACCCATTATCTATAATAAATAGGAAAATAAAAAAAAATACTTAAAAATAGTAATGACAACAAACTATGTATAAAAAACTTTTTAACAAAATAAAAACCGTCTTCAAAAAACTAAAAAGCCAAAAATAATCTAATCTTGAAATCTACCTTGTTTAACTAAATCTAATATTTAACTAATCTGAAGTCGGTGCCAAAAAAACTACTGAGTCGAGTATTGCCGGTCTGCGCCAAAGACTATACCTACAAATTGGTCCGCGCATCTCGTTACTGGAGTATGCTTTTGCTATTCTTCGTCGGTTGTTTATTTGGCACCGACTTCAGATTAGTTAAATATTAGATTTAGTTAAACAAGGTAGATTTCAAGATTAGATTATTTTTGGCTTTTTAGTTTTTTGAAGACGGTTTTTATTTTGTTAAAAAGTTTTTTATTTTACACTTTTTAGTGGATATATTTACTATTCTTTGTCACTAAAAAGATTTTTATATCACTAATTTTACTGGATAATAGGTATACCAAATACAACATCATCGCGAGATGAATATAGATTCAAAGAAATCAAGATAAAAAAAAACCATTGAATCAATCTCGTTGGATTTTAAAAGGGTATTATTCTGTAAAATAATCCAAATCGGAACATCCACGAAAAAGTTTTATTTATAGCCAAAGTGTATCCCAGAACAATTTCAATAAGCCCAAACACGGCTTGGATACATTGTTTTATTACAATGTTCCGGTTCCTCCTGGGTTTATCATCAGATCAGTTCGATGGTACCATATTCATCAGAACCATTTCTTTAAATTTGCTTTGTCATAGTCGCTTAACGATCATAATTGAGATTGTCTTGGCGCAACCCGTGAAATACGTATCACTGACAAGTTCCGGTGGCCATTTGTGGTCTTCTTCATCACTTTCACTTCAGCAAATGATACTTTCTGAATGCAAATGCTTGACTTCTTGATGAAAATACCAAAATTGCTATAGGTTTGCCTATAAAATTTGAGGAGTCCTCTCAATTCCTCATGGATCCCATGATCAGAACAATTTTTTGAAAAAAATGGGACCAATCTGTAAGCATATCCTTTCATATAAAAAAATAATTTTCCAAATCGGTCCCTAAATGACGGAGATCTGAGGTAACAAACATAAAAAAAAAAAAAAAAAAAAAAAAAATACAACCGAATTGAGAACCTCCTCCTTTTTTTTGAAGTCGGTTAAAAATAGAATAAATTGAGTCTCAATTTAAAAAAAAAAACTTTATATGAAAAATATCATAATGCATCTGATAATCAACATTAAAACTAATTTTAGGACCCGTTTCACCGTATGTTAATTAACTTTGTTTCAACTAATCTGGACGATGGCACATAATAGATTCTCTGCTTACCCCATTGGGGCTTAAAAGGATCGGTGTTATAAGCTGTAAATAAGTTTTATTAGCAAAAAGTAAAACAGTCCTTAAATAATAAGGAGCGTAATTAAACAGCAAAAGGCGTCATTTGTAGTACAACATTGTGACGTCACTAAGTTCAAAAGCGTCCACCGAGGTACGTGCGCGCCCTCCCGCTCACCCTTACCATGGTGCGATGTGACGTTTACGATTAAGTGACCAACTTAGCTCCTATCTTACCTTACACAACTCTAAACCATATTCAACAATAACAAGGTCTAAAATCCACTAACCTGGGTATAATAAGTCTCCATTATCCTCTCTTTAATAACATGCGAGTCCATATGTATAAGACTGAGGAAGTTGAGACACATGGCGGGCGTGAGCCGGCACACCATCATGCCGGAGAATATGAGACTGTACTCGTTGGTCTGGTGGTGCGGCGCCAGGTAGTATAAGTTTAGTAAACGTATCTTGAGTACGGTGGAGTACGCGCAGTAGAACATGTACGCTATTATTATTGTTGAAATAATCTGAAACAAGATAGTAGCCGTGATAGTTATCTATACTAATACTAGCTGTCCCGACGAACTTCGTACTGCCTCAGAATCAAATGTATGAGAAAATAAATTATCTTTATGATAATATTTTTAGTGATTTTTTAGCATGTTTATATAGCTATTCTGCTATTCGGGGGCGATCATGAAGATCTGCCCCAAATGTTCCGTGATAATTTGTAGAAAGTTTCATCAATTATTAATACATTAAAGACGTAATAAAAATGATATGACGGGCTAAGTGGTTGTCTCTGAATCCGAAAACAAGTGTATTTAGAATTCTTGTTTGCACGTCTGTTCAAGAATCAATGAAAACCTGTTGGACTGATTTCATTGGGGATTCACTATTGGATAGCTCATGATTAGACTCAAAAGATATAGTATGTATACATTGTTGACAAGTTGAAGAGCAAAATCCGTGGGTGCGCGGGCGCAACCGCGCGCAACACCTAGTGAAAAATTAAATTGATTCAGAACGGCACATACTTCGATAGCAGCATAATTGTACGTCTTAGTAGCCGCGATGACGATGTTCGCGAATATGGAGAGCACTGGCTTCTTGCAGAAGAACGTCATCTCGGACCAGACCACCGCCACCGACATGGTGCCCGTGATCACCGCCATGGTCTTCAAGAAATACTGCCTCAGGAAACATTCCCAGTACCATTCTATGAACAAAAAGCAGACTATGACACACCAGTGGCGAAGACTTCATACAAACCGATTCCTATGGAGTTCCATTTCCAAAGATAGCAATTTTTGGCAATGTTAGTATCTAATATTGCCAAAAATTAAAGTACACGCTGTAATGTGACTTTGGTTACCTTCGTTGTTTATATGGCTATGCTATAACTGTTAGTGCGTAAGCCAACACGCTTTTGGTCAGCTTAATTAAAGCAAAATAATAATTTCCCAAGAAGCATTAAATTGGCAAAGAGTTCCATTTTCAAAATTTGAAGTTATTTTTTTATTATATCGTTTACAAGTGGCCAGTTCTAAAAACTTTCAGTGTCGCCCTCGTATGTACAACTAAAGTAAAGTAAAGCCCGCACGCACAAAGTATGCTCCCATAGCCATATGGCTTTGTGCGTGACCCGACACCCCCTGGTCGGGTTTTTCTAATATACCTGTCGAAATACATCATAACACAATATCTTACCGAAAATAGGTGGGTATACTATCCGCTGCAGCCTGGGCCGCGGGGTATGGAAGGTGTGTTGGAACCGTCTGTCCGGGGAGCGCTGGTTGGACGCCACATCTTCGAGGTGGAATATACGCTCTAACATCAGTCCCCACTGGGTTTCCGTGCGTTGTAGCACGTGGAGCGACTTGATGGTCTGGGAAATTAAATGACATACTCTACAGGGCCCTTAGGATGTTTTTTTTCTTAAGTTTTGCTTTGAAATTAAGATATGGGGTATTTTTTTAATGATTAGCCTCATGAAAGAAATAACAATTGTTTTGCTTTTCTCACATGCGATTCTAATTGAGGCCTGGTTTTGCGGTTGTCGCTATTTAGTACGGGCTATGCCAAAAAACTAGGGCCTCTAAACCGAAAAAGAAGGAAGGGTAAGATTTAAAAAAAAAAAGAATTGAGACAGCATATATAATAATAAGACTATGGAATTGTTTACGTTACAATGAGATGAAAATATTTTTTTTTTTCGATCCCATTTTTTTTTAAGTTCGGTCTCAATTATTTCAATTTGCATGCCGAAATGCATAATGGTTACTCCATTATAGTACATTAACAAACCCGACTGCGACATACCTAAGTGAGCAAAACATTTTTATTTACCTTTTTATGTAGATTGACGAGCGACTTGAGGGAGGGCGAGGCGGGCCTCTCAGGTGGCGCGCGTTGGTTGAGTCTGTCGCGTAGTTGTATCGGCAGCTTCTGTACTATCGTCTCCACGTGCCGGTACAGCGGGTGGCCGGACCCCACCGCGCAACTCACCGCCTTCAAACTCTATGGTTGACAAGCATATTACAAGATCACAGAACAGAAATATTTATCGCATGGATTTTGTCGACTCTAGTCTATATTATAATAATAATTATATAATTTATATTTTATTTTTTATTAATATATTATAGTATAATTCACTATGTAATATTACATAGTGAATTATAGGTACAGACATTGCATTGGTTCCGATAACGCGTAAGTTGCGGTCACATTTAGTAATTAGTTCCATCTAATTGGAAGCAATTAACAATATCAAAGTGACTGATACATACTTGTAATGTATGTAAAGTAGCCCATTTGTTATGTTTTTTAAAGAGAGTAAGTAAGGCATATAGCATAGGCATACTTAACACACACAAATTATATTTTTTAAATTAAAATCCAAATTACTATTTAAGTATTTGGATTTGAAATCGACGAAGGTCGACGAGGTTATACGATTACTACAGAAAATAATATAATATTTTTATATTTATAATAAACTGGGATCCATCAACACACAGACCAGTGCAAATGATAAAAAGATTATTCCCAAAATTTGCACAGGCGGGATTGATCCTGCAACCACCCAGTGCAGCTGTAGTGGTAACAAAGTGATAATGCAATACTTACATCTAATATATCATCCACAGTCTCCTCGGCTTCACATTTATCAGTACTCAACTTAGCTATCTTGAAGTAACAATACGTCAATGTATAATTCTTCTTTGAGTTGTTCCACAAATTTCTCGGCACCTCGACTAAAGCATATCCAAGTAGCAGGATCAAAAGGAACAGACCCCATGTGTTACTGGCCGATGAAGCGATGGCTTTAATCTTCGGTGGGTCTAAGTATACACCGGGTTTCAAAGCAATGTATATGAGGAGAATGCCACATATGAAGAGATAAGATCCGTAGTAGATGGCATTGTCAACTAAGGCGGATTTTAGTTTTCCTTTCACCGTGAAGTCTCCAGCTTTACTGTATGATTGCATCATTGGCATAATAAGCCTGGAAGGAAATATTTGTTGATAATATATATGAAAGCATAATGAAGATATAATATAACACACACAGAACAGAGACAAATATAATGAAAGAAATAGCGATGGGACCCACTGCAGACACTTGGCTTGTATGTCATTCTCTTGTTTACACGCAAAATAGAAATCAACAATGTTTTTTTTTTACACAAATGAAATAAACATTGTTTTTTTATTATCACTATCTCTACTAATGAGAATGCTTTCAAACAATAATGTCAATTAGATAAAAGTTTTTTTTTTTTAATATTTATGAATTTGTCAAGTATGCACTTATAAAAAATCAGTAATTTTTAAAGGTAAAATGACCAGGTAGGTTGTAGTTATTACCATGTGAGGCACTGTGAAGTCCAATACACAATTCTCCACAGACTTGGAAACACATCGCTGCTGACAAACATCCATGGCTTTTGACATTCGTTGGTTGGCGGTAAGGGTGTTGTGCTGCCATTTTGAACTACTGCTTGTGTTGTTATGATATCCGTAGTTGCATTTTCCAGGCATTGTCGGTACACAGTCTAAAATATTTAAGAAACATTCAGGACTATTTTTTTTATTGCAGTTTATGATTGCTATTGGTGAAACCATTTATGAAAGGTTAGATAGATTAGGAACATACAGGCATGTGACATCATCATCACAAGTTAATACAATAGAGCAATAATCAAACCTCACTCTTTTCCCACTATTCCTAAACATGAGTAAGGTTTGCCTTTGAAATTATGTATATTTTCTAAAAGTATTAGAACTTATGATGCTTTATTTAGCAAATGTACTAAGTTCTTAGCCAATGTTCTCTAGGAATAGGTGTTGTTTTCCATCCAACCATCAGCTGGAAGACATCCAAAGCTGGACATAGGCATTATCTTGAATTTCAGAAGGTTCTTTTTAATGTTAGGATGATGTGAAAAGGCCAACATAATCAAGTTTCCACTTGAAAACACAAACTCATTGTTTTTAAATGTACACTATTTCAGTGATAAAAGATAATATATAATGTATCATAAAGGAAATTGATGTTGTGATAGGGGAGTTAATTGTATTGTAGTTGTTTAACATGAAAATGACATCAGATATTGTTATACAACTTTGAGTTATAAAATAACTTTATGCCTCATTCACTAAAGGACAAAGTACTGACATCAGATAATTATCAACTAATTTTCGGTGGATTGTATGAGAAACTGTATGGTTCCAGGTTTGATTTAAAAAAAAAAATGCTGTATCACATTACTCCGTATGAACTTGATCCTTATTAGCAACATTATGGGATAGTGTAATAATAGTGTGGATTTTTTTTCTTCAATATCAACAAGTTCAATACCTGGCTACGGAAATATTAAAAAAATGCCATTTTAGTTTTCATTATAATAGGTCTTTGGGCATTTGTCAATATTCCCTATGGTATTGGATTTGGCCATCCAAGCAAACTTGAAAAATTCATCTATATAATAACTTATATAGATATAAAGGGCTCATAACTTAGATTACTCAGAGGTTATATATAAATAGATACAAGGCTATATGTTCTATCAAGGGAATATGGCTTGCTACGGCAATGAATAAGTCCCCAATAATATAATTCTTAGTATACCCAGAGACATTTTTATGTGCAAGCTATGTTATTGTCATGAAAGCTTTAGACTACTCACACAGTAATATGTGAATTTAGATTCGAGGATAAGCGGGACATGGAAGCGAACAATGTAATAAGCTCTAAGATGATTTCCTAAGTCCATGAGATACTCACCGATGATATATCTAACGGCAAGATGAACATTATAACGAATGAGAAGTACCATGCTGTGAGCACAGACACAGTCACTATTATATGATTCCTGTAACAGTCGCCATATCTGTATAGCAGTGTGGCTGCTAATATGAAAGCTGAAATCAGCTCCACAACAAATAAAGTGTAAGCCATGTTGACGCACTCGTCTTTGCTACACAAGAACTAGTTTTTCTTAGCAGTTTTCTGCTTTTCCCTCCACACTCTTGATGCTTCGTGTTGCAGTTCCTCGAACCGTATTTGAGTCGCAGATTTTAAAGGCAACAATCTGGGACGCTCGATTTCATACTCCACAGGACATTCTTCGTAGAAAAGAACTCCCGTGTCAGGTAAAATTGCGTCGAATTCGATACTTTTGTCTTCTTGGCTCTTCGCTTCTGACATATTTTTAGGTACAAAAGCAGGAACACGATATCATTGTTACTTTGTACTTTAAACAGCAAATTGTAGAAAAACTTAGTTACATTAAAACAAGGTAAACGAATACACTATAACTGTATGCAATATTGTCACTCAACTATATGATTTTGTGATATTTTCATCCAGTTATGAAATTTATCACTATCACCCAACACGCAATTGCTCATTATTTCAGAAAAAAATGTCAATAATGTCAATATTTCATTTCTCGGATTTTTTAGCTATAAGATTGTTTATCTCTTTTACTCTCAAGCATCATTTTTGCTTACTCACTTGCACTTTATGTTTGAGACTATGGTCGACATGGAACGTTTGCTGGCGTTTACGAAGACTGACAAAGCTAAGTACTTTCTTGTCATCACGGCCCGGACAAGAAGTTGAATTGAGCTGCAGTCGTTCAAGGGCACTGACCTCTATGGTATACATGGCTGGACTAATCATAAGCCCGGTTATCGTGTGCCTATTTGATTTTCGCCATTTTGACGCTGATAGCGGCAGTGAGGGGGAATGGAACTAATAATAGAGATGGGACAGTGATAATGATACATCGATAAAAATGTTTATGCTTAAACCTACCCATGCAGTAAAATGAAAATAATTATCCATTCCTTTACCAATGGCTAATGTCCAAAATAGTAGAGTGGTTAATACTAAGATGAAGCAAATAATGATTAGCCGAATCGCTCATGGGTAGGGTAGGTAATCTTAGGATAAGCCGAAACCGGACTAAAGGGTGGTGTGTGACTAGCTAGATCCTACTTAAATAAGGATCGTTTTTTAATTCGAAATGAGGTAATGTAATGTTGTTTGGGAAGCAATGGAGTAGGTAAGGTTTTAATAGAAAATAAAAATCATCAAAGTAGTACATGAGTTATGTTTAATAAAACAGTCATCAGAGAAGTGTTTTGAACAGATGTAATGATATTTTTTCGGACGCCAACTAGGCTTTTCAATTTTTTTGAGCCATAATTCTAGTCTTCTATTGTCAGTCGGAAACCTGTGAATTAGTAAACATTGTTTTAAAATAATATTTATTTGATAATACAAATCTGTCTTCGGCGATTTTTACGTTCTTGAACGTTCTATCTATTTAAGATATTGATAGAAAAAATATCGATAAATGTTATCGACAAGGAACTTTTACAGCACTATTGAATTTTATTGTTTATAAAAAACCGATAATACAAAGACAAATGCGTTTTTATCACGTATAAATAAGATTAGTAACATATTTTTAAGTGCCTATAATATCAATAGAAGTTTTAATTTCTTGAATATTAGCCGTAAATTCACTTACTTGTGGAATGTAACCCCACTTCCCTTCTGGTAAAGAGTTTTGCATAACACGCATTCTTTCATGGTTTACCTATTAACTAACACCACTTATTTATGTATTAACTATATTAATACGATACAACAAACAAGTTTAATCGCGTTAAACCTTCAAAATCACTTTATAAACACGGAGACAATGTAAACAAAACAACGGCCATTTGCATTTTACGTCAGATTTAGTTCCTTTCCCCCACGCTGGGGGCGCTTCAAATAGGCACAATAGATAGCTGTCATTTTAAAGGATATCATTAGTCTAGCGTACTTGTATCATGGACGTCAGTGTTCAAGGGGCTATTCAATGCGATTCCCTACGATTTTACAAACATGGAGTCACAATAAATGTAACTTGATGATGATGACTATGAATCGATGAAAAAAAATATGAAAGACTTTTTTTTTCTTTACTTTTGGCCTTTTTCTATAGAGACTAGGTTTTTTTGGCGGGAAATTGTAATTTTTTTATATGATGTAATGTTTGATATTAGTGTTCATAAAGGTACACGGGTGAAGGAAATAAAAATGAAATAATACTTATAACTTGATTTCACATCCACATCCACAGCTTCACTGAGGGTAGGAATCATTACATCATCATCATCACGAGTCCTACTCTTTTTCTATTTTTTAGATTGGCTAAATACCAAATAGTGCCATTTAGGCCAGTGTCCAGTAAATAATTGTTTTCATCGTTGTTTTAAACATAAGTACCTCTGATGATAATTATGATAAAATTAATCTCTTACCCCTATCTGTAAAGCTGTGGATACTTTTCTGAAAAGTGACCGAACGTCTTGGGAGATTTTGAAAAGTCAAGTTATTTTTAATTTCCTTCAGTCGTGTACATTTATGAACAAACACTGTTGTTTGTGTGTATTTATTAAACATCGTTTAATATCGTACCAATATTACACATTATCTTTTAACGAAACACAATTTTTGTAATATCAAACAAAATTTACAACTTTACGGTACAACTTCCCGCCCAAAAGCCTGTTAGGGACTTATCATTAATTTATGTAAGTACCTACCTAAAAGTAATGTAGGAATGATATGGGCCGTTTTTTTATCGACTACCCGACTAATTGATTCTGAAGATGTCGACTCGACGAGAAGTTTTTTGAAAATGTCGAATCATAGACGGCTATACCGACAGGTTCACTGCCCACTGATCTCAGCAGCAGGAATCGATATAGATAACTTACTTACCTAACAAAAGCCTGGTCGCCTTTGGAAAGAAATGGAATGGAAGAGCTTACCTCAGATCTTTTGATTGAATGGACCTTCGATATCTTTGGAAGGGAATTCTTTAGGTGATAGATACTACGGTTTTGTGTGGATTGATAGCTTATGGCGGAATTATAGTCTTAGCGAAATATCTTCGTATCACAGCAGCGATAGGCAATTTTGTTCTGTGGTCAAGTTAGTTGAAAGTTCGCTCTGGAAACTCAATTGTCTAGTTTCAAACCCTGGTTTCCAACTCTGCGATTTTCGGAATTCATTTTTAATACCTACTGATTATCATCTTGCTGTACGGTGAAGGCAAACTTGGACTATACATTGAAGGCAAACATCGTGTCGAGTGGCACGCTTTTTGAACGAAACCACACTAGATTGGCAAGGTAGGTAGATTGTAGCAACCCGAATCCTCTTCGCATTGATGGGGAAAAAACACTTGATTAAAACACCTATCGATTCGTACGAATTTGGGATTGGTGCTGTTCTAAGGGCTATATTCTGTGTCAGTCCGCATATAAGTAAGTAGGTACATTTAGTTTTTTCCCCTGCTTTGCAATGGAATGTGGATAATAATAATTTTCCAGCAACTCCCCCTCTTTTTACTTTCAATTAATTACGTTGCTCCAACACAATTAGCTTTTATCCGGGACACGCCTCGGAGGGTCATCTCGGCGGCTTCGTTGGACACAGTGGCGGTCTAAGTTGTATTAAAAAAAGAAGAAAACGAGCTCAAATGATTTGTCGAAAGCGTTATAGCTTATCTCGTAGGCGCGGTGCCTATCGTAACGAATGTTGCAGACACGCGTACGTGTTTAGAGTGCGATATGAAGGCCTTGGGAGCGATAAAGTGCTACACTCGTGAAAAGATATCAAAAGAGTAGGTAATTCCTATTGAAACAAAGATGAAGCGGCGGCTCGTCGTAAAACATTTTATCTGCAGGTAGGTGTATAGGGTGGTTGTAAATATTTATAACACGGTTGCCTGAATCTGTTGTCGTGCTCGTGAAGATATATACGTCAGAAAGTCGATATCTATCGTTAAGTCGTTTACATATAGACATGTTTATTTACAGGGTAGCTAGGGTAGGGTATAAAGTTATAGAAATCATTTATGTCGAATGTCAATGGTTTCATAATGTTGTCATTTTTGAGCGCGCAATGTATTGTAAACAAAGCGATCACAACACTAAGATCCACGACCCGATACCCGAGCGTGCGAGTGACGAGCGCGCTCGAGCTTGTCGTGTTCTAATATTTACATTGCAGTATTAGTAATTATGCAATGTTTTATTAAAAATCACGTTGAGATAGACTTCTGTTATGATTTTATGCTAAATCAATTTTAAATACTGAAAAAATGCGTATATTCATAAAAAGATCAACGGTAAATTCCAACTCTGGGAGGCTCAACTCATGATTCCGGACCGGTCAGTTTTCGGTACGTAGCTACTTACATTCTGTATTTTTACAACCCGCTATAACAGTAGATACCTAAATGTACCAAAACAATGTACTTCAGTAGATGAGAATAAAGATTGAATGTTTCGATCTGAGAACCCATTCTCTTACTTATTTTTTCCATAAAGTAACATCATAATTTATTTCGTATACGCCTACGGGGGCACATACAAATTGTCATATAATCCATCTCTCCAAATCCAGGTGGACTGTGAAACGCCAAATATAAATTCAATACTTAAGTACCTACTTACGTATTGATTTGGTGAGAAATACCTACTTGGAGATACCGAAGGCATTGCCAGACGCGGTAAAAGGGAATTGTTCCCGGTTTAGAGAAGATTTAACACTGCGGCGAATGGTGTAATACTGCGTTTTATTAGCTCTGGGATTTCTACGTGGCCCCGGAGCGCCGCCGCTGCCGCCGCGCCGGCATGGAAAGATCGTTCCTTTACCCATTTTCAATTTTAAATTGTTGAATCCAAAGTTCGACTTCTAAAATGCTAATTATAATAGGCATGCGCACGTCCCCGAAAATTTTAGCTTATTGCTTGGAGTTTGGAAAATTAGGTTCACCAGACATATACAGATGTGCCAAATCTGTATCTTTAAACCGAACCGAATGCCGAACATTATTCGGTTCAGCACTTACCGAATCGAATATTCGGCCGAATTATTCCGTTTAATTTATGCTCAGTTTCCATGCGGCGATTTTATCCTTTGTGTAGTTAAGTGAGTAGTATTTTAGGTATAGAATTATTTTATTTATTTTGATTGTCATTTACTATCTTTTGATCCGACTGCTCCCGAAGAATAAGGGTAGGTAATGTTTTTGATTGTTTTATTATTCAAATTTAATATCTAAATGTTCATTAACATAAATAAAATAGTAAAAAAAGTCCAATCAAAATACATTAAATAATTAGGATACCTACACGCGGCACTGTATGGGTCTTATTTTAATAATTTTTAAATATTATTGTTTATATTTTATAAAAGTTCGGTGAATATTTGGCACATTAATCGAATATTCGGCCGTATACAGAACACGTAAATCTTGCCGAATACCGAATAATTATAGAATATTCGGTGCATCCCAATACCAAACTATTATTTCAGGCGTCCTATGTCGGTACTCAATGTGCTTAGTACTGGAACCATGATATTGAGTCCGTAGCCCCAAACCCCCTCGCGTTGATGGGGATTGTGTCCAGTATATGGCAATAGGCTTGTCCCCTATTACATTATAACCACATACTATCGGATAAGTGTGGATGCAATGCAGTTTACGTCCACATCCCCCTATGGAGATTAAAAGGGTGATGACGTTATTTCATTCAATGACAAAGAAAAAAGCTTAGTTATGTTTTTACCAGTGCCGCCTCACAAGTGTAAAAGCCAGAGCATTTGCATTCCGTAGCGATAAGAAAAGGATATAAAGAAGACTATTTACATTGTGCGTTTACATTATTCACAAACCGCATGCGTACGCTTTGAGGTAAACCGCCTCAAGGAAGCCAATCGTGCGATAAAAGTCGCAATTTCGTTCAAACATTATGGGTTGTAGAGAATATGTAACGTTTCAAAACTGTAGCAATATTTTGAAATAAAACTAATTTTACGAATTTTATTACGATCATTTTGTGTTTTACGTTCCCAATGTTTCGGTTGCTTTACAGCAAGCATGGTCACGGGAGGACTGAGATGTGTGACGTCCTTGTGTCATGGTTTGAACTGGGGTACCTTCATATTTAATTGTTGCTTGTGGTCCGATCTACGAACAAAGTGCTCACAGTGTCTTGAGGTCTTGCAATGGTGCGCTTGGTTTTGGATTTAATTATATTAATTACTGGATCCCAAGTCAATGATAGCACCCAGCACATCTTCCCTATTGAAATTAGGATGTTTTTTAATTTCAATGGCTTCACGTATCATCCTTGGTCGGAATCGGTGTTCTTTTGCGAGGATCTCTGGTTTATCAAATCTGATATAATGGCGGGTGCCATAAAATAAACGCGATAAAATCTGTAAAATGTGCTATTTCATAATGAATATGCACGCTCAAGTTTCTTAAAACCAATATATCAATATAAGTAATTATGAGGTACTAAGTTGGTAAGGTATGTGACCAATAATTTTAAATACATCGCTCAAAGCAAACAATCATAAATGTGTAATCTATACAAATGTTTAAGAAGCCGAACCATGAAATGTAAGTGTAAACAAGACGTGTTAAATTTTTGTATTTTTACACAAGTATCATATTCATTACGTGTTATAATAACTACAAGTAACCACGCTATTTACAGTACTGGAAACATGTCGCGTTAAAAATTTAAGCTTTGATTTCAAACGAAAAAAACAAAAAAAAACCAAATTATTAATTTTATATTTGCGTTATAATTTTGAACGGATATAAATTGAAAATTAGTTACATACGTATAATTGTTTTTCTTTCTACATCCGTTGGCGTCAATATTATTAATGGAGGCCCGATATTTAGTTGTGACGTAACACACGAATTTAGTTTACTTACGCACGTTGACAATTTAAGCGGGTCTCGAACAATAGGGTTTTGTATAAACAGCTTTTTCGGTTGCTTATTTGCAGCGGAGCACGCGGTTTTAACAATAAAGAGGGCTCTGGAAGTAACAGTGTTGTGTGGAATAGCGTAGATGTAGCCAACGATGAAGTTTAAAGTGATATTATATTGCGTTTTGGTTTGTTGCTCTCAAATTGTCGGTAAGTACTCGATACAATCGTCTCAATATCAGGCGAATGCAAAATAAAATTGAAAATTAAAATTTTACATGTGTGTTCTAGGAAAGCCATTGTTGGGCGCATAATGAACGGAACAGCTTTGAGTTATTAGCTTTTAACAAAACGTGTTTTATTTTTGCCTTTTTTAATATTATTTCTAGTATCACATCCTTATGCCGAGGAAGCGATTAGACATAGAGCATACCAGCCTGGTAATTGGCCATTAGGCCATAATGGACCGGAACTATATCACGGCGCAAATGTAGCACGACCTGAACATGTAAATTCTGGGTTTCAACAACAAAACAAACACGAATATTACACACACCCAGGACGAAATTACGATTACACGTTTTATAAACACGTCACTCCTCGGAACCCGGGCGATGAAAGACATGAGGTATTACATTCTGGTTCAGAGGTTAGACCGCAGTTCGGCCTACCGAACAGGCGGCCGCATAATCAATTTGTGAGTGCCGTCGCCACTGCGACCATCGCACCAGCTCCAGCACCAGCTGAAGAAAGGCCTTTGGTAACTAGCGTACGCGAACCGTACCGTGCTCCAAGTCACCATCCGTATCAAGGAGCAAATTATTTCCCCCCCAGCCACCCACAATACCGCCATACAGATGGAAATCAACCTATCCCCATAGCGAGAGAACCTTACAGAGAGAGAGAGCAATATCGCGAAAGAGAACCGTACCAAGAACAAGGACTACATCGTGAACTACTCCGAGAGCGGGAACAGGAGGCGTTCCATGAGAGAGAACTGTTCCGCGAAAGGAACCAGTTCCATAACCCTATTGTGGAAAATTCTGGAAATATTAGACATCTAGAACAATCTCCACCTCAATTTGGATTCCATAGACCTGCGCATTTTGAGCCTAAAAGTGAAGCTATAGCAGTAGCAAATGCTCCTCAACATGTGCCTGAAAATAACTATGCTCCAATACCATCTCATAACATCGAGTTACCATCACATAATAATGTAGTCATAGAACCAATAAGTGAGTAAGGAGATAGATATAAGCATGATCATTTGTTACTATTCCTATTCCTATCAGCCGAAAGACGTCCACCGCTGGACATAGGCCTCCCCTAATAATTTCTACACATCACGGTCCTCCGCCACTCGCGTTCACCGGCTTCCTGCTATGCGTGTGATATCATCGGTCCACCTTGTGGGGGGCCGGCCTACACATTGTCTTCCGGTTCGTGGTCGCCATTCTGGAACCTTTCTGCCCCAACGGCCATCGGTTCTGCGAGCTATGTGCCCACTGCCAATTCAACTATGTTGGTTACTGTAGTTCGGCTACGGATCTCCTCATTTCTGATTCTATCGCGTGGCGATACCCCGATACCCCGAACTATAGTTCGTCTACGGATCTCCTCATTTCTGATTATACCCCGAGCATAGCTCTCTCCATTGCGCGTTGAGCGACCTTGATTTTATATAATTTATACTTATTACAGAACATGAAGAAAGCCTTAACGTAGAGAATACACCGTTGAAAAATATTTTAACATCAACACATAACCGTTTTGTTGTGATACATCCAAACGGGACTGTGGAGTATTTGCAGAAATTGGATCCTGCAACTCAAAACAATCGCAACTACCACGTCGTTTATTCGGGCCATGCTGGGAACATAGAACTGGTAAATGGAGGTAGCGGTCACAGTCCCCAATTATTGGTCCCACCACCGTTGGTTGGTAATGACCTTGCACCACCTCCACCAATTGATACACACTTTGAAGCGAGCATACACGATAAGAGCAATCATGGATTCCCGAACCCAATTGTTCCTATGAACCCAATAGTTCCTGGAATTCTAGGTGGGTGTAAAATTATTTTGATTTCGCTGAGTTTGATGAAGTGAATTTTGGTTTTATATTACATCATATTCCAGATTACGTCACTACTCTGTCACCGTTTCATGACGGTTATCCAGGTCATGACGGTTTTCCCAGTCATGGCGGTTTTCCGGGCCCTGACGGTTTTCCGGGTCCTGGCGGTTCTCCGGGCCCTGACGGTTTTCCGGGTCATGGTGGTTCTCCGGGCCATGACGGTTATCCGGGTCATGACGGTTACCCAGTTCATACCGGGTATCCAACTCCATTGTTTCCTATTGACCATTCCGGTAAGATACCTGTTCATCGTATTTTAATCATTAAAATGATTACTTTGTCATTTATTGTGCTTATACATACTTATATCATAGTTGCAGAAACTACTACTTCGTTAGCACCTTTTAAAGATGTTGATTTGAAAACCAGTCCAAATGATAGTAATCAACATAAACCATTGAACCCAACTAACCCTTTGGACACATTTACACATCCCGGTAAGTCCAGATATTACAGTACCAACAAATATTCGATTTATACTTTTAGTTATACAATTATCTTTATTTACTATACATTTATGTTATTACAGACCATGTAACACCTCCGCCACTGACAACACATTCCCTTGAACCAGATTTTGAGGCAACAAATAAAGATTTTCCAGTATACCCATTTGATTCAACTGCTCATCCTGGTAAGTTTAAATAAAAAACTAGCAATGAGTTCGCTTTTGATCATGTATTATCTTACCACTTAATGTTATCATGTGATGTTGCAGATTATGTTACTACCCCATTCACTCCATCCACAACACCTTCTGTTAAACATCATGAAGAAAGTGATAATTCTCCAATCGTACCACTGATTCCTAAACATCATGGTAAGTCGTTTTCAATTTAAAGTATTACAATCAGTAAAAATAATTTAGAGGTTATAGTTAATCATTAATATTATTACAGATCATGAAACCACCACACCAGCTGCACCACATTATTCTGAAACTCCAAAGCCTCACGATGTACCTAAGCCAGACGACAATTTCACAAAAGATGAAATTATTACAATATCACCGATAGAACTATCTACCGACAATGTGAGAAATGTACCACCAATGCAGAAAAGTACAACAGAAATTGCAACTCCATCGAACGATAAAAAAGATGCAGATGAAATACCGAAGACTACGAATGTCAATAATAATGACAAAAGTAACAACAGGCCGGACAAAGATATAGTTAACTTTCACCATCAGCTCAATGTAACAAAAGGTAATGAAATAGACAAATCTACAGTTTTAACTCCAGATACCGAAGATATTGTTACACATGACTATGACCATACCCAAACGCCGTTCTTAAGCGTAAACAAAACAGTTGTGATTTCAGACAACGATTCCTATGGGAATTCTAAAATGCATAACCATGATTCGGAACTGTCTCTGACTACAACGTCTAAGCCAGACAGCATTAAAGATGACCATAAACCTATAAAACATGGTCATGAACACACAAATAAACATGATTTAATAGATACTTTAGATATTAGCAAAAACGATAAAAAGCAGGAGCATTATACAACATCGGCTCCTGATCATTTCGACAAGGATATTTTAAACACGTTCCATGAGAATATTATTAATATAAACCAACCAACCAATCCGACGAACAATGACAATCCTACGACAGGTAAGTACCAAGACGATACAAAATAAACACTAGCTGAACTTGCTGATTTAATCATGATGTTTATAGAATTTAAAGAAATAATGTAATGTGTAATTATTGTAGGCGATATACTTCGCATAATAGCTAAATTTTTATAAAATTTTGATTAACAAGTTGATAAAATCTCAATATTTTTTGTTCAATCAGCTACTAACAAATATAATGCGCATACTGATGTTCCGGAAATTACCGATGATTGGTTGTCGGTAACAACAAGTTCGCCAATTCAAAGTGATATAAAATCTGTTGGTACTACCGATCCGCCTTGTGATAATGATATAGACTCCAAATCTCCGGACGACGTGATGGTTAAATTTAGTATACCATCTGACGGTAAAGATAAAGAAGAAACTATTAACATAGCTATTGAAGTTCCGACCGAAGATACAGGTGATACTTGTCCATAATACAAAAGGGTTCTTCGGAATCTATGTTATGTTTTGGTAAGAAAGATACTAATTCAGATACAATTCTTGCAGATAATGCTGATGGTGACACAGACGGTGGTGATACACTGGTATTGAGTATTGACACAGAGAGCGGTCACAACGATGACAATATCAAGAAGTCACCTATTGACGTCACGCACACCGCTGTCATACAAACAAGCGATGGTGTTGATAAAAACTCCATAATCGGTATGATAGTTGGAACTATATTAATAATATCGCCTTGTATAGTATCTTAGCCGGCAATACGGCATACGGCAGCTTACTCTAGTCAAATAAGGTCTATCCTAATTTGGTTGATAGTATATATTTGGAGCGACTGCAGTTGACCAACTAAACGAAGATACCAGACTTCAGTTGTCAACGATTCTTCTGTGTGCTCGTAATTCAGACGAAAGCAAGACAAATGACAATCGGAGCCCTTCTTTAGGCAAATTTACTGCATTTTTTTAACGCTGGCGATTTTAGGCAAAACACAGAGAATTGCATTCGAACAACCAGCCATAATAATGTCGAGTTACTCCAATTTACCCAATATTTTCCAGATTTATCAGCCATCAAGGAAAAACCTGTTGTGTGGTTCAGGACGACCGATAGTGACTTTTTCGAGAAACTGACAAAGAACAAAGCCTGTGACATAGTTTACTTGTTCCAACTGAAACCACAGCCCATGGTGGAGAAAGATACAAGAACCACACACTACGCCAACGGCACCGTTGTGGAAGATATTACACAGACAATATATAAAGATAAAGATGGTACGCAATTTTGAATATATCTTTTTTACTAATTATATGACTGTAATAATAAGTTCAGTAGTATATAAGTAATGTTGTATGGACAGGTAGTTTGATTGTCTTTAATATGTTCTTCTTTTATAGATCCTTCGCCGAAGATTATAAAAACTTCAAGAATAATACAGACCTAGATGGCTCACGTCCTCAATGATTGCTATGAATAATATAGTTTGGTTTGTCAGCACACAATAACATAGTCACTAGTTTTTTTTTTACAATTTGTGTTTTATTCCACGCCATCTGTTATTCCATACGATTGCTGCATACAATAGAACTGGCTGAACATTAAAACAATAGCCCCCAAATGTCGCTATTTAATTTCCAGAAGTTTACCTTTTATGAATAAAAGTAATTAAAACATATTTATCATTGTCTGGGTCTTAATAGGTATTTTCGCGATATGAATTTCAGGCGGCTGACTTTTATTTATAATCCGTGTAAAATGAGAGTTTTATAAATAGTTTGGTACTTAGTATATACAATTTAATGTCATTTAGAACGTAAAATATTCTCAGACAAAAATGGGACTGTCTCTGACAGTTTAAAGAAAACATATTATGGATCTCATTCAAAATATTTCTTGGAAAGCAATAAAGCCTGCTTTGGTCTGTGCAATACAACGTTATTTAGTTAACTCACAGTTAATTATTAATTACACATGTTTTACACAAGCTACCACGTCAAACACCATTAAAATAATTTATTGCCGCCAGTGACCTCATCGCGAAGTTAAATCTAAAATGAACAAATGTTGGATTCGTATAAGTTATTTTCCTATGACGTCAGTAATATTAAATAATCGATTTTTTAAATAAATAAATCGATACATTTTGAATTTTTTGATCGTGCAAGAAATATCTATTTACTTTAAGTAGATAATTCATATATAGCGAGAATCAGAAGGGGAAACTATCCTGATAACCTAAGTATCTTTAGCGCATTTGTTGTTAGTCAGATTTTAGAAAATAATGGTAATAAAAAATCACCAATAAAATAACGACACATCAAATTATTCTTAAAGCAAAACATAGATCAAAATCGCAACTTTTCGGGGAAAATAAACTACATTTTACATAAATACTTTACCGAGTTGCTGGAACTTGTATACATTCAATCATCAGACTGATGAGTTTACGTGAGGGAAATGTATACAAGTTCTACAGTAATAAGATGTACTGGCACTCTTCAGTGTCGCTGTAATCTGGTTTATGGAGGCAATAGACCGAGCGCTCAGTCTGTTTAGAGGGTATGTTAATACAAGATAATGGACTGCGGAAGAAGCTGTAAATTTTGGGACACAAAAAGCCGACCAGGCAACTTATATCGTACCCAATTTACAAATATCATGTTTGTTTTTTTCAGTATCTAGGGAATAAAAGATCTAATGCTATATAAGCATCGTTATTATTTGGGTTCGTGAAGAAAAAGTAAAAAAAAAATACATAATGGCACTTGAAAGGCAATAAGACTCATAAGACATAGATAGATCATTAAAAAGCCGCTAAAGGTCCTAATAAAAGCCTCCTTCTCTTGTTTTTTTTTCATAAGGACATTTTTTTTAATTTAAAAAATATTCCATGCCCATTAAAATCTTCTTACGTTGCTTAAGAGTACTTACCTATATAATACATTTTGTTCGGTCCTGGATCGGCATCGACTCCAAATACTTTATAGTTTATAGAAAATGATTTCTAGTTTTTTTAAGTGGTAAAAAGAATGAGTTTAAAATTAGTTTCTTGGAGGTTAATTAATAAGGTCACAACGTGCCGTGTAATTTGAACGACCAAAAAACTTGATTAATATCCATCTTGATGGATGGTCGCATAGGCTCCAGAAAAAATGGATAAAGTTTCGGGCCCTTCAGTTTTTCGATAGAAAATAAATCAATCATTCTGGATACGTTTAAGTAGATGGACTAGACTGCTCGTGCAGATACTTCGAGCAACAAGATGTGGGAGGATCCAATCTCCTCATAATGTCGAGTCATCGGTTAACTGTGGGGTGTGAGGGAGTACCGGTTTATTTCGCTTCGATCCCCCAAGGATTATTTCCCTCGAGCAGGTCCCTAGATAAACAACGCCCTCAAGCTACAATATGTTACAAATAAGTAGTTGTTCTGAATGTAATCGAATCAACACATTTATATTAGACTTTCTTTTTTGATGACGTCGATTTGTGCTGCTCTGACAACTGGTTGTAGGAAATTGATATACCAATACTTCTTTCTGTCTTTAAATGGCTTCAACCAAATAATGGTAGGTATTCTGCCAATGTAAAGTATTATATAGCAATAAATTAATAAGTAAAAGTATATTGTAGTAAAATGGATTACGATGATGGCGGGACGATGGTGAAGGATGGAGGTCGCGTTCCGATCCGGTTGTAGTTAAGAAAAAAATAATATAAATGAAAATTTATAAGTGCCCCCGTGGGCCTATACAAAATAAATGATTTAACTTTGACTTTGGACATTATCCCCCATCTGACGCAGTCGGGTAAAAATAGCAATAACATACTCTATATACTGTGGTAGTAGATAAATGAAAACAGTTTTTGTTAAAAACTTTTTGCTGTTATCTCAAATACTGTTTAGTTAGTCCATTATAGAACAAACTCAGAAAAAAAATATTATCTTACTTATAAAGGCCCATCTACACGAACACGTCAGTACGACCACTTGAATTACTTTGCCACGCACGGCGCAACATTACCCAACGCTGGTCTGGGAGCTGATAAAATATATTACAAGAAGAGAAATAAATCATTTTCATGAAAAACTGTCGTGTACGAGGGTTAGTTATTGCGTGTTCTACATGAGTGGAGTTACGAACAATAAATCTGCGAGCAAATGAGATTCGAGGCTGGTTTGTAAGAAGACAGAGGGAAGGTAGGCTGTAATTGTTATTGATGCTTCTCAGCATTTTGTTTTTAAAACAAATGATGAACAAAGTGAGTGCGCTTCTTAGATCCGTAGCGTAAGCGAGAACTCCTAATGTAATCGTAAAAGGAATGCGTGTTTACGTACCGTTTCGTTATCGTAACGTCTTCCATCACTCTCACACCACAGATTGTATTAATAAGTATGACAGTGACAGCATGTTTTCTCAACAAAACAAAAAAAAATACAATCTTTTAGGTATTCAAAAAGTAGCAAAGTATTTTGGAATGGCAGAGCTAGAACTTCGACTCGAAATATCTTATAATTTCATTACAAAGGAACAAAGGATCGAGAGCGAGTTTTATCTTTTCGTTAGTTAGGCTACACATTTTTATTAGCCCTTAAAAACATATATTTGCACTTAAAGTTCCAGTGGTGTAGGTATGTACAGACACAAGTATCCAAGTTGGTGGTCGCGCGCAAGATAGCGAATTCGGTAAACTATTTATTGCCTTCTAAACTTTCTAGATGAGTTGCGAGAAGTTGGGGATTGATTGTTAAGTTTACTGCGTATCAAAATATAATGAAGGTAGAATGGGTGTTCACGAGACAAATATTTCTACTAAGTATTTACATAACATCAAATACCGTGTTTTAGCGGCTTTGGAAATACACACCGTTGGTAATGACATGTAAATGTTCTTATAAACCGTGTAAATAATTATTGGATGTTGCATGGCATTATGATTCCAGAAAAGAATAAAGGAAGACTTAGTGCATAATATAAAGGAACCTATTACTTACGGATGTTTCTGTATTCAAACATCACCGTATGAGAAATGATAAGAAACCAACATTTATTCACTAATACCAAAATATATGTCAGAATTTCAGATACAATGCGACAATAGAAATCCATTTCCTCAAACGACCGATTTCAACAAAAGAAGCTTGTTAACTCCGAAAACATTAGCGGTTTATACTCGATTGAAAGGGCTTCGCGAAAAACTTTTTAATTTGAACCAAAGCTTAAATTCTATTCAGTATAACAAGTCAAAATGAAAAAGCTGTACAAAAGCCCCGCCCGAATGGAATTTCATAAAGCATTCAGCTTGTGAACCGAGATTGTGAGCAGCACTTCATATGAACGTCATATTTTCCGCGATAGCACGAGTGTCATTGCAATTATATTGAGGTTGGAGCTATTGGGAAGTCTATACGACGGTTATCTATTCAGAATCATTTCAATGTAGAGCTGGATTATATGAGGCAAGTGTTTGTCACGTTGTTCAAACATCGACATACAGTATAGATGATTTAGCCGGAACTACGGAGATTCATCTAACTTAAACTGTGGACGTGGAGATAATAGATAGACTTATACCAGACCTTTTTTTAATGTCGCCCTGCTGGGCACGGGCCTCGCCTCAATGCGAGGGGGATTAGACCATTGTCCACCACGCTGGCCCAGTGCGGGTTGGCGGACTTCACACATGTTTCGAGTGGTTTTCTGCCGATAAAATGACAGTTGTCATTTTGTGTGTTCTTTTTTTAATTGATAAACGAAAATATATGTACTTGTGTTAGTAAGCCAACAAAGATAGACCAAATGATTCGATCACAGTAATTTTTAATAATATTCTACTCGTATTACTCATTCAAATATTTCAAATAGGAAGATGTAGGAAGATCAAGTCTCCGCACAGTGCTGCGTCATCAGTTAACGATTCAGGTATGTTCCTTTTAATCCCTCGGATTATATCCCGCCGAGGTAACAAATAAAAATCCAAGGGCTAATACTAAAAGCATGTTCACTTCAAATTAATTTGTAGAGTTTATAAAATGCGTTGGTTAGGTACGAATAAAGATGCATGATGCTAAATTTAAAAAAAAAACGTCCAAGTAAAATTGAACATGTGAGCATCACGCAAAACTGCTGAACACGTTTAGACGAAATTGGGTACAGAGGTAGATCGGAAACAAAGTATTTTTTAACTAAATATCACCAGATCAACAATACCAACTGCATGGCCCCAAACATACACCACTGTAATGTATAATGGAAATGGAATTCGAAGAAATCAAAGCTATTTACGAAAATATGGTTCCCGAAGAACACCTGAACGGGCACGGAAATTCTGCTGTAGTGAGCCATGCGGCATATGCTAAAATTTACCAGACTTAATGGAAAAGGTTATCCAAATTGTTACTTCACCATTTCGCCAAGTCTTCAGGTTCGTGACAGAGTAAACCTAACCCAAAAGCTAGGTAAACGCAAGACACGAAAGTCTTATTTTTTCGACCTTCATTGTCAGCGTAGGTTCTTAAATCGCGACAACACGATGTCTACCCAGGGGTAAACACGATAAAAATGTATTACTTATAACAAGTTGAATAAATTATCCGAAGCATGGAGAGAGGTGAAATATGATTTATTTTAGTGTTTTGCGCGTTTTTCCACGAAAATACATACAAGAGATGTTTATTTTTCAGTATTTAGATCTTCTTGTAATTCAAGGAGGAGCATCTCGTCTGTGTATTTGCTTAAGCTACACAGACGAGATTTCATCTTCTTATACAACGTGAGACCACCACTATGGTTTGTCGTTTAAATACCTGGTAACCCAGTAGGAAAATTACCTAGGTAACGCTTGTCTAACATTATGATACAGGCCTATAATAATACTATCTAAAATATTTTTGTTTTCCATCATTCTCGCGATCACCAAAAGCTATAAACAGGTATGTTTCCTTTTATCACAGTGTAAAGACACGTTAGTCTTCTAGTGTGGCCATGCAAGTACCTTGCACTTCACTATAAAACAGTAGAAATGCAAGTAGCTTGCATCCACCGAATGTACTCCAGTTTAAGATTAACGAACCGTTAATACACTTAGTACACATTGTTGGCTGGGCTCAGTGTAATAGCTACTCATAAAGTTGACCTTAATAGCTTCAGTTGAAAGTCTATATCGTTAAGATACCGCAGTAAACATGGGTTTATTGTCCTCTTACTTACCTCTGGTTATTTTAGTGGTAATGTTCGGAAGATTCCTTTCAGTATTTGGAATCAACACTTGCTTTATTCCGCGGCTCCGGCTCGTGCGACCATCGATTTTGCTATACTAACCTTTTGACGATACTAGCCTCTTATATAGGTCATCCAATCCTCTTATATAGGCTATCCAATATTTAAAAAACACGTTAAAATTCGGCAAGGAATTTTCAAGTGGTGCTCGAACAAACAGATAAAACCGACATAAGATACAGACACAGGAATTCTATAAGCTCTTGTTTTGTGAACTAGTCTAAAGTATATTGTTTAAATACCTATATTTAATGTAAATTACCAACCCAACCAAGTCTTATAATGATACCATTATAAGACTATCGGTAACTGGGCTGGTATAAATATATATATAAAAAAGTCATGTTAGTTACACCATTTATAACTCATGAAGAGGTGGGCCGATTTTGATGATCATTGATTTTTTTAATTTGTCTTTGCCTCGAATAACAGAATAGCCAATAAAACATTTGAATTGAATAATGGAAAAATGCTTCCTTGATATTTACGGTCTATCTGTTAACATTTCTATGTTACATCGAGTGATATAACTTAAATATTGTATTAATATGATATCTCAAACTGTAATTCATAAGGTTTAATATTAATAAGCGAACTAGAATTTCGTATTTGTTTGTACAAGATTATATGAAATACAGCTGCGTTTGTTCAGCAACGTGTAAATACTACAATGACTCAAAACCACATACGGACACGTATAAGTATGTATACCATGATTGTGTTACCATGAAATTTAATAATGTTGAATGTATTGATTTCTTATATTTACGCGAATACTACACATTGAAATAAAACTATTATTTCGGATTTTATCGCGTTTCGACTCGCGAGTGAGTCCTCCCGTGACCATGGTCGCTGTAAAGCAGCCGAAACGTCCGGAACATAAAAAAAAATCGAAATCTAATCCGAAAAAATAGTTTTATTTCAATGTTGAATGTGTCAAGACCTTTGATTTATCAAGTTAAGATTACAATAGATTGTATAGTATTTATAAAGTCATGGTTGGTTCAAACCGGTTCTCCTATGAGGAATAGGATATTTAGGTATAATTTTGACGAAAATAATTTATCTGTTGGTATCACCTAGTATTACAAGTTACTATACTAAATTCTGTGATTAGTTTTTGAAAAAACCTTCGGAGATAACGCTCAGGATATATATGTATTTTGTTTCATAATATTTTTTAACATCTTAAGAACACTTCTAAAATTGTTAAACTCTACCAAGAAGAGTGGTACAAAGAAAAACATACCATAAAAATAACTGTTTTTGGCAATGTGCGGTCGTAATCTTAAGTAATTAGGGAAAAGGTTCTCCCTCTAATTAATTTAGCTCGCAAACATACAGTTTATTTTTGGTAACCTATGTACATACATATCAGTAATGTATACGGCATGCATATTAAACATAACCAACGGGTAAAATTGATATTTAACTGAGCTCGTAATAATTTCAGCTTAAATGACTAAACCGTTATTTATGGCACACAAATGCTGCTAATTCGCTGAAAATAATTTATGCATATTTATATCCTCCGTCTGTTACACACGGATGATTAAGTCGCCAAGTAAATGGTTTAATTCCATTACAATATAACTACTGATTTCATATGTACGGTGTTTGATGATATCGTGACTGATATAATTTTGCGGTTTTAAGAAATGTATAAATATTAATAATAATATCGCCAGACGAACACACCATGATAGGTACGGTCCCACACTAAGCGACGCTTGTATTATGGGTGCCGTACAATGGGCTGACGGCGAACTCAGTATATATTACTTATATAGATATTAAACATCCATGACTTGGGTACAAATATTCGTGCTCATCACACTAAGTTTGTCCCTACCAGGATTCGAACCCGGAACCTTCGGCACAGAAAGCAGGGTCACTACCAACTGCGCTAATCAGGCCGTCCAACAACAATAATAGCCAGCAAACCAATGAATAAATGTTCGTTCCCCAATTCAATCCAATCTATTTCGTTGGTATGTCTATCTGTTCGTATGTGACACCTCATATTAATTAGGCGGCGCTGGTTGTGGCATTAGGCATTTCGTTGATTGGCGCTAACTCCAACTTAATTAGCATATGTTATGTATACACCAAGCTGATAATATACATATATTCATCATATCAACGTATTATATCTCCCATAGTTACCTTCATTTTGTTTACCTATATAAGTAAGGTAAGTTAGCGTAACGACAGATATCGGCTTAGTTGTAAGGTTCTGCTTTTCCTACAATTCGTATCTGCCCCTTTTGGACTTACCATTTTTGATCTATTTAGAAGATCGTCGCTTATCTACCTTCCAACCATTATAATACCAGCCCTTTTAATGTCCCACTGTTGGGCTCGGCCTTCCCTCAATGTGAGGGGGATTAGGCCATGGTCCACCACGCTGGTCCAGTGTGGGTTGGCGGGCCTTCCAACCATTAACGAGAGGTATTTACGCCTCGCCATGGAAAGCAACTGCTTGAAGCATTGTTTTGAAATAGTTCATTGAAACTTTGAAATATCTTGACAGGCAAAATGCCTGAGATGGTAGAGCTAACTATATTCTTTTAAAAGAAGGAAAACTGTAATTTTTGGCGATGAACAAATTAAATTTGTAATTACTATTACCTACAGAAATAATCTATATATACAAGGTATTACTTTATTAGTGTAAAATATTTTAACAGGTACATCAGTCAGTAGGTTATACAGATAAAGAGTTAAATCAATATATTATAAATTTCGAAATAGCACCACATACTAAGTGGGCGGCAAATAGGTTACTGGTTCGCCTTCTTTATAAAAAAAAAGTTCATTTACACATTCATTTTATATGGCAACGTGATCGGTATGACCTACTCCTTCAACCCTTAAAGTATTTTATACTATTTTTGTTACACCTTATATGTATAAAACAAAGTCGTGTTAGTTACACCACTCAAGACCGGGTGGGCTGATTTTTATGATGTTTGAAATTCTGAATTTGCCTCCGCCTCGAATAGCAGTATACCCGAAACGTGGGGAATCCATATAATTATCCGTATAGTTTGATTTCAAGCAGAATAACCATTAAAACAGGAAAAAAATACACAAAAAAATTATAAATTCATTTACTCATACATTTTTTTGAGGCAGTACGACGTTCGCCGGGACAGCTAGTATATTATAAAAGTATTTGTACAAATTCAAAACTGTAATAAACGTGCATACATTGAAATGTTGATAAGGTACCTACGTCTATTGAATTCATTATGTTTAGTGAAGATTTTAGGGTATATAATAGGATGGTATTCTGAAACCAAATTCGCCCGCCATACGCGAGTGTGACTTCCGAGATGACCTTCGAAGTGATTGCACTTTAACAGAATAACACTGCTGGGCTAAAATAGGTACCCACTTGGTTTCTTAGAAAGAAACACAAAGCGAAATGCAAATGTCTGTTATCATTATAATGGCAGGCGCTTTGAACGGGCTGTTGGAGTTGTTGGCAATTTTTGGAATATTCGCCTAGAGAGTTTATACAGGTGTTCAATGGAAAACAAGAATCTGAACGGCTACTTAATTTAAAAGATCGCTAACAATATCATATGTATGTATGTAGGTATGTTTATGCTTCGAAGAAATCGTTCGTAGATAAAGTATCTAAGATTAAAAAAAAATCTGCCTCTAAAAACAATATTCGGACTATAACGATCCTTTATCAAAATAGCCAAATTGGTCCAGCCTTTCTCAAGTGATGCGCTTACCAACGGACAGTATTTATTTTTTATTTATATGCATAGATAATTAATACTACGTATCAGAAGTAGGTAAAAATGGACTCATTACTTATACCGTAATTTTCTTATATGTAAACTCGCTAGTAGCTAACTATAAATACCAATAGGCTGTACGTTGAAAATATTAAAAAAAATATTATAAACTATTTCGACGTCTCTGAATCCAAAACAAGACTTATGAGAATTCGTGATTGTTTTGATTTGTGTGAGCATCATGGAAAAAGTACTGGAACAATTTCAACGGGGTAGTTATTACCTTATGATCAGACAGGGCAGAGGTAGAGCAAAAACTATGGCTGCATGAACAGAGCCACGGGTAAAAGCTAGAAGGTTCATAAACCACTACTACAAAATGTTGCGAATAACCATTGCCGAGCTCGCTATAGAACGGTAGGTATACGTCACGAAGTGCGAGCAACGAATCACGTCCAAAGTATTACAATTGAAAAAATCTAGAGTCAAAATGTTCGCTCGACGCTGCTCGTCTCGATAACTCCAACTTCGAAACTTGCCCATTTGGGACTGGGCGTTTTACATAAAGTTGCACGACGTGGGGGCTGAGTAGATTTCCAGAATGATACATGCCTGCTGTATTAGTTGGACGTTTAGACGCGTTGAGCTATTGAAATAGTTACAGACGACAAAACTCGCAGACGAGATATCCTCCCGTTCTATACAGCATGGCCCAAAGAAGGCAATTTAGCATTTGAATCGGCGAATATTTAGCGCATTGTGTGAAATCAAATTTTCGAAGTGATTTTCTTGTATATTTTCTCCCAACTAAATTACAATCATAGTATATTTTTTTTAATTTACATCAAAACCATCTCATTATGTTTTCAAATCAGCAAAAGAAGTGCAGGTTCAAATATTTTATTATATTTTTCTATATGACGTTGTATAATATTTTTGACGAATAACGAATATGCCTTCACAAATCGGCAGTAGATCTACTAAATCCCCCTAACCACTTATACGCAGTTTATATAGACTAATGTATGCGGGATATTTCGTACAGAGATTAGGCAAGACTGCCTAGAGTAATTATAATACATAATGCCAAGGAATGAATCCGGGGCGTCTCCCTCTTGAGAGGGGGTCGAGGGGGTCGAGGATCCGGGGAGTTCATTATATTTTCAATTTGCATTATATTTTTTCGTATTACGTAATGTGAAGGTATCGTGTTAGTATATATGAACATTGTATACATGTGTGCAGTTGTCTAGCCTGTAACATTAAAACTCGTTGAAATATGAGCATTGCTTGTAACCAAGGCAGGATTGCATGCATTTTGTTATAATTTATTCTGTATTTGTTGTGCCATAGAGTTGATTTTTCTCCTAAAAACAAGCGGTACTTTTTTAATAGTACATAATATTATGTATATTATTACGTTACTATTGCTGTTCGCTAACTAAGCCATAGCTTATGCTTTGAGTGCGCTCACGTTAACAGTCTAATAGCTAGTGTGAGGATTGAACCCGGAACCACTCGGTTACGAGGTCAGTCCTTCTGACTCTGAATAAAGTCTAAAGCAACAAAACCATAGATATATAACTTTTTCGTGAGATATCTGGGGAAATTTTTCTACAAAAGTAACCATATATTAATACATAATAGAAATTTTAACCATTACAAAAAGTAATCTTAACGTCTACTTGTAAACAGGAAGCTGTAAATATTTAAAAGCTACTCATCAGTATAAACGCCTCAAGCGTTTTCAGGAGTTCCTGGAAAAAAATCAGCAGGGTTCTATTTTGCATAAATTACCCCACAAAAGGAGTGTGCCGCGAGGCGCCCAGACGCCTGACTAACGCCGAGGGTATAACCAAAGCGGAACGCGGTATAGCGGAATCGAAGTGTGGAATCCCATGGTAAAAAATATGCTACGCCAGGTATACTCTTCAGGCGATGGCCCAATACTAAGTCACGATCAGTGTTGCCATTAACTGATATATGCAATAGAATTAACCCCGCTCATTGGTCGAAGATAGCTGATGACGTAGACTTGGGCCAATCACGTGACCTTGCTGTAACGGAAGAAAATACTTGTATCTTTATACTGAGGCGCTAACTTCAGTATTGTGTTTGCGAGACAATCAAGAAAAAAAAATATAATTACTAAACACAGCACAAAACTAAAAATAAGTCTGCTTTTAGCTGTAGTAAAAAACTAAAACAGAATGCACAGTGGTATTATTTTTGATATTTTAACATTACATTGCAAGACATAAGGTTCTCTGTTGTAATAAGCGCTCGAGTTAAAGCGGCGTGTTCACGAAAGTGAAGACGAGCGCAGCACGAAACCCCCAGCAACGTAGTGTTACCTGCAAAGCAAACAAGTGGAGCGGCTACTTTATTCACATCCCACTTCGATAAACCGCTCGTCAAGACATTCATCCCTACGTCACATATTTGTACAAAATTCATCTCTACTCCGATATTTACACCTCAATAAAAATATTAGTAAAAAGTGCATGTTCCTTTGTAATACTGTTCAAAATGTCTTTAACTCCCCTTAGAGGCTTACAGTGGTGATGTTCTGTATTCAAATTATTGTATGTCTCCGCTGTATTGTGAAGCACTCCCTCATTTGAATCTCATAAGCTATTCGCTTAGCCCGCCCGCCTAGAACGAGTTTCATTAACACAACGCGATTAAAGATCCGCCCAATGCCGAAAGAGATTTGATGTCAAGCGTGTCCGCGTCACGCCTGGTTATTAATTAGGGTCCCACAAAAAGGTGTCGAGGTCCAGAGGCTGTGACGCAGGCTCCTGCGGCAAATCCGTCCAGTACCTACCCGTCACTCGGAACGGGCGGCCGCGCCTCATGGCGGCTCGGCAAAATCGCCGTAGGCAGCTCGTACCGCGAGCTTTTAAAATTCGAATTTATAATTTTAGTCTTATCCTTACGTGCCAGTGCTTCTAATAGAATCCAATGAAATTATAAAAAAAAACAATGATTCATGATCGTGTAGTGGATTTTAAAAGTTAATTACCTAGTAGGTATAAAGTGAATGAAAAATATATTATTATTCATGAAGAAACCTATTTATTTTATGTATGGACGTAGTTTACATAATTTGGGAGTTCGTCGTTCGTTATTCTCCTTATACAGCTTTTTAAAATTCTAATAACTGTTAAGAACAGCATTTTAAACGTTCACTGATGCAAACGTGATACCAGAGTGTCGTATGTGATCCATTTTACGGGGCTTTTTCTCCCATCAAGTCGTGTCAGGAGAATCGCATTTTTGTTGTGGGAGCTTAACATTAATCCTGATTACATTCGGTTGTATTTCGTTACTAAATTCCGATACACAAATGATTATCGCACTTATTCTCGTTTCAATATCTGTTTTCCTTTTCATACTGCTTACTTAAATGTTCCGATTTATAAAATACTAGCTGCGCCCCGCGGTGTTACCCGCGATTGAAAAGTAAGTCCTTTTCTGTACCTCTGTGCATTTTCCGGGATAAAAATTAGCCAATGTAATTTTCTGACCACTAAACTACCACTACCTATGCAAAAAATCATGTCGATCCTTTGCTCTATGAAAAATTAAAACAAATCTATCCCACGGGAACCATACATTTTACCGGAATAAAATTAGCCTGTGTGCTATTCCAGACTATAATCTATATCTGTGCCAAATTTCATCGAGATCCGTTCAGCCGTTCTGGCGTGATTGAGTAACAAACATCCACCCATCCAAACTTTCACATTTATAATATTAGTGGGATACTGTGCATACCAAATTCTTACTCGATCTCGTATAAGCCATATTTATAATACAATAAAAAAATCAACAGTAGTCGTACATTGCGCAATAAAACCTTTTCTCAGCTACGTATAATAAAAAGTGAACGACCATTAGCAACACGATACATTTCAGTATAGACGGACAACCAAAAACTCCTCGTGAACCTCACGAGATGAGATACCAGATGTTCACAATGGCTCGTTTTCGCCGAGCGATAATAGTTTTTTAATGCTATTTCGTTATTTCTGACGAATGAAGGATTTCATATTATTGTGTGATCTGGTTATTTTAGTGTTGAATGTATTTCTTATGAGGTGTGTAGATTTGATGTCAGCGTAGTCTAGTGGTTTGAGCGCCAAGTCTTAGACCACTCGTTCGTATACCGTCTCGGGAAATTTAAGAGATTATTTTTATATATTTTATTTAATTTAATAGCCTAGCATTGACCGCAGTCTCACCTGATTGTAAGAGATGACGTGATCGACGACGGAGCATGCTTGCCTAAAAGATACCTGTTCATCCTACATTTGCTAGATTGTAGTTATCAGGAAACACAGACGCCGGCAATTTATCGTCGTCGTCGTCGTCGGTCATTGTTTAATCTGGGACCATACAGATGGTATATTATATCGTCTGTCATTATTCATATAGTCTGTGAATATTTGATTAATTGCTGCAATTATATGTCTAATATGAATGCACTCTTGTCACTATTCAGTGACCAAATGTAAGACCAATTTTTTTTTGAATTTTACAAATTTTATCATCAAGATGTATAAACAGGTGGGTTATTTTAAATCATTCGGAATCGACATCGGAAACGGATTTGAAACTTTCCGATCTTGGTGTCGCCCCCGAAGAGCTTTCCGACGGAAACTTTTTTCGAAAAAACGATTTGGTATTGTCATCAAGATCAACGAAGATAATCAAATTCGGAAAATTTAATAGTGATTGCGGTAATCCAGTTCGGAAGTTAACGATTCCGTTTCCGATATCGATTTCGAATGGTTGAAAAAAACCCCGCAGAACTCCCTTTGGTCGTTTTCAAACTCTTGTCCAAAGATTAACAGCAAAGTCATTGTAAGTCAAATTAACGCCGCGATCGTGTTTTAATTGAGGAACCGCCAACGAAGATAATCGATTTTAAATTATCTGTTAATTATTGTACGGTTTTCATAAAGTGTCATCGGTTTTCGAGGGGAATTGATTGCGTAAACTGCTTCAAACGATGCCGATACTTGGTACCATTGTGTCTGGTTGATAAAGATAAAAATTATGAGTTTTTCTCGTTCATTCATTTAAGGAATGGGGAATATTGAATTTATATTATTCATATTCGTTTATTTTGCATTCCGCAATGTGTAACTTAAATATTTATAAATCAATTATGGACTCGGCTGGGTACATCAGCAATGTAGGAGAGAGGATGATAGTGAGGTTAGCTAATGAAAATAAAATTTTAACTGCATTTATTATATTTATTTACATACATATCTTAATGTAGGAACTAGGTACACACCTACCTGCAATTATGAATATAATACCTAAATATTACCCTAGTCATAAGCCATATATATAGTAACATGTTTGTTAAGCATTTGAGAATATGTATATAAAATTCATATTTTTACCAACTTAACCTCATTCTTCCTTCTTGACAAAAACGCGCCTCCGATGCCAATACCGTGTAGGTGGATATCTCCTAATATAAAAAGTTCAAGAAAAATAAGCATATAAGAGTATGCAAGCAATGTGATCGACCTCTCTTTCCCGGAAATGGTGGCCTTGGCTGGCGCCATAGACGAGAATAAAGCATGTTTTCATTATCATACGATACGATACCATAGATTGCTACGCCGTAGTCGCTACGGCGTAGAAAGCCTACGTCGATGCTAGGCTGTAGCAAGAAAAAACATGACGTAGTTTACTGTTGTTTGTTTTATAACACTTTTATTTGTATCTATTTCAAGCTTTTAATTCATAAATAGGTCAAATATTAAATATGTCACGGTAAGGACGGTTATAATGGACTATAAAGCACGCACACGACGACGCACTTTTTCCTCTGAAAATTTCTTTACAATGCCATTATAATCCATTATAACTGTCTATAAATATGTCCGATGATCCAAAGACGTGTAGCAATCGTTACCGACCCATGTACGTGGGTGGAATTATAAATCTCATGTTATTGTATCTTTTATAGACATGCTTATATTTTAGAAGCATCATTATGTACCTACTTAAAATATTCTCGTGCGAGTATTTCGCTCGTGCAAATCGTTTTTATCTACAGTAGAGTATTTTCAAACGGGAATAATTTCGGCTAATCAACACTATTTTAGCCGTTTCAATATTTAGCTTAGTACAACAATTAGCATTGGAGTAACAAACTAAAACTAAAGTTTGTATTGGATAATCTAAACAAAACTATAGAAGTTCCTCCACTCAAAGTTTTAGTGTACAAATTGGCATTACAAGCTTATTAAAAACTGTTACGGTTTTAGTAAAAAATCAGTTTTCTCCACAAAATATTAACTTGAAGAACGTCAGTATGTGCATAATTAATTCAAATTATTTAATGACCATGCTTATGAGTATTAATATTTTAAGCCTATCAGTGATCCCTGTTTAAATGCGGATTACGTACTAAAGGACTTCGTACCGAAATACACTTTGAAAATAAAGTTACTACCGGCTTACACGAACACGGTAGTTCAAGGTATGACTTAACCTTTCAGTTTGTAGTATTTAGGTCGCATATAAGTTAGTTAAAGTCGTGAGGAAATATGTACGTCATTCGAAAGCCGTGTGAAGTTGGCCAACCTGCACTTAGCGAGCGTGGTAGACTATGGCTCGAATCCACCTCGCATTGAAGGGGAGTTAACCCGTTATAATAGCATTAGGCATTCTATATGGTTGAGCCGTACACTTCAACTCAGCACTTTTCATGGCACGAGCGATTTACTTAGCAATCCAAGGGAATTCGCGATCGGCGAACAAATAAACTGCGCGTGTTCACTTATTACGATCATTTCCCATTTAGTTAATAATTTATCCCAATATATTTTTGTAATTCAGTGTTTTCTTGACTAAACACATTGACACACCCTTAAGGAGGAAAAGGTGTACGGAACAAGTTAGGGGAGACTATTACTATGAGACTTAATACCATTGGCAAAGTGTGGCTGCACTTCAGGGTGATAGTGTTAGTTTATTTAACTTAACTAAGGGCCGATTTTTCAATCCTCAGAGAAATTGTATTCTCCGAATACTTTTGACGATTTGTCAATTTTTTCATAGAATATCTGTTAAAACGTTAAAATGATCTGGAAAATAAACCTTATATGACGCTTGGAAAAAAAAATAGAATATAGATATATATTATTTATTATATTATTTACCTACTTTATACCTACTTAAATTTATCTTAAAATCCCTAAATAACACAACGTTATTTATTTTTAAAAAAGTGATTAATGTATAAATTTGGGGGCTCGCTCGATCCCACTTTATCAGGGACCCCAATGGTCGTCTTTAATCTCGGAGATTAATTTGTATTCTGACAGTGTGATGGAAGTTTACGAGTTCATTCCATTTCGATCCGGATCTGTATCGCGAATGGGCCTTTTATGCAAATGTCCTGATAACGTAATTATGCTGTGAATAATTATTGTTATGGGTGCCATAGATAAAAGAATAGTGGCACGGGCATGTCAATAGGCCGCTCGTTGTCCAACGTATGGTCAGACACGGAAAAATAACCAATTTTATTACAGGCAAAAAATAATAAGTATTAACTTTTTTAATACATATGTCATGGCGACTTAAAAAAAGTTAAGCTCCCTAAGTTTCTTGCCGGATCCTCTCAGCAGAAGCCGCGTTCCCATCTGAAAAATAAAATTAAATGACAGTATGTAATTGCCCCAGTAGGAATTATTTGAATTGGTAAATAGATGCCGCTACGATTACTGCATGACGAAATTGAAGTGAAATGCTCATACCAACTTAGCGATGTAGGTGACAACGACTTGGGAACAAATTTTGAGCAAAAGTTATTCTACTATGTTCTGCAGATTCCCTGTCATTTTAGGGTAGAAAACAGATGGACTAGTTATTTTATCGACGCCATTTCGCTCAATAGGTAGCTTCACTTCACCCGCTCATTCTTATTCCGTACACTCGTATTGTATAAGTGAATGAGCGACTGTTAAAACATATGAGCTGCTTGCACGTAGGTATTGGAAATTGTTCAAATTAAGTGTTCATTCCATTAATAGGTTTTTATACTGTGCACATGTTGGGAGAATGTAAATTAGTGTACTCGTGGACAGAACAAACAAGATTCTATTCCACAAAAAAAGTTAAATTAATGAGATGCTTACATTCCTAAAACATAAAAAAATATAGATATGAATAGAGTTAAAAATATTATAGAATTTCGGCCTGAAGAGAAAATAGTTTTGCATATTAAACATGTATGAACAGACCTTAACATGATTATTTATTCGCATAATTTTCAAGGGTGCTTCCAATAAACAACAAAAATTTCAAATCAGCAACATCTAAATTGCAAGCGAAAAATTGGCACCTAACGTACGTACTAAGACGTATTTTATATATTTTCCTATACGGTTGGGTTACCAAAAAACTGGAGTAAAAAGTAAATAAAGTCGAATGAAATGCTCACTAGAAACGCCCGGGAAAAATAAAATAAAACACGCCAATTGCGAGTCCGTCGGAGTTCCGTCGTCTTGTGTATTTTTCCATTAAAATAAAAAAAACAATAGGCATGTATGGCCCTAATTAATTCGCATTGGTATATAATAAGTAGTAGGTAGATTTATAAGTCTCAAAGTTACGTCAAGGTTATAGATCACACAATGTTTATTTTTACTTTTAATTCTTCGTAGTTACTACAGATGCCTAATATGGAATGCGGGTCATGCCTAAATGCACTTGAATTTTAAAACTATTTTTATGTGCACTTAGATTTTGATGACGATAAGATATTGATAATATAGTACCTACTTATAGGTATACGTATAATAAACCGTGAATAAACTTTTGAAGACTACACTTTCCATTCAAGCACGCTTGCAAATCTAATAAACCTAATAGAACTGTCGATAATATTGTTATTTCACAGACGGCTCCGACACTATTGTGTGCAGTGTCGCTGTGAAAACTTTATCTGACATTCGCGGCTAATGGTAAACCGATGTAAGTACCCATTGACCCATAGTCAATGTTCTATTATTATATTATTACTCCTTTGGATATAATAATACACGGAAAAGAATTGAAGACTTGTCGAGAAATTATCTACGCTGTTTCATATACATTTAAAGAATTCGCGCGAAACATTCGAAATTTAAAAATAATGTTCTAAAATTATTTTGGAACAATAGTAAAAACCAAAAGTTTGAATTTAGAAATGTCATATCTTCGAAATTCAAAATTACCTGACCTAATAGTTATGGAGCCAGTTTTAAAATTCCTTTCTTACCAGCTCTAGCTAGATGACGAATAGTGTTAATTATACTAATCTTGAATATATATTTTTATGTTTCTAATAATATATATAAGTAATCTCTTACATAAACAATTTACCAATAGCAAAAGCCACGACTAGAAAAATATTTAGCTTTTTTTTGTAATATGTATCTAAACGGTTACTTAAAATAAACAGCTGTCGCATAGCAACAAAAAGTTCGCTCACTTTGACTTACTCCTTGGGATCACGTACAACAATATCAATTACAATATTAAACTCCGTAGTAATGGCTTCGGTACGTGACCGGATTTAATTCGATGCCCAAAGAAAACAATGTTTTCCGATATTCCTTGTTAGATTTTCAAATACTACCTATACCACTCTACCAACGTAACTGTGTAAGAGCTCGAAGTTTGAAAAAAATAATATTGCGGAATTTGAAATTATCCAATCAAGTGTTTCTGTGCTCGGTATTACAACAGTACTAGCGCAACCGTTGAAATAACAAGTATTTTTGTGGTTGATAGTACAACAGTTGTAATAACGGGCACAGAAACACTCCATATTGAATAATTTAAAATTCGTATTTTAATTATTGTTTCCATTTGAGCTCAGATGTACAATCACGTCATAGGTACGTCGAGGACTGGTGCACACAAAAGTGATATACAGTCTGGCACGAGCGAATCGGTCGTTCGTATCAATTTAGGGGTTGCTCTATTCGAGAACAAAAGTAGCTAAAAGATAAAGGCTGTAAGATACAAAGCCCGATATCAACTTTTTTCGATGAAAACATGTAATGAAGCGGATATTGTGTTGCGGTGAATTCCTAAGAGCCCAACATCACATGTTTACGACACAACACCACAAGCCTTACGCGTCTAATGAGATCTATTTGAAAAATGTAAAAAATATTTTATCTCCTATTCCGTGTTTATGTAAAAGATTGATGTAGGAAGTAAGTAAGAATACCTATAGATACATATTATAGTAATGTAATCTACTCAGATTACCTAGACGAAAACCACAAAAATAACATTAGGTTTACCTTTGCCTAAAAAACTAGTTTTCGTTATTTATGGAGCTTTGTCCTATCAGCCAGTTTTATGTGAGTATTTTAATATGTTTTGCACATAGGCTTTTGACTATGCCTACCACCATCTTGACAAATTTTCGGACAATTTGGGTTACATATAACCATCTCTGACGTAAAAATCGTTCAATGATTTATAAAAAAAAAATGTCGTATCGATAACCTCCTCCTTTTTTTCGTCGGGTAAAAAAGTAACGTGAATAAAAACGGTCGTCAAATCCAAGCAAAATAGATGAAATGTGATCCCTACACTTGAGAATATAGAGAGTTTGCATATGTCGAATATCTGAGGGCTTATAAATCTTTGGAAACTGGGATCGTGGCAGCTGCGTAACAAGATGGATGACCGTTTCGGGCCGACTACGGTATTACTATGATATGAATTTACTTTGATAAACGTGTATGTTTTTTTTTATTTTTTATTTTTTTTTATTTAGTTTCTTTCAACGATATTTTCTTATACGCGGCATTAGTATCTGTTACAAATTTGTTGTTATAATTTTTAAAACGCATAAAATGCAGCGGAGTGCGACCTAAAGTAAACTTTAATGCTTTGTAGCCAGAGTCACATTTCATTTAAAATTTCCCACTATTTACTTATCTATACGCGCTCTTTATAGCTTTCGGCTGCTTTTAGGATAGATTTCATTGCCGATAGAGGCGTTAATATCTGAGAAACCTACACGTACATAATGTACAATGAGTAAATAAAATACTTATTGGATCATAAAAAGGGTTCCCGTTTTTTTTTATAATGATGGAATTATATAAGTCCCAAACTAAGCGACGTTTGTAGTATGAGTACCGTACAGTGGACTAGGGGCGATCCCAGAATATATTTCCTTATATAGATATTAAACATTCATGATTTGGGTATAAATATTCGTGCTCATCACACAAAGTTTGCACCTACTGGGATTCGAACTTGGGACCCTCGGCACAGAAGTCAGGGTTACCACCAACAGTATAAATCGAGGGAACCCAAAGAGTACAAAGAAGTTCTTATAGGTTGCGTAATTTAGCGTAGTAATTTAGCGTTCGTTGATTGATGACTACATTGAATTGGTACTTAATCTGTTTGTACACAAACTAAAACTTGACTAAACCAAGTATTGCCGTCCTGCACATATTCGTTATGTATGAGCCAGTCAGGAATATTTTAATTGTGTCCTGTTTTATTTAGTTGTGTTACGTGCCAAATACGCTACTTCACTAGGCTTAGTGGGCGTTCTGTCTGTCTAAATAATATTTACAAAGTAAGCCGATAGTTTAACACGTTCATAGACAATTATGTTTTTTGACGGAGTAAGAATCAGGGGTGAATTCAGATAGCGTTCTATATTTAAAATTATTTTAGGCACGTAAATAAAAATAATTTCAGCTTTGGAAATGGAAATACTTAAGTAAAATTGGTTCAACTCTATTCGACCTAGTAACCTGGGCGCCTACAGTAGAACGCTGAAAAAACTAACCGACATTTTCACAGCTGGTGCAGTTTCGCGAATTCGAATTTATTTTCTTCGCCAAAATGTTCAATTATTTTGTAAAAAATGTTTCATTTTCGACACTTTTACGAGTGTTACGTAAAATATAAGGTTAACATTGCTTCTATTCTTTTTTTGAATTTCAAACGTTGTTTTTATAGAAACAGGCTTTGTTGTATTATTCATCAGATTGTTTTTTTTTCTCAAAACAAACACGCCGTCGACACGACACTACACATAAATGATTAATTGTTCAGCTCCATAAACATTGTATCTTCAAGATCCAGTAGGTATCTACACTTAAACTTAATCCGTACATTTAACTCTACCCAACTAGGTACTACTACTGTAGAATACATACTATATATATTCATGTATACAAACGTATACGTAGGTGTATATAACGTTCTACAGTAATGTTCGACGTTAGAACTGTTTTAGAGGCGATTAAGAGACCGTGATAATAGCAACAAAGCTAGCAACTAATAACTATTCTATCTCAACAACGGAAATGGAAATAATACGAATAGCAGGCGTTTTATCTTAGTGCAAATAAACAAAAAAATTATGCGGCAATCGGCTGTCGTATTATTTTATTAATAATTTAAAAAAAAGCCGAGCAAGTGCGGGAAAAATAATTTGTATCGATAAACCCTATCCACCAGTTATTTGTCAGATTACCCATACCAATTCTGTCTAATAAGTTGTATATAGGCTCATCAGCACATAGTGAAATAGGCCCTTAGTTGACTATTATTCATTGTACACATGAATGACATACCTATTATGAAATAATTTTAGAAATATCGATATACATATAATAAGATTGCCTAATGTCTAGACGATCGTGTTTGCGCTGCATACAATACTAGATAAATCAATAATGTAACATAAATTAGCTAGTCTAGAGCCTACTTTTGTTTGTCCGGAATGCCTAATATGAAAATAAATGCTGCATAGGTAATCTGTGTAGGTGTATTATGATAAAATCTATCTCATAAAAAAAACAGCTCTTTAAATATCTCATTGTTGGCCACGGGCCTCCCATCAATGCGAGGGGGATTAGGGCATAGTCCACCACGTTGGCCCAGTGCGGGTTGGCGGTTTCTTACGTCTTTCGAGGGATTCTCTCAGACCTACACGTGACCCTGGGTGGTGCCAACCAGGTGACAACTCTACCCACGGCCCACGGCCACGGCCGAAGCCTACCACCAGTAGAGACTGGTGGTAGGCTTCGGCCGTGGCTAGTCACCACCCACTGAACAAAGCCATATCGCCAAGCGGCCTAGCCGTGTTCCGGCATGATGTTCGGTGTTGCCATTCATGGATGGCGGGTCAGATCAGTTGCGCTGCATGTGCCTAGTGAATGTAGCGTCTTTATCTACTGCCGCCTTCCTACCTAGGCAAGTATGCTCCATCGTAGATCTCATCGTCACTTACCATCAGGTGAGATCGAGATCAAATACTTGCCTAAATGTAATAAAAAAATAATAATAATAATAGAGTACCCTATTTTATTGGTATAAACGCATTGCAGAAGATCTAAAAACACGTGATAGATGCATTAGCAGGAGGCTGGAAAGCTTTCAGAGTGCTACAGAACGGTGGACTATCTTGAAATCCGCAATTCAACTAGGCGTTCCTGTAGACGGGACATATTCAAATCTAGAGACCTTCTAACAAATCACACGGCGATAAGAAGGCACTCCACAATCTGTGAAAGTCGTGGTGATGCTGTTTCGTTGTTTTTTGTTTTTGACATTGATGTTTTGGGAGGGGTAGACAGGGAAAAGGCGATTTTCCGCGCCGAATGACATGTGCATAAATTGGGATTGTGTCCGTTCCATTCTATAGAATGTTTCTCGACTAGTACCTAGTGAAGTATAACTTGGAATTGTATTTTTACAAGTTTAATTGAGAAAAGGTATACTATCCCTTTGTAAACATGTGTTTATGTGAAATCAGAATTTGGATATGTCGACTTAAAGAAAATATGTTGTTTGTAAATAATGGCAATTGTCATTTTGTAGGGAACACAATTTATTTTTTAAAGTCTACATATCCATATTCTAATTTCACATAGTGTTTTAGAATGCGCTAAAGAAGCTCGAGGTTCCAGGTTTAGCATAACCTTTCTGAATGACCCTGTATATTTAGGCCAAAGTTTGACTGTACGTATTATGTAAAAATAATTTAATATCATAAAAAAAACATCAAACCGAATGATTCTAGACATTCAAATTTAAAACCCTAAAACACCCGTAAGGTATTTCCTTCTCAGGAATTTAAATAGATTTTTCAAGACAAGATAATTTAAACCGATTAAAATATAACTCCAAAGCGCTATACAAGGAAAATTAAAGATAGCGCATCGTAATAAAGTAGAGACGTGATGAGAAAGCGGGAGCTAGAGAAAAACGTTAACAGATCCTGCCAAAACAACTTGACGAGGGGCTAAAGGCGACGCCGACGTTGACTTAACACGATACTTATCAACCGGACGATAGCATGAGCATTGTAATAGAACATAGCTTTATTAACCTCACGTTCCCAAAATAAGCAACGCTTGTATTATGGGTACCGTACAATGGACTGGGGTATATAGAATAATCTTATTACATAATGGTAAAAACAACTTCTCCTTTTATTCATACTATGAGCAAGTAAATTAATAAACACGCATTTAGGATTGTTAGTTCTTTTAATGAAATCTATCTTATATTATATAAAACAAAGTTGTATTAGTTACACAATTTATAACTCAAAAATGGATGGGCCGATTTTTATGATCTTAGATTTTTTGTATCTATCTCCGCCCCGAATAGCAGAAAATTTCACTAAAATATCATGCATTTCACATACTTTTGATTCTGAGGCGGTACGAAGTACGCCGGGACAGCTAGTAAACTAATAAATAATTAATTGACCTAATAAGTACTTACGACACGATTGACATATTTTAGTAGTGATACTGCTTTCTGTACCCAGTGTCCTATGTTCAAATCCCGGTAGCGGCAAAATTGGTGTAATGAGCACACATATTTATACCTGAATCATGGACGTTTTATATCTATATAAGAAATTATATAGGTACTGCTTCTCGGTAGAAATTCTGTCAGTAAAGTCCCCAGTATTATATTGTCGATCCAATAATCTCGAAGGACTGTCGGATCGCTTGTAAATGAGATGTCGGCACAAACATTTCTAAATAGCACATAATCTCTAGCTATGTGGAATATAATATATCTGCCATTGTACTTAGCTAAGCCCCTCACGACACGGTCTCATAGACGCAGTGTAGGTAACATCTACACGTACACGCCCTCACCAAGATTTACCGCTATCGATGTGACTCCAGGGAGTTACTACCGATACTGTGCGCTCGTAAATCTGTGCAGTACCAACCCTAGTTAACTGCCTCGTCGCGACACGACCTGTGAACTGCCGGCGCGTATATCATAACATAGTAATTGCTTGGTGTTTAGCTCTTGGTAGTGTAGCGTTAATACGAGCTTGAGAGTCGAAGGAAAGAGATAGGGTTGCCAACTATTCTATCAGTATTGTACTATATTAGGAGCCGCACTACTATAATTCTAGGAAAATTATACTGGGTGAAACTACCTTTTAATTATTAGTTTCGTTATTGCATATCGGGAATACACGTTCAACAAATTCTGGACATAGTACTTTCTGTTGAAAAATTAACGTGGTAATAATGTTGTCTGTTATTTTTCACCGTCTACTATAATAATGTCGCAATGGCCCCAAAAATAAAAATAATTTTAAATAAATCGGTAACCAGATAATATGTGCGAAAGAACTTAGTGTAGGTATCTAAGAATTTGCTCACGATGTTTTTTTACGCGCAGTATTATACAGGACTGCTGTTTACAGAGCGTATTGAAGTTCGCGTAGGTCGACTGCACGCAAAAGAGTCTTCGTGTGCATAGGCCTTAAATTATCCTAGGATTATAATACACCAGACGGTCCGCCAAAAAGGTTGGCTTAATTGGCCACCCGAATCCCTAACATTACAAAACAACGGTTGCTTGCTTTGCATTGATATATTACTTCAATCCTCGAATCAAATGGTAGACATTTGTAAGAACTGGTATTTTTCTGTAAATTTGTTGCCTCATTTCTTCAAGTAGGCACTATTACGAAATATTTTATAGAACCAAAAGTAACATATCGTCATCATCTCATTCGTAGCCCAGCAGTCTTGAGGATACCTCGTTTAGAGGCGAAACACGTGTCGAATACTTTTTTAGATTCGCTTCGTTTCGCGGACACTTGCATTTTATTTGAGGTCCCGTCACTCGTAATAGATAGTTTCTCGAATAACATCTTAGAGGAGTTCGGTGTTTCTGGCTTCTTTAATTATCGATCAAATTTGTTTGGTTTATAATTGGGAAAAGTTGACAAGCCGAGGGTCAGTGGTGGGTTCCTCTACCCCCATTTGTTTATATTCATTTCATTTTTTTTAAATAAGCAGCTTGATTACATAGTAACGTAGAAACATATGAACAAGAGTATGTAGTGAGTACTATGCCAGACGGCTGTCGTTCGCAAAAAACGCCCGAAGTAAAGGCATTCAGCCCATCATTGATCGTAATCTCAAAACGATTACGCCGCATAGGTAGGTAATAGGTATATGGAACTGCTTACATCGAGATTAGACGCGGACTTATCTGACGTTTAACCATAATGCTACACAGACTGTGGCAAAATATTTAGATCTAACTACAATCTCGTTTTATTAATATGTGAGAGTATCTGGAATATCTAAGCACTTTTTTTCGGACAAGCTACAGACTACTTATTGTACAGAAATAATTTTATGTAATTAAGCTATATAATATATAGGTGATCTTCTTCTTCTTTGTCGGTGCCTCACTAGTGAGGAACGTGAACGTGACAACTTGGTATTCTTACTATACATAATGAACACAAAAGCGCTACATAAACGCAGGTTTAATAAAGTTAGTATACTCTTTTTGAATTAACCATAATAAACAGACACAAAAAATCTGTTTGTTTCAATGATGTTAATTATAATATTTTTGTCAATATCCACTACACAATCCAATACGGTATAAAATTGTATCACGCATAATGTTAGCCACGAGTATTTTTAGTCCACATTCAGATGGCTGGTGTTGAGGAAAATAGACTTAAATAACACAAATTGCGCTGACGGCCGCGGCGATGTACGTTTATTGCACTGCGGTTTTGGGATTTCGAAATTGCGGTTAGCACTTTGACATAACAAAATGTAAATACACGTAAGCCTGCCATTTTGTCCTATTGTTGAAAATCGTACATTCAGTGTTTGATATATTGAGGCAGACCGGTTATTTTTGTATCTACCTGATATTTGGACTTCACGATGAAATGCCTTCGTTGCCTGAAGTGATAATTATCGTTGAAAACTAGATTTGCACATAATACGGCCTGATTAGCGCAGTTAGGTAGTGGCCCTGCTTTCTGTGCCGAGGGTCCCGGGTTCGAATCCTGGTAGGGACATACTTTGTGTGATGAACAAGAAGGTTTGTACCCAAGTCATGGATGTTTAATATCTATATAAGTAATATATACTGGGTTCGCCTCCAGTCCATTATACGGTACCCATAATACAAGCGTTGCTTAGTGTGGGATCGTAAAGTTGGTTTGTTCGTCTGGCGATATTTATTTATTTTCAAAATTTTCATATTATAAAATAGAAGAGTTTGAAAATCAACATCCATGACTCAAGTACAAATATTCGCGCTCAACACACAAAGTTTGTCTCTACCAGTATTCTAACCCGGGACCTGCAGCGCAGAAGGCAGGGTCACTACCCACTGAGCTAATCATGGCGTCAAAATGATCATGTCGGCTTCAAAATTGCCTAGCTTTAACATAGAAAGTATGTTTAGATAATAGTCTCATATTCGACAAAATGGCGTCCGCGATTGGTTTGATGTAACCCGAGAGAGCTTTGTATAAAATGGTTGTGGAAGCGCCGACGCCAAAACAGAGGCAATAGAATAGACCCAATGGCGTAACCGCGTTCCGAGGGGCGAATAATCTTTCTTTTTGTTTACCTTATCTTAAATAAACCTTTTTAGTTTTTCATTGGCAATTGTCTACCAATTGAATAACTAAGACAACCTTATACAGACATTAACAGACTGGCATGCGGTCCTATTAGGTATATATTATTTAACATAGTTTTATATTGATTTCCTCCATTTACGCGAATACTACACACTGAAATAAAACTAATTATCATAAAATAAACACGATAAAATCCGTTAAAATTCGTTTTATTTCAATTATTTTACGTATTATTTTACAAAAATACTAAAACTTCACGTAATTGCGCGACGCGAGAGTCTCCCAAATCAGTCTTGTTCTTACTACGATTAGGTAATCCGAATTTCGCAATTATTGTAACAGACCCGCAGTTTTACTTACACGGATTTGAATATTTCTTATAGTTCTGTAATACACAGAATCCGTACAAATTTACCGTCCGGATGTCGCTCGGCTGGAGGACCCTTGTACCATTAAAATGTATTTATGTCTGTCTCTCCAGCCATGAGCTTTTACGCGACCGGTGACCGAGATACTCGATGAGGTCATGATTAAGTTGCGTACCGACTTTCGTAATTTGGAGGGATTGACTACTAAGGACCTGTGCTATTATGGTTCTCTTGGTAAGTGGTTCGTACGATGATGGACGAGGGGATGCTTGTGGGGATTTTTTTTTATTTTTTAATGGTACTAGGCCCGCCACACACTCCCACCACTGCTACTCCTGTAAGCCAGGATCTACAGTGGTGTCCAATGAAGACACCGAGGTTTGACCCTCGGCGAGTCCCGGGATAAAGTTAATTGTCTTGGAACCCGCACGAAATTAATCGAAAGATAAATAGGAGGAGTTGGAAGAAAATTATCCACTTCCCTCCATTGCAAAGCGGGAGACAAAAAGATCTGGTAGACAAATGGCCACAGAAGTAAGACTCTTACAGCTGGACTAATTGCAGGTGTAAGGCACCACGGAGAGATTAGTATTTAAACTCTCCGTGGTGCCTTACACCTGCTTGTGCTTGTGGGGATGTTATCAAACGATGGTTGTTTTGGATGTCTGTTAGTAATATGTTTTTCCTGATACCTGAAAAAAACATATTACTAATCAGCATTGGCCAAACGTGAGTAATGATAGGAATACAAGAATAATCCAAAATAATCTAGATATATTTGTTAATTTTAATAATACTACAGATAAACTAATAGTACTTACGAATAATAAGATTACACGTTAGAAAGAAAATACATTAATCCACCACAATATAAGTACAATTTCTACATATAATGTAATTATAAATACTGTTTACTATTACTGTAAAACATTATTCAAATACGCCGTAGTAAATACATTATTATATGGTGTAAAACAAATACAATAAATAATTGAAAAGGTCAATCAGCAGATTATGAAGATAACTTTTCCAAAAAAAAAAAAGCTAGTACATAAGTGGAATGTAAAACGATGATGAAGTTCATAACACAAATAAATGAAATGAAACATTTAATCGATACATGCACATATACTAAAAGATACAAACATCGTTAATACATGAAAAAGTAGATGCAGATGAAATCTAATCTATCAGCCGATAGTCGTCCACTGCTGGACATAGGCCTCCCCCAATGACTTCCACACATCGCGGTCCTCCGCCATTCGCCTCCACCGGATTCCTGCGACGCGTGTGATATCATCGGTCCACCTTGTGGGGGGCCATCCTACACTACGTCTACCGATTCGTGGTCGCTATTCTAGAACCTTTCTGCCCCAAAAAAACCTTTCGGCAGATGAAATGGTACAGTGTAAATCAAACACCATTTACACACGTACTTTATACATAAACGATATATATGTAAGTAAAATGTTTACATAATTCTTTATGCTGTCAGTGATCAAAGTAACGAGTCATACGTCGTATAATATATATAACTAAATTGCCCACCCTCATCAAATATGATCCCGGGCCGACACCAACGGTGGCCTCTTTATGGTAAATACGCTATAGCATGGATTTCTTTATAGTTCGTGGCCCCGCTGTTATTGCTTGCGAATAATATTACATTTTTATTTTATTTACATAGCTAAAAACGACCCCTCTCAGTATAATTTGAGGGTGAATATTTATTTTTGAAAATATTACAGATCTTTGTGTATAAATTGTAAAACACGTATGAAAACCTAGTTTTATAACGGGATTTTGAGATTATATCGTAGCTTGTAACTTGTATAGCTGTATAGCTGTATAAGAAATGTATTTATCCGCTTTCTGTACCGTGGTAGGTATTTCAATGTGTAGTATTCGCGTAAATATAAGAAATCAATACGTGGTAGCCGAGTTTGAATTATCGTAGAGAAAAACATTGCATGACGAGCACGAATGTTATCCCTGAGTCATGGATGTTTAATATCTATAAATTATAATATACTGGAAACGTCCCCAGTCCCCAGTTATGACAAACGTTGCTTGGTTCGGAACTGTACAATTGGTGTGTTCGTCTGGCGATATTACTAATAGCCAAAATTCATCATGATAAGCCACAGTCCATAGTTATTGAACACAATTTCCAATACTATCGTAAAAAAAAGCTAGTCATAGAAATGAATTTATTTAAATACGGTTGAAAGTTGTAAAGTTAGTTAACTCAAAACACCTACCATATACCCCGTCATATTGTGAGTTTGACAAACGAGACGGGACCGCGTCCTTATTCCGTGTGGAGAATTAGGTCAGCGTTACACGCGGAGGCACTGAACTCCAGTTTAGAAGCCCGAAGCGGGTACGCGAGCGATGCATCGCGTCATGCATCTCAATTAGGTAGTCATTCACAAAGAGCCCTCGCAACCGCGTGTCGCCGCCCTTAGCAATTCATTAGCATAACAAGCGTTTCACGTAACGGACGATATTTTTTTTTCCAGTGATCTTATTCTGATTAAAAAAAATGGAATGAATAGCGTTTAGTAGTAGCTTAGTTGATTGATAGGTATGTTACGTGTTTTTTTTTTCATTGGCGACTTTTTATAGATCTACAAACCTAATTCAATTACACAATATGTTACCGTGTTTTGATTTCACTTAGTATGCAGTAAACGCAAATTGCGGGTATATTTAGGTCTAAATAAATTATGGTACTACTAAAAACAAAACAGACACTCGAAATCTGAATAGATGTCAATGAAAATATGAAAAACGCCACTATATTGAGGTGCCGCAATTGAGTTAAACCGAAACAGTGAAACAAAACCAAAATAGTTAATCCCGTTGTGATGTCAGTGGAAAGTGATGTTGTTCGTGCAAAGATGCAATGGGCCGGTGGGGGGGAGGGAGGCGATCTGATTGGATGTCACGGTGATGCATTGCATTCGATAGTCAACTCCCGTTGAAACTGGACGCGTCGAACACCAGAATGTCGGCAGGTAAATGTTATAATAATTTTATTATTCCCCACTTTGAGTACATACTTATACAATTCTGCATGATATTATTATAAGGCGTTAAATACTTAATGAAACCTAAAATGTTTCGTGATTGATTGAACCAAATAGCACAGTCGAAATGCGGGATCCGTCAAATTAGGTCAATGTTTAATAAAATTATGATTTTATAAGTGTTATCGATATTAATTAAATATATAAGGTCGGCAAGAAATCGGTGCTGAGCCACGACGAAATTATGCAAATGAAATGGCGTATTTTTAATTTTGTTTGATAGTGTTTAGATATATTTACGGTAGATATATTTTAACGTAGACGCTATAACTTGACGTCATACACATGTTCATATTCAGGTATAATTAATGTAACCATTGAATAATTGAGCTTATGTTAAAATTTCAATACTCTGTGTGCCATATTTATATGATTTTCTTACGTATTTTTATATCTCAAAGCAGGGTCCGCCGTGGCCATGATCGGCGCGAACCTGCGCTTCGGTTCGGCCGGCGCGTCGAACTCCTCGATCGCCAACAACACGAGGCACTGCCCGCCAGGCGGCGCCGCGAGCGCCGCGGCGCTGCTCGCGCTCTCCGGCCTGGGCATGTCGGCCAACTTGGCCCTGATGGCTGTCATACTCAGCAAGAAACAGTTGCGAAGGTTGGTCGGTACCACATAACAACAAAATATGTAGAATAGGATTCGCACACAAATTAGTTTTGCCTGTTTTCATACATAGACTTTAAGTCTATGTATGAAAACAGGCAGTTTTTCCCATCTCGTAAGTAATACTTACGAGATGGGAAAAACTTCCATTAAATAAACCGGTTTTAAAATAATAGCATGTTATTATGTTACCCGTAAAGCTGTTAGTATGTCGCGAAAACCCAAACTGATCCCCTCATAAAACTGAGAGTATACGGGGTGTAAGGGTCATGGTAACGGAAATTTTGGGTAAAGGTTACAATTAATGTCTATAATAAAATAAATAAATTATTTATTTGGAAAGTCATGAGTTATAAATTTTGGCATGTTTAGCGCGCAATGAATCGTAAACAACGCGATCACAACACCCCACTCCGTGCGATAACCGACGTACGAGTGAAACAGCTGATTTACGACCGCTCTAGCGTATCAAATTTTAATATACATTGAGTTTCTTGTCTAAATTAGTCATTATGTTTATTGGGAATCATGTTGATATAGACATCTATTCAGACTATACTAAATTATAAAAAAACTACTGAAAAAAGTGTGTATAATTTATGAAAAGACCGACGGAAAATTCCAACTATGGGGAGTCCAGAATCATAGCGTGTATCGGTTTTGATTACGAAGCCACATACATCCTGTATGTATGTACATTCAAATGTATCATTTCACGACCACTGTTGTTCATATACAGCCGCTATATTGCAGATGCGATATGTTTACAGTTACGATAACGATCAGTTATTATGATATAACATAATAAACGCTGCACCAGTTTTGGGGCCGCGATCTGAGTCCGAGATTTGGCACGTTTGTATTCACGAACACGGAATAGTACTTATCAGCCTCTCCACGAATCTACATTTTATTACGCCATTCTGATTCGAGAACTGAACAAATCCATTGAAAACTCGCAGATAATATAGAATCTATCAGATATCTACAGGATGATTTGAAAAGCCCTGAGCCTGCGCTATAGCGCATTTGTATGTGGAGCCAGAATAACATTACATCGACTTTAAAAAAATATTTTTGTCCCAACAGAATTACAATTGTGATTTTTTGTAAGCAAAACTTTCTTTTAAATTTCTCTCTCTAAATGTTCCAATTAGTCTAATTATTACAAAACTCAATTATTGTAAAACAGATAAACATATTGCTGGGCAGTGTCTTACTTTGAAAATATGATTTAATCACTTATTTGGACATATCTGGATTCAAAACGAATGCGTCGTGTGTCTGTTTATTGGATCATCACGGAGAAACTTCTCGACCTATTAAAATGGGGTTTTCACTGTTCGATACCTTATGGTTGCACTCAAAGGAAAGAGGAATTATCATCACATTATAAGCTTAAGGGGGTAGAGCTATAGGATAAAACCTTTCTTTCAACAATATCTGTATTTTACTGATCCGTTTTTTATACTAATCCAACAAATAGCTATGCGTGGTCAAATATATAAAAAAAAACAAAAAATATTCTATTTCGAATTGAGAGGACCTCCTCCTGTTTTCATCGGTAAAATATTGGATGGAAATAATTTCAAGTGTGTTCGGTACATAATCATTGCTGTCATTAACGGAGCTCTTACACCCAATTTTGTTAAAGTAGGTACCTTTTTCCTCTTAAAAGATAAAGGTTAGGCAAAATATGATTTACACCGGGTAGAATTCAATTTAAGGGAAAATGTCATTACCGATTCACTACCAGTAATTGAATAAGGTAGGTGAGATTTATTCGAATGAGAATTATTATTAATCCTTAGTATGCCTTATTTATTTATTATTATCAAGGGTACTAGACAATTATAAATGATGTAAATAGACTTAAATACACATGCGTCTATTACACAGGTTCAAAAAATCACCCTAAGTTTGCCTACCAAGCTATTATTGGTCAAATAAAAGATTTTCTTTAACCAACCATTCGATCTTACTGCTAGCCCCATTTTCACAGACAAGATACAAGATTGACAAGATTAAACGGAGTGAAAAGTATTCTAGTGAAAGCTATGAAGAGAGTTAGTCTGTGTCATCATATACCTTATTGAAATGGTGTTTTTCAATAAATTGATATGTAATCTGTGACTTAGATGATGTTTCTTTAGTGTCATATCTGATCACCGAAATATAAAGTACTAAACTAGGTACTCTAGTAACTTACTTTTATCATCTTGAACAACAAAAGATTCTTTGTTCGTTTGTCAAAGATAATCCCAAAGAGAGTCCATTTGTTTTGCGAGCGAAACTGGGTTTATGTATTCCTGATCATTCAGAAGCAGAATTAGAATATTTTTTATTCATGTAAACCGTTAATTACAGTACTTATGTATGTTTACTGTATACTTATACAGTAAAGAATGTTCGTGTAATGTGTAACGCAAACTCTCTCTCAAGAGATTTCCTAAGGGCACGACATTAGGGATGATTGATAAATGGCCTGTCAATATACATTTTATAGCTACGTACGTAGTCGATGTAATAAATTATAACGTTATTTTTGTACCAGCGTTGTGTGTACCAGCGTACCTACCTATTATACCTACTAATAGAACTATTCCAAGCCACTAACTTTATTCGGTATTATTGTTTAGCCTTATATTTCTAGATCGACTAGCATTTTGATACCGTATTGTTTCTTTTTAGTTAATTACTCCATAACTTATTACGTCATATGTGTAGATGGTCCCACGGGCTGCTGTTCCACCAAGCGGTGGTGGACTGCGCACGCGCCGCCATACTGCTGCCGCTGGGCATTGCCGTATTCCGCTGCCAGCCCGTCTACAAATGCTCGCTGGTGGAAACCGCATTTTTATTACTGGTTAGAAAAATACTATCATCGGATTTACTTCAGTTATATAGTTAATACATACTTCTGTGCTTTTCTTAGAGGGCAGTTCTACATCAGTAGGTATATGAGCTAACATCACTTAATAGACGCGACTGCAGTCTTGACACGAATAATGATTAAATTGTAATTTGAAAAAAGTAATAATTTATTGTGCAAATAGAACTGCTCTTCAAATATCCAAAAAAAATTTTTATTACATTTCAATATTATTATTTTTGGGCACAATTTTATGACGACCACCACCGAAGACCACGTTATATTGGCAAACATTCCAAATATCGACAACTTTGCAGCTATAACAAGCCATAGGTACTCATGGAGACGTAAAAGGGAGGCCTAAGCCTTTTTGCAATGGGACCGACAATAGACTACAAAAACAGCGATTGAATCGACCAACAATTCGAAACAAATAAAGCAGCCATCGTCAAATTTTGACGAGCAGCTATGAAATGCAAACAGCTGAACGCTATTATAAGTGCGTTTGTTTGTGAATTGGAACCCATATCGGACATAACATTATTTATTGGTAAATAAATTCATTCAGAGTTTAGAAAGGTAGTTAGAAAGTAGGTCCCTTTATTAAGCTTAATAATAATAGTGTAAATTATTTTAAAGGGGTATTGGTAGGCTATAAAAGTCACATTTTCGGAAAAAGAAATCAAATTGTTTGAAATTTTAAAAATAACACCACTAACGCAGTGCGCGGTGAAACTGTAGTGGCTAGCTTTATGACAGAAAAATCAAACACTGTATACACATATATTTTATACATAAACGTGATCGTTATCACCTACTTGTTAACCCTTTCAAACATTGTACACAATTTTTGTTAAACCTTATATCTCTGTAAAATATTCGCATTAAATTATATTATTACAGTTTGATTAAGTAAGATCTAGAGATTTACAACCCTATTGCATTCGAAGTAGGTACTATTTCATTTACACATAGTTAGAAATATTGTAAAAAAATCCAAGGAAATCTGATATCATTAAATTGGAACTCACCATCAATTCCGCTTCAGGTGACGGTGTCAACAGTGAATATGCTGACCACAGTCCTCAACGACAGTCCCATTTTCCCTGAAAACGAGGAGGAGCAAGCTGATCTATCGGCGCCATTACTGATGGACAGTCCGCAGGTAAAGTTATCGTCTTAACGACTATACCATTTCCTTAACGACCTCGACCCGGCTGAAAATTTAATTTTTTCCCTTAGGAACTTTAATATTTTCGGCGATAGCATCTTCCTAATTTTTTATTTCTAAAGTAAAATGTACCATAACGTTTTTTACCAAGGTATCAATTCTTTTTAACAAGGTACTCTGACCAATTCTTTATCTACTTTGTTGCAGTGTGTCCTTTTCGGTACATTCATGATATGGTTCGCATCGATCACAATAAATCTCGGGCCCACGTTCTTATCGGGAGCTTTGGCTGCCAGCGCCGGCTCTTACGGCTCCTACGGGCCGGCTCCCTCGTGTCCTTTAGTACGAGGGCCCTTCAGACATTACGTACTTAATGCCCTTTGGATAGGCGTGAACGCGGTCTGCGTTGGATTGACACTTTTCCACTTGAAAAAACTCCATCGAGATCTTACCAAGGTTTGTATCGCACATAATAATACCGTAAATACTCAGACAAATGGCATGGAGAGGTTTCGTTAGGCTAAAAAGTAATGCTTTTTTGACATAACTTGCATCATCATTCCCATTGTCATACATAAAAGAAAACTTCTCCATGATCATCATTCACATGAGGACCAATTGTGATCACATCATCCACAGCTTTATGAGAAGCAGTACTAGCTCTAGAAGTTGTTTTGAATGTAAGAGTCCAGTAGTGCAATGCTAATGTTACAAGTGGCGAGAGGTGTACGCTCCGAATTTCGCTGAAACTTACGACGTCATCAATATCGAGTGGCTGTACAATAATGTGTATACGTTATAGTGTTACGGCGGCCGGTAAAGCAATATTTTTGTTGGTAAATTGCCAATATACCTTGAGGTGCGCCGCAAATAAGATTTAAATTTACGGAATCCACCTAAAGCGAAATGGGGTTATGCATTTTAGAAATGCGACGTTCGTATCAATTTGAAACGAAAGCTAATACGTTACGCTTGCAGCTGCCAAATTGCGGTTCAGTCTTAAAGTGCTGGATGAATTTAAATCTTATTGCATGCAGGCTAACGTAGAAGCAGTACGAGTAGCTGGTTTAGTGACGACGCTTGTCAGCATGGCAGGAGACAGCAGGCGCATGGACTCGCTGCCAAACAGCGTTGGACCCCGGGTAAGGACTGCATGCTTAGCGTATACATCTTGTAGTTATTGTGTAGTTAGTAGCACTGTCTTGCACATTAAATATCAACACACTTCTACCCTTTCCTTCTTCTGTGTATCCCTTCTTTTTCGTTATTTTTATTTTTATTTAATTGTTAACTAAATAAGACTCCGTGTTTAAAAAACGAACATTGTTAGTACTAATACCTACCTAAATTAAAATTTTCTTTCTTCATTTATTTTTCCAACATTCCTAGATTTATTATCTATCCAATACGATTTCATTATGTCTGTAAAGTGGATAATGTATCTTATTTCTCCAGACTATAGATGGTAATTTCTCTGACGGTCAATGCCGACCGTCAGGCAGTGCCAACTTACCATTGGGTGGCGGGCGTCGGCTCCGCGGGTACTTGGCGCGGGTGGAGCGCGAGGGGGTGCGACGCGTGCGCATGTTCCTTGTCATCACCGCAGCCTACATTTTGTTCTGGGGCCCGCTGTTTATAATAACGCTGCTACACCACCCTTCGCTTACGTCGCATATAGCGTATGAAGTGAGTGCTTAGGGCTATATCTTCATTTATTTTAGTGCTTTGTATTATGTAGGTACGTCTCTTTGAAACGTGAAAGTTATTTTTTTGTTGTTGTTTTATGTGCAACATTAAATAAACTCAATATTTTCTTAATGGTCTAATCATTGAGACTCGGAGACGTTATGCACTTACATGAACATAAAACGTAGATGATCCATCCCGGGTTTTAAAAGACAGTTGAAGAGAGCTACAACTTTTACCAAAGTTAAATAATAGATGAACTGCATGACTATATGACAGATACTATCACCGCAATCAAGCAGATCCCATAAATCAGTCAATGATTGTTATACACAAGTCACCGTTTAACAGATCTAAAGATAGGCTGAGTGGTAGTTAAGCAATATCTTAAAGGGCCCGTAAATGGCCCTATGAACATAGCATCTAGCTCGAAAACTTGCTCAGCACTATAGCTCAGCAATATTACCAGCGTACTCTCTTGCTGCAATTATATTGTCAATCCTTCAGCATTATTGCAGCAAGTGCTCCGCGATATAGACGGCAAGCCGCGGCTATACAATTGCAGCTACAAATTGCTACAAAACTAGCCAGCTATACAAGGTGTTTGGCTTCCACAGATGTACTTCCAAATAACTCTACATATCTCGTATGTGCACGCGGCGGTGAACCCGTTGCTGTTCATGGCGCTGCACCGGGCGCTGCGGCGCGCGACCCTGCAGCTGTGCTGCGGCTGCTGCGTGCACTGGAGCCAGTTCGTGCTCGCGCTCACGGCTGCTGGTGAGACACCGATGTTACACTTTCAGTGGCTCCATTATTATCACCTATTTAATCATAATAATACCAGCCCTTTTTAATGTCCCACTGCTGGGCACGGGCCTCCCCTCAATGCGAGGGGGATTAGGCCATAGTCCACCACGCTGGCCCAGTGCAGGTTGATGGACTTCACACATCTTTCGATGGGTTCTCTCGGACATGCAGGTTTCCTCGCGAGGTTTTCCTTCATCGTTTAGCAAGTGATAATCGTGGTTGAAAATGAGATTTGCACATGAAATCCCAGAGGTGCGAGCCGGGGTTTGAACCTGCGATCCTCGTAACCGAGGCAAGCGTTCTACCAACTTGGCTATCAGTGATTTATTACCTATTTAATAAAAAAAATATTCACGTTTCGATTATAATATGTATTCCTGCTTATCCTACAGATCTTAATGTGTTATGAAGGTGTAGTATAGTTACAATAGTAGTAGAACGTAGACATACATTCTAAAAAAACGTCTCAGTGAACAAAATGATTATTCATAGCCCAATCACCATTGGCACCGTCGTCGTTTTCACCGGCGGCTATGTCACCGGAGCCCCCGCCCGCGCCGCCGCCGCCTATGGCGCCGCCCGCCCCGCCCGGGCCCGCCCCTGCGCCTCACACGATGATGGTAATTACCTCTTATATGTAAGTGTTGACACCGTAATACGTGGTTTACATCACTCGCACAGTCCCGCACGTCTACCCATAGTCCCCCGCGAAATTCTAGCCTTTGCATGAGGACGAGATCGGAACTCTGTCGCATCCTCTTCCGTGGTAGTGGCGCCTTAGCTGTCCCGTGGTCGCTCTATAGTTAAACGATAACAAAATCTCGATCTCAGAGTTGGGAAGTTGAGGACTGTGATGCTGAGAGTATGTCGAGTGCGCGTGTACAGGGAGACGAGGATATGATGGGGGAGGCGTGGAGCGGCAGCGTGCGGCGGCCGCCGCGCTCGCCCAGCCCGCTGCTGCCGGCGATCTGAGCGCCCCCCGCCCCCGCCGCGCCAGCGGGCCGCTCGCGCCGCCTCGCCCGACATATCCCACTATTGGCCACTACTAGCCTCCGCACCGACCTTACTGTGTAAATATAAACTCCTTATTGTACATACTTTCCTGGTACATCTCACTTGGTAGTACGTGGTTCTTATCGATGTATAGTAGATAGGAGTGTTAATTATAATTATAGAAGCACTTGAACTTTTAAATAATTGTGTAGTACGTGAAAATCGGTGGAAAAACTATTCTGCTAATAAGTATATAATAATATTGTAATATTGTGTATTTCAATTCTGTAGTGTAAGGTGTAATAGGAGGCTCAATTCATTGTAGTTTTAACAGCACTTCTCTGAAATCGTATTCACTAGACCGAACACATGTTGCGTCAAATTAAGATAAATTATATTTTCGTGAAAATAAAATCGAATTTCTAAATTATCCATTAAATGAAACACCAAATATATATAGATGTAAGTGATAAATTTAAATGTGAATTATGAATATAACGTACTTGATTTAGATCATAAAAACAATTAATTATGGTGTTGTATTAAATAAGTATCTTAAGTATCTTGCCAAAGTACCTACTTACCTATATATGTATTTTGATTATCACATTCCTACTGAGTGCCGTTATCTATCTATCAGCCATCTATAAAGACTGAATGTTATTACACTTTTATTAATTTTTTATTCAACTTAAGAATCTATAGTTATAATATTGTCTCCAAAATAAAATGGCAAAAAATAAATTTCAGTGGTGGGAATTTACGACATTTATGCCAAACGATGTGCCATTGTAAGATCTTTTTTATAGTCATTGTAAAATTAACAGTGATGCGATATTGTTTTATTATATTTTTTAACCCTTATATAACCTCGAGCACTGAATTCGTAGAACAACAGGTTTTATTTGTACTCTCCGAAACAGTGCCAAAACAATTATACTAGAAGCATTCCTTGTCACTCGGAAAAATTAAAAAAGTTGGGAATATAACTAACGCTGGGCTCTCCTCTGATGTAGATTGTAACTCAGTTTGAACTCGTTTAAGCAATAACGTAATTGAAAAAGTATTACAGGAAATTTTTCTCCGAAGTTGTAAGTAGCTATAAGTATCAAGATCTCATACGTTTGATTAAGAAGTTGTTGATTGGATTCGCAAAAACAAATATCAAGCAAATGAAAAATCCATTTAGAAATATCAAACAATATTTATTTGTTTGTTTTCCTATTGTATCTCTTGTAAATGCTAAATTTTAATAATAAAAAAGATCAGATAAAAAATAAAATAAAATCGTCCTGTTTACAATATTAAAACGTATACAAATTTTATTAATTTAAATAACTTTAAATGTAAATTGATGTATTAATGATGGTTGTAACATAATTAGGTACGTACACTGTAAATTAAAAGATAATATAAAATATAAATGTAAAATTGTGTTCTTGAAATTATTATAAAAGAAGCAGAATTATAAATGATTGAAAATAAAATGATTTATTAAATGTTGTAATTGTTTTCTTTTAGAGATTAAATATAGTAAGGGCCTGTGGCCTGTAGTAATAATAATAATAAAGCCAGACGAACACACCAACTCTACGGTACCACAATAAGAAACGCTTGTATTATGGGTACCGTAAAAATTACAATGGACTGGGGGTGAACCCAGTGTATAATACATATATAGATATTAAACATCCATGACTCGCAAACAAACATTCATGCTCATCACACAAAGTTTGCCCCTACCAGGATTCAAACCCGGGACCCTCGGCACAGAAGGCAAGGTCACTACCAATTTAACTAATCAGTCCAGTATAGACATCCACATATCCACAACTTATTTGACATATGGCCCATAAAAATACCTAAGTATGTACTTAAACGACGACGACCTGATTAGCTCAGTAGGTAGTGACCCTGCCTTCTACGCTGCGGGTCTTGGGTTCGAATCCTGGTATAGACAAACTTTGTGTGAGGAGCACGAATGTTTGTATGCGAGTCATGGATGTTTAATATGTATATAAGTATTATATACCGGGTTCGCTCCCAGTCCATTGCACGGTGCCCATAATACAAGCGTTGCTTAATGCGGGACCGTATTTTTTCTGTGTTCGTCTGACGATATTTATTTATTCAACTCCACGAGTATGTTTCACAAGAAAGTGAAATAAGAGCCAATCACCGCGGTGCCGTTCTTCCCGGATCTATCGAAGGCTAATTGCATTTCCCGACTCTTCAGAGCATTTCCCGCGGCGGTAACATCAAAGTGTTGCTGGTAATTAAATAACATCTGTATCTGCCTCCGTTGGCAACCACTAACAGTATGGTGAAACCACTCTTACCAAAGGCGAGCTGGCTGGAGTGGCGCGAGTTACTATCATATAAATATTACTTTCTGGATAAGGACTTATGTGGTGATTACGATCGTATAGCTTTATAAGATGGGCTATACGACTTTTATATTACATCATAAACATATTGTAGTTTTATGTGAGATAGGACCCCGTAAAATGCGGTCTAATGAAGTCGTAATAAGGACCGCTTTGCATTTTGGTCATAGTAGCTGAGTAGTTTTATTTTTAGTTCTGATGAGTAACAAGAGATTGCCGAAATTCCATTAGTAGCAGATAATCCCACTAATATTATAAATGTGAAAGTTTGGATGGATGGATGTTTGTTACTCAATCACGCCAGAACGGCTGAACGGATCTGGATGAAATTTGGCACAGAGATATATTATAGTCTAGAATAGCACATAGAATACTTTTTATCCCGGTAAAGTGTATGGTTCCCGTGGGATAGATTTGTTTTAATTTTTCATAGAGCGAAGGAACGACGTGATTTTTTGCATAGTGGTATTTTCGGTGTCAGAAAATTACAAAGTATTATTTTTATCCTTACAGGGGTACAGAAAAGGACATAGAGGAAAAGGACATACTTTTTAATCGCGGGTAACACCGCGGGGCGCAGTTACTTGTAATATAAGATTAAGGAAGATGCATTTGGCCGCGACACGCATCTGATTAACATTCACTTTGGAGGCAGCCAGTTTATAATTTGCATTAATATTCATGGACCACAATTTACCGAAGTCGCTGTACCTACAAACTAAATTATAATAACGAAATACGGACCCGTGTTGGAGAGTTGAAGTTTGGCTGTAGGGTCTATTGTAGATAATAAATGAGGTTTAACTGCGACGCATATGATTTGTGTAACTTGCGCACATTATAAAGAGACATTTCGCTAGAGCTCAAAAGTCATTTCCACCCATTTTATTATAATCCACAATTTTTGCGCCTCGAAACTTCGATCTAGATAAATTGGTTTCAAAATAAAATGACAAACATATTGTGTTTCGTTAATAATTTACTTAAAAAATATGCTTTCAATTTGTTTAAGGTTCTTATGAAATTTAAATCCCATTCTATGTAGACAATATATTTTAAGCTTAAATGGGTGTTTATGAAATACTCGATGTTTCATACAATATTAAAGCACGGCACTCTAGTAGGTACCTACGAATTCATACAAGAATACATTTTATCGCACGTTACCGTGAAATTGCAACTAAACACAATCTGCTGACTTTATATCTCAAAGCTCGTCAAATTTATGCGTCTTAAATTCCCGCAATAAATTTATTTGTACAAACGAAATCTCGAAAACCAGTCTTGTGAGAGTACATATTAGATCTTCAGTATGTGTAGAGTTAAATTGGTATATCAAGTGATTATTGGACGAAATAATCAAATTATTCAGAATGCTTTTATAGGAATGAGATAGCACTGCTTCGAAAAGTAAATCTTCTACAATACAATGGGTAGAAGTTTGAATTATCTGCATTTTACTACCCAATTAGCAGCATAGGTGATAGTGACATTGGTTTATGTGCCGAGATTCCGGTAGGGGCAAACTTTGTGAGATGAGCAGGAATATTTGTACCCGAGCCGTGCAGGTTTAGTACCTATATTTGTACGGTACCCATAATAGTTTAGTTTGGGACCGTACTTTGGGCGTGTTCGTCTGGCTGGGTATATTATCATTAATTACCTATACCGTATCTGCGATTATTGTTATACTTCCTGTTTTATGATGAGTAATATCTTGACATAATTTTAATCTAACAAACACTCAGAAAAACAAATCTATCCTGTAAGGGCTCAATTTTTTTCCATTTGAGGTACGGAACCCTAAAAGTAGCCTTTGAATATGTTTCTGATAAGTTTTCCTTGACATCCATTGCCCGAAAGCAGGGTTCTTGGTGCAAATAATTTCTGGAATGGAGGCCATGGGGGAACAAAGGCCCGCAAGGAAGACCCCAAATGCGCTGGTAGGATGACGTCAAGAAAGCAGCAGGATCGAACTGGATAAAGTTCGCTCAAGACAGACACCAATGGAAGACGCTGAAGGACACCTAGATAGTTAAAAGTGGCTTAATAACAAGACGAAGCCTACCATTATTCGTTGACATATCGTATAGTTTTCACACACTTGCGTTCCATTATCAGATGGTCGGAAGAATCTTGTAGAAGCCTCAGAGTATGCCGTTACTGTAAGAATTCCTTGTCCAATTTTAGTAAGAATTACGATTGTTTTTGTGTTACAATGTAGCCAAGTAATTAACGTTAATCTTCTCGGCTCGTTACCCACGAAAGAAAGTTCAAGTTAATCCGTCCAAGATTACAGTAACCGGTGCTTAGGCAAACTACGCCGCACTACGGCGATCTCGTTAGCTATAAACCAGTTGAAATAGTTATTTGGCAATGTTGCCGATGGAGAAGTTTACTGTTTTTTATGTTGTAGCCGTGCTCGCCACTTCATACGGTTAATATTAGATTTCTGATTATCCTTTGGGAACCCATCCTTTTTCCCGAATACAAATTGTCCTCGGTGTGGATCTTGTTATAAGGTTTCACGCTACCAAGCTTCATTAAAATCTACTCGGTGGATTTTAACATAAATAGGTCGATAGGACTTTTATGTTTGATTGTACTTAAATACATTTTATTGAGTTACTTACATAAACGTGATCGGAATGACCTATTCGTGAACCTCTTACGATCATTTTGACTATTTTTGTTACGCCTTTATAAATGCTCTTAGCACAGTTTAAGAACTAAGTCATAAAGCAGTTATGAAACGTCTATAAATATACCCCCAAATTTATAGACGTTCTATAACTTTATAATACGTCATATAGTATTGCGCACAGGAGTTTTGCTTTGCAGAGTACTATGTGACGATTGATAAAGTTATAGAACGTCTATAAATTTGGGGGATATAGTAGGTATTAGCATTAATACGATTCTTATAATTCTAATATCCTAATATTTAATCAAGATTATTTCGGTGCCATATAATACCTAGGTTAGTATCAGAAAATACAGCTATACAATATACTAATTAATTTACTAAAATTGAAATTAGGCTGATTTCAAAATGCACTCAACAAATCTCCACCACCATCGGCCGGGAGGGTGCCCAAAATGCTCGCAGCATTGCCACATTGAATGGCAATACTGATATGATGGTCAAAATATGTGCCAACGTTCTGGTCACCAGATGTCTCCACCAGACTTTTTGAGCACCCGGTCCCCACGGACCCAATGTGTCTACCCCAAACCCCATACTGCTAATATTATATGTAAGAAAAAACGCAATATTGCAAGATCATACATTGATATCCATATCTATAGGTACTCGGCTTTCTAACTTATTGGAGCCGATTCCAATTCTAATCAGGCGCATGAATATCATTGGTCACATATGTTTTGATCCTTGGCCGTAATAAAATATAACTACGGTAGTTTAGTTATATTTTTAACTACACTTTGCATGCGACTCCACCGTTCGAGTTGAGGATATTTTTGGCTTCCCCATGTTGGCTTATGTATGCATCTATTTATTTAAGGTATTGTGAAAATATTACATATAGTTATTCTAATAGGGTTTCAAAGCTTCAGTTAAAAACGTTGCATGACTAGACCGGTTGTCACTATATTTTAAAATTTGGTGTCGAATATAAGTCAAAGAATATCGAGTTCAGTTTACGGAAATAGTATTCTGAATTTGACACGTTATTGCTGAACATTTTCCTACCGATATAGTTGGATATCCGAATATAGCGCTTACGTTACCATGTTTGGGTTACCAACCGTATGGGATCATAGGATCAGTTTGGATCATCGCCGGCCCCGCATGTATAGTTCCGTGACATCACAAGATTCGAATCGTATCGAATAACCTTGTAATATTTTATCCATCGCTCTTATGATATTGCAAATTCTTTCATTTGTCATATTGAAAAAGAATTGAACTCGACCTTAAGAGTAGATATTTTAATACCACTTAGCGTGGGGGCAAAAAGAATATTTAAATCTTTTGAAATTATGACAAAAATTTCGCTCCCAGTGATGCAGTGATCAGACTACTACGAGACTACTATCTACGAGAATGCTACGCATTCTTAACATACCCGTAGCGCTATATGCTACGCCACGATTCTATCCAATGATTTTCGTTACAGTTTTAAAAAGTTATCGTTGTGTATATGATTTGAACCTGTACATGTATATAGAACGTCGTCAATTGTGATGTTTGTCGAATATACCCGTCCAAGACACCATTTTGTGAATGACTCGTTGTTTTCAAAATAAATTGTATCGAGAGTAAATGTCGTCCACAAGGAAAACCCAATCCAGTGGCACAATGAAAATGGCCCTGCTCATCAGATTGATTGTTTGGGTTAATTAGTGAACAATGTTGGATAGCGAGACAAAGGGGGAGCCGCCTGTTAGGGGGGTGATGGGTAAAAACCAGATTAGAGTTGTATTGGGAGATTGATTTTGTGTTTTTAAAGACCGCTAGTTTTTTGGTTAGTGTGAGAAGTATTAAGGGTGATTCATTAGATAGTGAGGAAGATGAGATTTTTTATTTGGGTAGTCAGAGTATAGTCAATGATGTATTTTGTTTTTCTTTTTCACTAGAAACGTATATTTTTTTATTCCTTTGGTGCAGTGTTACGCTCGCCTTGCAACCACCAGACTATTTTGACTAGATCTCAAAAAAAGGGTGAAATCCGGTAACTCTCACTGGTTTATGACCTGAATTCCCCTAACATTTTGGGAAGGACTGTGCCCAAAAAGTGAAAATTTTAAAACAAAATAATCAAAGTAAAATTCATTGGTTAGAATTTATTTTGGGTAACCTCTGTTTATCCTAACCAGTGTTACTTCGTCCGCAAATAATAGGGAATGGATAATAGGCCTATTTAACGGTGTTTTTATGGCCCGTCATATAAAAGTACGAACGGGTTAAAGTTTATGACTGGAAATAGGCATCATCAAGAGAAAACTTATTCACAGCAATTTATTAATGCCTATTAGATGTTTATAGCTCTTGCCAGTAACTTACCATGAGGTATAGGTACACTCAAAGCCACAAAAAATACACTTCTATTGCTTTGATTCGTTGATGTTGGAAACCACATAACGGTGCTATGTCTAATAAAATACTTTAATATTAATTTTAACCATACAAAATTGATGCTAAACAAAAGTTGTATACTTTTTGTGATATCAACAAGAATACAGATATAAATATTAATAACAGATTCATGTTAACACGAAAACATACTATGACAGAATTTAGCACACACATATAAGTAGCAGATATACGAGTATAACAAAGTTTTTATGTGAAGGGTAAAATTGAACGAGATTTGAGAACAAAAGTAATTATTGAACACCTACGTGCGGAGGCACGAATAACGAAGTCTACCACCTCAGAATACTCAAGACATAGTTACACAAGAAATCCATTCGGACTGCTTAATATTCAGAGATTTATTTGTATAGGCATCTCGACTTACCCAAACGTGTATAAGTTAGGTGTATTTGGAGATAGTCCACTTGGACGACTTCGGTAATAGGTTATAGATTAAAATAGTTTCACATATTGATTTCTTATATTTACGCGAATACTACACATTGAAATAAAACGAATCTTAAGGATTTTATCGCGGTTTATTTTTTATTTTACGTTCCCGACGTTTCGTTTTATTTCAAAAAATATGTTTCTTCGATAAATATTGTGGCATATTAACCATTGTATGTTCATAAACATGCAAGAGTGAAGGAAATTTAAATAAAATAGTAAAACTTGACTTTCGTTCATTCTTCCAAGACATCCGGTAAACTTTCAGTCAAGAATCCACAGCCTTACTGATAGGGGTAAGAGATTAATTTCATCATCTTCATTGTCATCAACATTATCATTATAATCGGGGGTACACAAAATGCAATAACAATTATCAAGAATTACTCGAAACTGGCCAGAATCGCATTATTTTGTAGCTGATTGCCAACATAAAAAAAAGATAAAGAATTGCCATGTTTTAGGAACGCTTATATTTGAACGGCTAGTGATCCGTCTAAAAGCAATGTACCACCATTTGTTTTATAATAGCCCCTTTTCATTCGCTCTCTATGTCCTCGCCCAAGGGTGTGAGCAGGATATTTGGCAAGTTTCTCACTTGATTTATGCGCTGCGATGCGAGCTATATGCAAATCTTATTACAACACAGGACGCCGCCCGGGCCATAGACAATTATGTTAGTCTAAATGCCGCGGAGTAAATTACGAGACGCCAGTGTAGATGATCATAGAGTGGAGATGAAGGTTAATGAATTATGGATGGAGGTAAACAACAGAAGATTGAATGTACATATTTATGAAAATAGAATAGCATGTGGTCCCGGGAATAGTATTCTTATTTTGAAAAAAAAAATGCGGTCTACACCATATAATAAATAACACCATTCACCCAACATTTGTACGTTCCCAAACTAAGCAACGTTTTCGCACTGAACTGGGGATGACATTATTCCAGTATATAACTACTTATATAGATATTAAACATCCATGACTTAGGTACAAACATTCGTGTTCATCACACAAAGTTTGCCCCTACCAGGATTTGAACCTGGGACCCACGGCACAGAAAGCAGGGTCACTACCAACTGCCCTAATATAGTGCAATATACATCTGCTTACTCCTTCAGGTAATACGGGCGTATTAATTTGTCTGTACACTATACGTACATGGCTTTGGATTATAAATTGTACCCATTGCAGACCCGGAGCATTTGGTTAAACATAGCATCGTATACACGAGACCAAACAACAGATTAAAATAACGATCACAGACTCCATTACCCAAAAGCCTTGACCCTGCGAGGCGAAGCGGATAACGCTCCTAGCAATCTCTGACCATCGCCTTGGATCGACCCGTGTAACTCCTGATAGTAGTTTTCCCTTTGTGTTGATAATCTTTTTCGAGGAATTAGTATTAAGTAGGCGGTGGAGTTGATACTTTGTTTCATGTTCTGTTACAATAGCCGTTGCCCATACATTGAGATATATTTTTTAAACAACTTTAAAAGAATTCGGTTAAAAAGAAGGAGGTTCTCAATTCGATTGAGAACCTCCTTCTTTTTAACACGTTGTATGATAAGCATGAATGTTTGTACCCGAGTCATGGAAGTCTAATATCTGTAATATAACTATTAAGTACTGAGTTCAGCTCCGGTCCATTCTACGGTACCCATAATACAAGCGTTGCTTAGTGTGAGACCGTATAGTTGGTGTGTTCGTCTGGCGATATTATTAAATTTCCAAATTGTTGGAAATTTGTTTTTTTTTTACGAATACTTAAATGGGTGCCGCAGTTGTGGTCTGAAATGTTTGGATTATATAAAAAAATAGTAGATCGCGGATTACTTAAATAGCATCATCAACATTACAAATATTTATCTTATTTCTATAAGTAGGGGCACACAATGGCTCTCTCGGAGTTTTCAGCAGTTTTGGAGGCAATGCTTCCAGTATTGATAGCTCGGCAATATCGAATATCCAACATAAACGACTCAGTTCAAACTTTCGCATAGCGTAGCTAGTAACTACGTTATTCAAAAGTTTCAACATTATTTTCAAAGTATCGTGTTTGTCATTCCCAAACGCAATGCTCTGTTGTTTTAAAATGAACTGTGACTACACTTTTGGTAAGTTAATTTTTATTTGTGATATCAGCTTGTAATAAAATAATAAATAAACATTACAAATATAATAAGGATATAAAAATACTTCGATAAATGTAAATGTATTTCTATGCTATTTTAAATTTCGAAAATATTTATTCGGCAGAAGAATATTACATCAAGTGTGAGCGTGCGAGTCAGACAACCGTTGTGTCATAGCAGAGTGAATGGGATGACACAACAAGTATTTTCCATTTGCCGACAGTATGTGTAACGAGACGAAAGCTCAATTACATTACGCATCGATATCGATCATGATCGATTGGTACTTTCACGTTACTTTTCTAATTTTGGAAACGAAAAAAACAACCGTTGTTGACGCATTTTTTGAAGGTGTGTAATGTGCGATAAACACATTGCTTATTATTCCCGTTAGCTCATTCAGGCTAATAGATTAGGCCTGAGTGGGAAGCGAACCTTGAACCCCGGAAATGCTCTTAGGTAGGCATTATATCAGGTGTAGATTCAGGGCATGGGTAGTGCAATTAACCTTGAAGAATGAGTAATATTTTTTTTATTCAAACCAATATTCTGAAATAATGTTAAAACTCTAGCTGCACTACTTATTTTGTACTATATTATTACATGTGTCACATATGAAATAATGATTTAACAATTGTAATATATACAAACCCCAAAATTATTAAATTATTAATTAACATACAATGGCATTAAAATTATTTTCGCTTTAAAAAGTGTTTTTTTAATACTATTGTAAGTACACCAAAAATCCTATATATTTCGGGGTAATTTAAGTCTTATTTATTATGAGGATAAAATAGAAGTCGATGTAGAACGTTACATTCCGTTATAGTTGGGGTACTCAGTAATTTCGTCACGTGCCTCCAGGTGCCTGCTCTAAATGCGCCGGCTTGGATTATGTAATTTATTACACTGCACTACGGAATCTCTCGGAGATCAGCTTAGGACGCCGCAGGGTAGGTAGCGACTGATGTAGCCGCCGTACCACGAATTTAGCTATGTATATATATTCTGTTTCTGGGCTCTTAGGTAGTCCGTTTATAAGAATTACGGAATAATTGACGCTCTAAGGGTGGTATTATATAAATATGACGTCCTTGATCTATGTCATACATAATATGATGATGATAAAAAAATCCAATTGGACGCAGATGGCAGTTTTTTTTAAATATTATAGTCATTGAAGTAAAACTAATCTTAAGGATTTTATCGCGGTTTATTTTTTATTTTACGTTCCCGACGTTTCGGCTGCTTTGCAGCAACCATGGTCACGGGAGGACTGAGGTGGTTGGCGTCCTAGTGTCATAGTTTGACGGGGGTACCCTCATATTTAGTTGTTACTTGCGGTCCGATCTACGCAGATAGAGCTCACTGTGTCTTGAGGTCTTGCAATGGTACGCTTGGTTCTGGATTTTATGATGTTTACTACAGGGTCCCAAGCTGGTGGTAGCACCCAGCCATCTTCCCTATTGAAATTAGGATGTTTTTTAATTTCAATGGCCTCGCGTATCATCCTTGGTCGGAATCGGTGTTCTTTTGCGAGGATCTGTGGCTTATCAAATCTGATATAATGGCGGCGATAAAATCCTTAAGATTAGTTTTATTTCAATGTGTAGTATTCGCGTAAATATAAGAAATCAAAATATTATAGTCGTCACAGTACACTTGATTAGAAAACCGAGATAAAATCAAATGTATTATAACGGGCATCAGTTCAATCGCTACCGGTACAGTGTTCACTGATCCAATATGTCGGCAAAACAAATAGAGTTGATAGGTTACTGCGGTCTGATTACTTAGTTGAGCTCGCTAAAAGCATCGCATACACGGGTAATACGAGTAGGTAAACATTGTCTGTTTGTCACCAGTGTTAGCGCGTTATAACTGACTAGCCATGTGCCCGATGAGATAACCCATGGTTAACCATCAAGATCAACATCGACCTATAGGTTAATTTTAATGAATTTCAAGTCTGGTACTTACATTAATGCAGCCCGCATTAACACAAAGTGTAGGCAACTAGACTGTTTTTGTCTTCTAACACTACTGGATTCGTTTGGAAAAGTAAAATCTGTAAGTGTACAGTTATCTACGTACACGACGGGTCACAGAATATGTTACCCTATAACTATATTATAAACGTCGAAATTAATTTAAGCCACTCGCAAAACCCTGTCCAATTTCTGTTTACGACTCACTTCAGAGTTTGTACAAGATTGATGGGCTAGAATGCTTCTATTCCAGTTGGATATTCTCGGCTTGTAAGTTGTTTATAGCAATCTATACTTGTACTGCAGGTAAAGTGGAGCAGAGGTTGGCTGGCCTACCCAGCTTACATTGGCGGAAATAAATTTGAGCTGGATTTAGCTTGCTTCGTTATTTAAAAATATTATTTTGTTTCATGAGTAAGTATATTATGCAATTGAAAGAGAATTTTGTGTGTTTCAAAAAAAGAATGTCTCATAAACTAGATTTTATTTTTATTCATTTTTCTCTCTGTAGATTTGACTAGTTATTGGTCCGTAGTTTGGTTTTGATCCGTAGAGTTGTTAATTTGGTATTATTTTCCAATATTAGTGGGATATTAACCATTGTGTGTTCATAAATGTGCACGAGTGAAGGAAATTGAAATAAAATAGTATAACTTGACTTTTCAAGTTCACCCAAGATGCCCGGTAAATTTTCAGTACCGTATCAATAGCCTTAATGATAGGGGAAAGGGATTCATTTCATCATCATCATTGTCATTGATTTCGTGATTATCATCTGGGGTGCCTATTTATAATTTTATAACAATTATCAAGAAAGTGTCCAGTACACTGGCAAACATGGCTATATTTTGTAGCCAGTCCACCTAAAAAAGAAGCAAACGATTTTTTACAATCATGAATCCAAGAGCAAAGAAATTTAAATTATGGGATATCCGACCTTTATTTAATTTTATGCTGAACGAATAACACAAATAATGTTTCTATTGAATACTCCTAGGGCCGGAGATTCCGTTTGAATTACGTCTGAATTCTTATTTTAAAGCAAACCATAAATGAGTTAAGTTTTTTTAAAAGACAATACTGTCTCATTTGAATGCATTCAAAGTGAAGTAAAAGCGAGATGGTGGAAGATGTCTATCGATTTTAATATTTCAATATCATTTTATAAACGGCACACCTGGGCATACAAGGAGCGAGGCGATTTCATTAATTAATCCATTAGTGCACTGGGGTTTCGTTAGTGATTTTTTTTGAATAAATTGCTTAGGTTCATATCGTATAAATATTAATGACTTATGACTGAAATAAACCAGAGGTATTTATTCAATCTCTATTGTGTAGGCCTTGCCTAACATAAATTAAAACAAAAATCGCAATAAAAAACATACTTAAATCAATCCATCAACAATAAACCTAAATACATGAGCCATCTAGGAATACTCTGGCAAAGGACTTGGCTGGCGAATTGCTGCTATTGTGAAAAAAAAAATTAAAATTTAAAATAAAAAAAAATCATAAATGGAATAATAATATTTTTTTTTATAATAAACGGCGTTTAAAAATCTTGGAGCACTAAAATCTGAAAACATTGTTTTTGTTATTTGGACTATATACTCGTATAAAATGAAGTCGGTTAACAAAGCAAAACCAGGTCACTTCATAGAACTGCTAACCTCCTCCTTTTTGAAGTGGGTTACTTTATCTATGCCTAATCACCTTCTACAATATAGGTCATAGGACTTGCGACATTATTACTGTGAACTTAGGGCTTGACAATGAAAATTTTTGTTTTCACAGAAAGCCATTCTTCTTTTTAACGTTTTATCGTGTTCATTTTCGCATTGGGTCGAAGATTGATGACTTAGCTCCACCGGCTAGACGGTTTCAAATAGGGTTTTGAACAACTGAATCGAAAATGTCAATCTCAAATAGTACGAACCACAATGTTTTACGTGCCGGACCCATTTTTATTAGGCTTAAACCTAAGCTTGTAAAGATCTCTTGGTTTAAAATCACAATCAACAGTTTGATTTGATTATCCTATGTGGGTCTGTGACATCGTTAGCTCCAGAACACATGAACGCAATGGTTCATTTTTTTAAAATTAATATGGTATCGGTAATATTGATTTCTTATATTTACGCGAATATTAAATATTTAAATAAAACTAATTTGACAGATTTTATCGCGTTTATTGAAGTTTTTACCTTCCCGACGTGTAGTATTCGCGTATATAAGAAATAAATATTGACAATTATGTTGGGTAACTTAACTCAAGTAACTTAAGATTGAGTTCTAGGTCGAGGTTTAAGATCGAGGACGCTGTTGCGGTGCACGTTCACCTCGTGCTGCGGTACACATAAACAACCAGCGGTCTTCAATTTATATAAGCTAACTTGTCAGGCGATGATCAGTACAGTAATCAAGACTACCTTAGTGGTACTGAGTCAGTGCCTTCACTGACGTTTATTTATTGACAGATCCGAGATTGTCTTAAAGTCATTTTTTTAATTGTTAAATCAATGGCAGTGAGAAGAGAGGTTGAGAACCTTTTTTTAGGCGAAGCATTTAAAAAAAATGTCTTAGTTTTACTTACTACACAATTGTCATCTTCTTTAGACTGTCGTCTGAAACAGTTCACGTTTACAAATAAATTGAGACGTTCTCGCTCACAACAACATTCCATTCGGTACGAGTAAAATAACGGGGAATGCAATTTCTTTTGCGTGACGTCACTTTATTAGATTTGTTTGCTGAAGTCCGTAACTCGGAGATAAAAGCGGGAGACAACGAAATATAATATCTACCTGCGCGTAGAAATTATACATGTTGTTACGGTTTTGATAATAATGCCTTAAATGAGTGCCCAAAGATGGTCTAAAGCAGGGATTCCCAAAGTAGTCGATATCGGTTTCGCAGAGGTCGACATAAACGAAAACTGATTTTGGGGATCCACGAGGTCAATTCGACGTAACTCGACCCCTATTAATTACCACAAGTTCTTATTTGAAACTTTCAAGATACTGTATAAGTTGTGTTACGTGCACCAACTTGTTATAAGATTGACTAATATATTTGTAGGAAGTATCATTGTTGTACTTTAAGAAAACTCAACAATTCGATAAACGTGCACAAGTTCGTACAATATGAAATTATTATTTTGTATCAATAAGAAAAGGGTGTCTGTATACATATTAAAGATATATTTAAAATGCTATTTGTACGTCTCTGTGTATTTGTTTGTAATGGGCAGCGAGCATACAATGGATTGGGGCGAACTAAGTATCTATGAAGACAGATATTAGACGTACATGACTCGGGTGCAAAAGATTAGTGGCTTCACACAAAGTTTGCCTCTACGGGGATTCGAAGAATAAGAACAAATGTTTAACAGAAAGTTTCCTTCACATTTTCATACTTTTATCCCAACTGACCGATCATTCTTATCAGGTAGGATATGTTCCCTTCCGGGGCGTGTGCGGAAAGGATATTCGATATCTTTGTACTTATTTTATACTTACGTGTGAATTTATTGCTTAACTTGGAAATTTATTTGGATACCATTTAAACGTTTTCTCAATAGGTACCTGTATAGTTCCTGTATTTTATATCGTACTAGCTGTGCTGGCGAACTTCGTACGGCCTCAGAATCAATTGTATGAGAAAATGAATTATCCTTTTTTTGTGTGTATTCTTCCCATGTTTTAACGCGGGCGGAGACAAACATAAAAATAAAGATCATAAGCCCACCTGTTCTTGAGTTATGAACGGTGTAACTAACACGCCTGTGATTGATATGATATACATATAAGAAACCTATACCTACCTAACCTGGAAAGTATTCAATATTCCATGCTTTCACATAAAAGTTCAGAACAAAAACAATTTGTTCGTCCCAAGTAACACCTGCTACATTATTTACAAGTATGTATGAGATTCCAAAAAAAAACTTCACCTTAACGGTCTCTCCTGCGAATACTCCCGAATCCATATTAGAATACCCACTGACTGTTTATATAAAAAACTTTAAAGGTGTACCTAAATAAAGGTTTTCTGGAACGGATCGCAGTTTGATAAGACCGCCCAATGAGCGCTGCTATTCGACCCTTGTATTGTCTTTTTTATAATGTCGGTTAACGTGCAGATATGAACCTAACCACCTTGACTGCACGCCACGATTAAGTATCTCTCTCTCTCTCTCCCTGATCTCCAGTAGGGTGAGGCAGGGAGAGGTACCCACAAACATTACAAATATGTACCCCCCCCCCCCTCCCATCAGAACATCGGTGTCAGTCACTCTATGGTTAATAATATACCCGGATTACAAAAACAATACTGTACAGCCTAATGATGGTACAAATAGATTGACATCAATGCATGTAATGCGTACAACATGACATTGTATGTAATGTATACTATAAACTGGACCTACAGGGTATACTATTGTAGCGACCTCTTCAACCTCGCCACAAGCTACACAAATGGCGCTTCAGACGCATTCAGAACAATTGACAATTCTCCATACAAACCTGAAACGCGCTATGAGTGTTTTCGGAGCACGTAACATATATACAGGATCCCGACAGTATTCGTCAGGGCATAGCGGCCTCCCCGCCAGGAATACCACCGGCCTAGCTGGAAGATCTTCCCTCCCTCCCCCCACCCTCCCCCATTCCCCCCTCCCCCCACCCTCCCCCCTTCCCTTTTCCACTTAACTATCATCCGCAATCTCTGCAAAATAGAAACCTTAGACAAAGAAATTAAAGAAGTCATTCACGTGTACTACACAAATCTTCTCTAGAGATAGAAACAGAATTATACATTAAAAATCACTTTCACTTATTCGTTGCTATATTCAACAAAAACCTTTGTTAGTGGAGTAGTAATTTATCCCAGAAGTCCCATTCAAAACAGACACCAAGTCTCGAGACTCTTTGTTGGAAAACAAATGAAATAAAATTGTCATCAGGATTCAGATGTAAGAAGTACCAGAGCCTTCGCTCCCGATGTTTTAAGCGTAAGTTACAGACAGTTACGCACATAAAAGTGATTTATTAGCGTTTCGGTACACAGATCAGATGGGCGAAGAGCCAAGATTATCAGATGTAGATATATATATACCTACTTGGTTAACTTTGGCGCTGACTGCTTTGACTTTAATGTATTTATGTCTCTTGGAGGTAGAAAATACTACCATAACGAAAACTATATCAATATAGTTCTAGAACTGCTCAAACTTGATGAGAATGCTACCGTGATTATAACACCTAGCCACGACTACGGCGTAGCACAGTAACGGCGTAGGCCACCTACGTTAATCTAACGATAACCGCCCTCTTAATGTCCTGATGTGTGTGTGTAATGTACACAATAACCGTTTGTTAAGCACATCTTCGGTGTCCAATGGTAACTATAGCGTATAATAAAGTCTTGATACTAACATTTTATTTGCGGTTTGTCATACCTTTAATTAACACCTACACTATAAATTACACGTATTTTTTTGTGATGTAAATCGTTTTATAAAATTAAAATACTATATTTTCACTTTACAGTATAAAATATATTACATTTATATTGATTACTAATTATGCTACTGAATGTAATGTAGACGCATAACGGCTGATCACTCTCGCTGCCCAACCAACACTGATTGCCGGGCAACCGACTGATTTTTCAAGCGCTCTCAATCCCCACTCCTTACCGCAAAGAGACCAATTTGGGTTGCCAGTTTAAATAAAATGTTGCCAGTTAAAATCGTGACACCAAAATGAAAGGCGAATCACGACAGTAGTAACTTAATTTTTATGCAGTTCTTAATTAAATCTTAAAAAACTCGCCTAGCCATTTCATGTGACGGTGAGTAGTCAGTCTCAAAAAAGGTACGTCAGTGTTGTGTGCCGCCTCGCATTGAAGGGAGGCCTGTGGCCAACAGTGGGACATTAAAGGGCTAATATTATTATAGTGTTGTGTTAGTACCATGCTATCCAAAACGTAGGTTTAAACAGCAAATTTAATCTACATCAAAAGTTACTCGACAGTCGTTTAAATTCAGAGGAAGAATGTTTTAAAACATGAGCTTGTTAAAATTTAAAACACTGCGCATTGTTCCCCGCCATACAAAGTACACAAGTCGTTGATTTCACAAAGTTTTTAACCTGAAAAGTTAATTGTTGGGAAAAGTTACTTCAGGGCGTAATTAACATTTGGCACCTGAGGCTTAAGGGCAACTACATGGAGTTCAAATATATAAAGTTACTAGATATAAAATAACGATAAGCGAATAAAATACAAAATACGGCGAACTTTGTACCGCCTCAGAATCAAATGTATGACCAAATGAATTATCTTTATTATTATTTATTTTTGTGATTTTTTCCCATGTTTTAATAGTTATTCCGCTATTCAGGGCGGGGGCTAATTCAAAAGTCACCCACCCGTTTTTGGGTTATAAATGGTGTACCTAACACAACTTTGTTTTTTTATATATATACTAGTAATGCCCACGACTTTGTTCGCATGAACTTTGTTTTTTTTAACCTTGGATTAAAGTTGTTGATCCTGGTATAAGCTATTTCGAAACTCAATGTTAACGCAACCCAGTTAATGGCTTACTATATGTACAGATCATAAGCAAATTAATATCCGGGTTATAACTAGCTTACCCGAGAGAATACCTATGCCTATGTACTCACGTTTTAATATCTGACGAGCGTCTCAAAATTCATTACACACTTCGTTGCGTCGATTCGATGCTTAAATTAAAGGCAACAAAAAGTCGATCATGTAATTTTAATATCCATTTTGTACATAAAAAGTTTCTTCATAACATATTATAATTCATTTTGTGCCCTTAGGACTTATTTCTTCTTCTATTCTGGTTTGAGACTCGGTAACAGGTATTAAATCTGAGAGAAGAAAATATAGAAATCTGAAGTAATTTCGTTATTTGATTACCATATATTTAATCGCAAAAATGGATCTTGATACCTATCTTATTAAATCATAAAACCTACTTATATAACATTTTTAGGGTTCAACATTTAAATGTACTTAATTTGATGACGCCTTCTAAACCTAAGCGATCGAATGTCGGCTATCAGTTAGTTGGCTTTTACTGTCCTCAGATATTACCAAATCAAATAATTTCTTATCAAGAATGTCTAAAGATATTAATCCGACGTCTGCGGGATAGCTCGAGGCACTTGAAATATTTTCATTCGCGCCCTCCGAGGGCAGCAATTTCTCAATTTAAGAGCTTCAGAAAATCCCGCCGTTCAAACAATCAGTCCTAACAAGATATCTACACTTTTTCTCACCCACCGCGACAGATTTCAATTCGCAATTCCAATTATTTTCTCAGTTGGTCTTGTTCAAGGAAAATTTTATTATTTTAAACCCTGGTTTATACTTGAATTTATTTCTAGTCTGTTCATGCCTCTTGGACAACTGGCGCCATGATTTCTAAAGCGCAAAACTCAAATGATATTTTCCATGATTCCGTAACACATTCAGTGGCTAATTTTTGGCCGAAAATCTGTTAACTTTGTGAACAGTTTTGGACGGATATTTAATTAAAATGCGCAATCGTCTCGTAAAGATTTTAACGTTACTCCGAATTCGGGATTATGTTTTATCGGATAAGTTTCAAAGTTAATAAAGCGTGGTATAAATCAGTTTGGCTTTTCGGCCAGTTGAGTTGTTTTGTCGGTGGCCTTGGTCCTTCTTAATAAAGCGAGGTAATTATGAAGAGGAATTGTAACGAAATATTTATTTCAATACCACATACCTACCTACTCAAAGTGAATAAAAACACCGTCAAGTTTAAAAGAATTCCGATGCAATATTATGACATACTTTTTTTTTTAATTGCGTCCGCTACCCATCAGCGAGTATGTATTTTGCCAGCGTCATTCGGCGCTCATATCATTCTTTATACAGTGTGTTGATTTTCAGCTTAAAATATTCACCATGTTTTATTCATGGCGAAAGTTTGATAGCTGCTTCTGTTTGAATTTCACCCTATCGGGGTTGTTAAATTTTACTATCGTGTTCGTGGTCCAGTAGTTCTATTGAATAGGTCTTAAAGGGAGTGTTCACAGTGTTGTTGAAGATCATGTGACTATCTGTCATTATAAGAACATTATTGACTTGTTCGAGTAGTCTGTTTTTCTATCTTCATTCTTTCTTATCTATTATTGCTGACATATTTATATATAAGGTGTAACAATCATAGTCTATTTTATTAACAGGGCTAACAGTAGGCTATAAAGATAACATTGACAAATAAATAAATCAAATTATAAGACATTAAAAAAATGACACCATAACCCCTGACCCTACATGAATAAAAAATATTCCGATTCTGATTCATATACGAGTACGTACTATATAAAAATGTTCAACATACTTTTAAAAACTAATTACCCTTTTCCAGTTATTTGTGCGAACATCAACAAACACCGGAAGGAAAATAAGATCATCCGACTTTCAACCTAAAGGAGAATAAAATGTTAAAGAAAGAGCTGCGGTCGCGGGCTTTTAAGTTTAATTTTTATCTGCGACAACACAGCTGACGCTGACAACACTCGGACGTTGGAGTCGTTTTCTAAAACAGATAATAAAGGTACACGCCTGGCATTGTTAGTGGGTTCTTTAATTTTTTTAACATTCTGTTGTTTTATATAAATAAATCAAAGTCAAATCATTTATTTCGTATAGGCCTACGGGGGCACTTACAAATTGGCATTACTTTTTTTTTTCCTTAACTCTACAACCGGATCGGAACGCGACCTCAACTGAGAAGATCCGGCAAGAAACTCAGCGGGCTTGTCTTTTTTTTTATCCATTATTTTTACATATAGTTCTGTCTGTATTTTTTGATGAACAAAGTTTAAGCTGGTGAGACAGACTAGAACAGAGGTCAATTTTTAGGGTTATCTAGTGTCTACGAGGCACTTTTTATCAGATCATATCCATTCTGGTCTCACATAGCGTCGCATCTTCTACAGATTCAAACGGAAATGGATGAAATTTGATATATCTCTCGCTCCAGCTCACCCTTGCGCTGTCATTGGTTATTTGTCTCGAAATCAGCGCACGCGCAGCATGTGCACGAGGCAGTCTCGATCACACAGGTGGAACGAGATTCAGCCTTTGAATATAAAACCATATACTATGCGTGATCGAATACGCACTTTGCAAGTTTTGTATACTTACCATAGTGATAGGTTTTTTTTCTTGTACATAATTTGCCAATGGCATTATATCTCAACAGAATAATCAAAAGAGACTACTCAGCCTGTAATAATGTTATGTGATGTCATTTTATATACTGGCCTTTGATTCTTATCTAAAGATCCCAGTAAGCTAAGCAAACACACAACCAAAATATCCACAATCGCGGATTAAAAAGGATAAAAATATGAATTTAAAAGCATATTCTTAACAAGTACTTAAGCCTCTTAACGTCGCGCCGGTGGAATAAGAATTTTCTAAGGAATTATCAAGCGGAGAGGGAAAAACAACGCCCTAAATTAATTATGAAGCCCTCCCTGAGCTGTTTTATAAAGTGCTTAAAATATTCGACTTAAAAATATCATAAACTGGCTTAATGGCCTTGTGGTCATAGCCGTTTGATTTGGTAGGTTGGTTCGCAGGTTGTAAATAGCTGTGTACTGACTGGCGAGCAGCCACGCCAGCCTGTTTTGGGCGCAAAACAGGCTCGCGTGGCGCGCTTTTTACCCGCAAAATAATTTACATGCGAAGTTGACATATTACAGCCAGTCGCCAGCGAGGCGAATGATTAACGACGTCATGGTATAATAATATGCTATATATTCTCTTCGGATACTATACTACTCATAAAGCGTTGGTTTATTTTTCTCTTTGACTTTATATTTAGCATGGGCGTTTTAGTAGATTTTTAATAGAGCTATTGAAGATTAATTTCTTCTTTTTGGGTTCCTTTAAAAGTTGGTGCCAATAAAAATGGGACCAATCTGGAAGTATATCATCTCAAGTGAAAAAAAAAGCATATCGATTCATAAATGACGGAGTTCTGGGATAACATAAAAAATGATAAAAACAATCGAATTGAGAACCTCCTCCATTTTTTTGAAGTCGGTTGAACATGGTATAAGATAAAATAATGGCCTCAGCCACAAATTAATCATTGAACGAACATATTTCCTACCAACTGACAAATGCCATTTCGTTGGGCGTGAGTGCGATGCAAATTCTTGCATTGTTCGATTCCCGAGCGAGTACCTCCATGCTGGTGCATATATTATTTAATGCAACCCGCACACCGAAGTTTTCGGCCAGATCTTTGTTTGGTGGTCGATTAGATGGGCCCAATTGATATTGCAATAAAAACCACAATATATCTTTAAAAAAAAATCTCACAATAATGAAATAATGGTTTGGAAATAAGAAAAAACCTGAAATACTTTCCCATGGATTTATGTTTGGCCATCATTTGTCGGCCGCCTATGTGGACAGGTCGGCTAATGAAAACTAACAATGCGAGCGAGACAACAATTGGATGCTTTCAAGCTCAAAGTGGAGTGCCATTTTTTTTCTTTGGCATATCAGATTTTTGCTATAATTTGAGTACCTTTTGCTTCACCTTTAAGTGCTAGATATTTTTTTTTTATATTAAAAAAGTGTACTCAACACTTATGTCTCTATTCAAACGTAAAACTTTAAGTACATACTGTAAATGACGTACAAAATATACATTTTCAATGTTGGACCGTAACGCACACATGAGTAGACATTCGCTTATAATCCCTAAGCTATAATCGCATAAATAATTAAAAAATAAAATGATTTATAATATACTTACTGAAATTATTGTTTTCCAATTTATATTTTCAGTTCAACAATTTATATCAACCTACTTTGTATTAATGAGAACGAAGTGGGTACTCTACTCTCTCTGTATTAAGATACCGCTTTTGTGTAAAGAAGTACCCATTCATCTCCTCAAATGAAGTTGTTTATTCTGAACAGAGAAATTAGATTTCATTTCACATCCATATACGAAATCTGCCCCATTTATTGAATCTGTAGTTATACGAAAGCAATTAATTGCCATTCACATGTATCTGGCCTAAGGGCTTTTCACAATGTGCTGATTTATCAGCATCATAGATGACACATACAAATTCTGTTAAATAATTTTTTGATAGTTTTTATTCAGCACATTGTATCAAGACCGTATATAACAAACCCTCAGTATCATTGGTACTAATCAATACTAACTAATTAGTACATAATTAGTACTAACTATTTGTGACTTACAAATACATACATACATTTTTTAATACAATGGTTAGAAATCATAACTTCGTCTATGAATCCGGGTAGGGACAAACCACAGATCACGAGAGATATGCCGTGCGGTTCAAAATGTATGGGAACTCGCTGTCTCCGTTTTGTTCCCCACCACTCCACTCCACCCACCACTCGCTAAAACCAACCAATACGAAGTCTCTTCGGTGCGTGCTGCGTCGTCGCCGTATACAGCGGCCGTACCACGCGACGCACCAGTTTATTCAAAGTATCGTTAGCGATCTATCCATTGCCTCGTACATTCACTCAGTAGCGAACATAGGTGGTACTTAAAGAGCCATGTATTTTGTACAAAAATAAAAAAGTCGTTGTGGTACATGAAAACTAAAATAACATAATAAAGGCAATAATATTTTTTGATTTGTTGTTTTTAATGATTTTAAAGACGAATCAATAAAATACTTAATACTGGCTGGTGAAATGAGATTCCATCTTTCGCGTAGTTCACTTTGCTGCTAGTATTTTTGCACACAACCACGGAATAACACGGCATTTAAAAAAAAAGTTAGAGCTCCGATACCGACGTGCAGTTGCAGTCGACTGACGGCGAAAACTCTATGTTAGCCTAATTTTGGCTAAATGTGAGCGCAAGCCCACCGCTTTCATAACATATCTCCTCTCATATATCTGTGGGACAAACTTTGTGTGACGAGGACGAATGTTTGTACCCGAGCCATGGATGTTTATCTTTATAAGCATTATATACTGGGTACGCCCTCAATCCATTGTACGGTACCCATAATACAAGCGTTGCTTAGTGTGGGACCGGTGTGTTCGTCCGGCGATACTGTCATTATTATTATAAAAATAGCCACGTAAAAAAATGCATTCCCGTTCCAATAACAAAGTAGCTAAGCAAGTTACAAAATATAGATACGTACCTACAGTCGTATATAGTCTTAATATCTATCAAAACATCTCGATTGCTAACAAACAAAAACATTTTGTTCTATTCTCTGCGCCATTTCATTTTTGTGTTCAGCTTAAGCAATCAAATGCAAAGCAATCAATCTTGAAGCGACGCGTTGCGACTGCCATACCGCTGAGGGCGTAATTATTCTCTCAGACCTTGCTCATGCAGACGGGCAATTCAAGGGCATCTTGTGACTAGTATTTGAACTGATATCGAACACTGTGAAGATGAAGGTCAAAGGAGACAGCTTTTAAAGCTCAATTCATGATTCCGTTCTTTATCCAGATGGGTAGTAGTTAAAGCTTACTTGGTTGTGCGCTTTGCTACCCATAAGTAAACTAGATTCGAATTCTTTACAATATAGTTATAGTGAGGCATATGTACAGTAACGGTTTTCAAACAAAATGTAAGGCACTTAATCTCTATCTAATTATTCATGATCAGTATCTTAAGCACAGTACTTTTTTGTACTGCTTCGATACGCAAGCGTTGTCCATGTCCAATCCTCTCACACCACAGATTTCATAAATAAGTATGATAGTGACAGAATGTTTTCTCGATGATGTTACGATTATATTAGGAGTTCCTGCTTACCTTACAGGACGTCCAGTACGACATCATTAGTAAGCCAACCGTATACTTCATAGTCTACGTATTTAGACACATTGTATAGAGAATCGAATGTTTTAAATACTGCCCGCTAGAGGCGCTGTTCAATTTGCCATACAATGAGTCTAAATACGTTAACTATACAGTTAGTTTACGAATAATCTCGCACTTGACGTACTGATCTTCGCAGGTAATTGCCGTCGATGACAATTCACTAATGATTTAAAATAATCTATTACTTTTCTGATGTAGCTCGTCAACAGCCGCCGTCAGACGGCCGCCAAGATCGTTTACTTTTTGGTCGTCAGAAAATAATCATATTAAAGTTAAACTTATTCAATAGTTGTGCGTCGTTGAATTTCAGTTCGTACTTGTACTCCTCGATCGATCTTTTCTACATTCTACTGAATTAAATATTGCCGTTAAAGTCGTCCTAAATAATAAGGTCACAGAAGATTTCGATGAACTTTTGCTAATTAATTTTGTAAGATAAAGTAGACTTACTCAAGTTTAATTGCAAAAAGTTGCATAGATAGAGAAAACGAAAAGCAGTTTTCAGGCAAAACGGGCGTTCTCCTTTTTCAATGTAGGTAGGTATTTGTGTTTTTAAATTTCAAGTCTCAAGTGTAGATTTTGCGTTGTCCGTCGGCCAGTCAGTTAAGGATTTTATTAAATAGGTAGATAATATGATGATGATGATGATATAGGAATAGTATATTCACGTCTGCCTAATTTTTATGTTTGCTACACCTGTCTTTTTAATTTATGCTTCTTGATTTAATTTTATTTTAGTACACATGGAGGACTCGGTTAGTTTCATTTAAAGAGATACCTCACTTACCCGGCTTTAGACTTCTCCGGCTCTTGACTTATTCAGCATCAAAACAAACTCACATAAAGAGGTCGCCACTTCGCAAGCTAAGGGCGGATCCCAAGAGATCTGTAAACATCTTAACTGGAGTTTGGATTGTGTAAAACTTTTGCCTATTTACCTATGTTTCCTAACATATCATTAAATCTCTATAAAAATCCAGGCATTTTAACGTAATGCTATGATTAAAGGTAATTTTGAATCGGCCATTTTTGGTCTGTCAGTCTGTTCGCCAATCACGGAAAACTATTAGATGGATTTCAATTGACATGGAGATACCCAGGTCAACATATCACACTAATATTATAAATGTGAAAGTTTGGATGTATGGATGTTTGTTACTCAATCACGCCAGAACGGCTTAACGGATCTCGATGAAATTTGGCACGGAGATAGATTATAGTCTGGAATAGCACATAGGCTACTTTTTATCTTGGTAAAAAGGACATAATTTTTAATCGCGGGGCGCAGCTAGTAGGATATATTTTGCCCCAGTAAATGATCAGCAAGCCGATTCAAAACGACATATCGACCGATTCGGTTATGATCTCGTACTGTAGAAGTATTTTTTTTTTCATTTTTCCTCGGCATAGCCCTAAATCTAAAGTCCACCCGTACGAAGTAGCATACCGGAGACACTCTGGCAATAAAATTAGAATTTTAAAATAAATTACTTAAGTAAAGTATAAAATTGCGTTCGGTGCGGGCGGGTAGAGCATACTCGACTAGACTATAAACTCGCGTAACAGCACTTCCATAAATTTGTCTCCGTAGAAGGTAGTGAAGACACAAATACTTAGATATATGAAGTAAAAACAAGCGATTCGTCTTCAGTCAACATGTGAATTATTAGTTTGTACCTATACAATTAGGTTAGGCTAGTTACAAAATGTAAGGAGTCATTTTTTTCTTGTAAAATGTGAATTTCATTAAAGGTTCTTATTACAATAGACTGCTGAACAAGGGTGTCGTTATATAGAAAATTTATACTACAAAATAATTATAATAATGGAAGTGCAAATTATTATTCTGGGCTCGTTTCAAAATGTGCTGACATCTTATTTGAAAGATGGATAATGCAAATTGTGGACATTAAGAAATGTCATGTGTTGAAGTATTTTCAATTTCTTTATTTATTGGTTACATATACTATATTTTTTAAATTTAATGAAAGTTTGGCCGTTTGGCCGTTTTAATGGTCTCACTAAAAATAACCAATTTACACATGTAGTTCTTACAAAAGAGTATGTAAATATATTATGTAAATCAAGTCTATTTCGGACCTCGTGCGCAAGGATCCCTAAGTCGTCCTACCACTATACTTTATATAGACATGCTACCCAATCTCTTATTAATCTTGTGCTCGAGCCTGGTCGAGTAATTTGTCACATGAAGACATATTTATGGGTACAAGGGTTACCGCATGAACGATAATAACGAACCCGGCGGATTGCGTCAGTTTCTTTATTACCTGTACGTAGGTACTATCGGCGAGCTGACCACTTAATAAAATGTTTGTTGGAACGGTACAGCCACAGGACTGTAGCAACTAATGCGCTAGAGCTAAATATGTCATGCAAAATGACCTTAATGGCAGGAAAATGTGTTGTTGGCGGAGCTATTGTTGAAATAATTACTCGATTTAGTCTCTTGTTTTTTTCTGGGTAAAATTTTACCGTAGAAACAAATTTAAAACAACATGAGGAAGTTATTTGGGAGGGTTGATAGGAATATTTGTTGCCTACGAGCGTACGGTAATTGCCGTATACGTACCTTTACGAAGGGTGCGGGGTACACAAGCCAGTATCAAATTAAAATATAAATTTAGCTGCTTCATAATGTAGAGAGTTGTTGAAATTTTCGTGCCGATTTTTATATTACAGAAGTTGTTTGGAATTATTCAGCTAATTCAAAATTATGTGCAACTGAAATGGGGGAGCGAGGTGGAGCCGCCTAGGCCATTTTCGTATAACAAATTTGTTTATATGTGCATGCAACTAGCTACGCAATGTAAACGCCGTTTTGCAAACGAGTTCGGGTCATACAGCGTCTGAATAACGTAAAAAAATAATTGACGTAAACAAACAAACCACCCATTTGCGTCGTTTAATATTCATTGTCCATATTTTATTACAAGGGTCGTCAAAATATTACCAATTAATATGCACAATGGGACAATAGATGGTTCAATATACAATTGTATCTATACTAATATTATAAATGTGAAAGTTTGGATGGATGGATAGATAGATGGATGGATGGATAGATGGATGTTTGTTACTCTTTCACGCCCGAACGGCTGAACGGATCTGGATGAAATTTGGCATGGAGATAGATTATAGTCTGGAATAGCACATAGGCTACTTTTTATCCCGGTAAAATGTATGGTTCCCGTGGGATAGATGTTTTAATTTTTCATACTTTTTATCGCGGGTAACACCGCCGGGCGCAGCTAGTATTTTATAAATGAGCATTTGGCAAAGGCTATTAATTATTGACCAATAAAATATTTTTAATTTTATATTATTATACTTATTTTGAAGAACATACCTTAACATTAGTTAAAGTACATCACGTGCGAGATTATTCGTAAGCTAACCCTATACTTTATAGTCTACCGTATTTAGACATTTTGTAGGGAGCATCGAAAGTTTTAAATACCGTCCGCTAGAGGCGCTTTTAAATTCTCCATACAATATGTCTAAATACGGTAGACTATAAAGTATACAGTTAGCTCGCACTTGGCGTGCTGTACCTTATTCGACAATCTGTGACCAATGACTTGTGTTGTATAACTCATGCGTCACTCCTGTATTGCTGGAACACAGAGATAGAGACACAACAGCGGGCGAGATATTTGACCGGGAACGGCCATATATTACATATACAATACCTAATATATCAAATAAATCATCCGAAAACTTTAATCAGAAACAAATCTCCGCAATAACTATTCATGTGAATTATTAACATTAGTTTGGGAAACTCGTTATAAAGTTATTAATTACTTGAAGATTAATAAAATTATTTCAATCGGATTATTATACGAGTAGTATCTACATAATTTAACCACATGTATGTACCTATACGTGTTAATAACGAATATCAGTTAAGCAATGAGTACTTTAATTGGAGGTTGGTAGCTCTCTAGATAAATTAAGATTTATGATGTCATAGTGTAGGGTGTGTGCGCCTCGCATGGCAACACACTGGAGATATTTTTTTTGTAATAAACATGGATGTTAAAATGAATGAATTAAAAAAAAAGACAACCTAGCTGAGTGTCTCGCCGGATTTTCTCAGTTGAAATGACAATATGTAAGTGCCCCCATAGGCCTATACGAAATAAATGATTGAACTTTGACTTTGAAACTACCAACCTTCAATTTTCAAGTTAATTCTTAACAACAAAAAACCGTCGTTGCTTAGAGTCCTAAACATTGACTGTTTTATGCTTCTTAAGAACCCATAAATTTATAGAAAGATTTCGCCCACTAAAAATACAAACACTATTTGTAGCTTAAGTACAAAGCATTTTCTTACATGATATAACTGCAATATAACTTGCCTCTTAACTCAAAAGGTAACAAAGCACTCGAAATAGGATTTTCTCTCTAATAAGAGGACGTAAAAAAATGTAGAGAACAATAGCGTACAAGAGGATTTATTGCTGTTATTAACGCTACAACGCTGTTGTAATGGACTACAGGTGTTCGTGCCCTAAAACCACTTTATTGCTAGTAAGAGTCCTACAAAACAATTTGATTTAGTATTTTAATCTTGCTAGAGTGGTACTATTGATAGCGCGATTAGGAAGCAGTGGCTCATGTCTAGTGTCGCGGTCAGTAGCTTTGCTTTGAGTCGCTAATAGGACCTCTCTACAACGTTATTCCTGTTGTCACATTACTGTGTGATCACTACATATTGCTAGTATTTATTTCTTTATCATACATAGTATGATTGAACACCATTACGCCTGTAGCCCCCTAAGGGGTAGGCAGAGATGCACTGCTGCACACCAATGGTATTTGGTTCCAATGTTGTAGGGGGCTGCTCTATTTTCATAATACCGGGCACGCTCCTTCACAATATAAGGAGGATTTAGGGCATAGTTCACCACGCTGGCCTAGTGTTGTTTGATGAACTTCACACGACACGACAGTAGACGTGCAGGTTTTCTCACGATCTTTATCATACTACATCATACAATATTGAACAATGATTTTGTTAGACTTTGTGAGCGGATAATTTTGCTTTCTATTTTCATAATCGACAACGCTAGTTGGAAGAAGCAATCCAACCATAGTAAATATTTCCAAAGAGGCAGTAAAACTTTTATGTTCTCTTAAATCTCGTTAAAACTTAAACCACACACTGAAGCTTGACAACTGTGATTGCATCAATATGTGCTGATTTGATATTCATTATAAAACTTCTCGAGATAATTTTTGTACTCAAATTCGTGTAGTTGAGTTCGTTTGCCGTTGAATTATGTTTGGAAACTTTTAACATTTGTCAGTTTTCTTAAAGGTGGAGTTATAAATGTATCCCACATTTATAAAACTTGCAAAAAAATGATAATATAACTTCGCTATCTTCTCTCTCATTCTGACTGATAGTTGTAACTATAGTGTGTATGTATAGTGAATATTAAATGTAGCGGTATTGTAAATATGAAACTAATTACGACAATTAAATGAGGCATTCGGCGATATTTTTGCATAGTGACACCACCGTAGAGCACCGCCATTATAACACCAGAATAAATATAATGGTACATAATTAAACTCTGTCTACCTCATCGGATAATTTTCCTGCGATAGTCTATCTTTAAGACTTCACACGTAACTCATTTAATTTCCCAAAGAATCTTCGCTTGGCTTTATTATTTATACGTAACTATTTCCTCCACGGACCATAATAAATGCGTGTGATATATAAAGAACGCAACCCTTTGGTTATATTCTCAAAGAAATCCATCTCTGCATCATGAATTACTAATATCCTGTGATTCGGAACAACTTGTATCGACAGATAATGCAACTTCGAAGCCAATTGGTTTGAGACTATGGAAGAATAAAATTTTGGCGGAAAAAGGAAGATCTTCCAGCAGACAGCCAGGTGGTATGCCTGGCGGAGCGACCGCTATGCCCCGACGGTTTCGGGACCTTGTATATAATATATACATTATATTACATATATTTCGGAGCACGTAACATATTACGTGCTCCGAAAACTCTCATAGCGCGTTTCAGGATTGTGTGGAGCCTCGTCATTTGTTCTGTATGTCATCTGCAGCGCCATCTGTGTAGCTTGTGGCGAGGTTAAAGAGGTCGCTACAATATTATTACTAGTGGACGATATGTGCCGTGTTGCGGAGATTGGATCGCAAACCAATTTTATTTGTAGAAGAAATAACATAATGGATATTTACGGTTCTTTAGAGTTGTATCTGATTTGAAAAGAATTGTTATTATAAATAATTTAAGCAGGAACCCCCAATGTAATCGTATAACGTCATCGAGTATAACTAACTAAACTAACGAAAAATTATAAACTTTCAGTGTAACTTTTAAACTTATCTACACTAAAAGTTCAGTTCTTATCACGTCATGATAGAAAAACCGCATAATCCAATGGTGGTTATGAAAAGTCTCTAAATGTTAAACTAAAACAAATTGACATATTACAAGGTATTACAGTCAATACTAATATCCCCAGGTAAACGTTTCTGTATGAAACTACATAATGTATGAAGGCCACCATACATTACTTCTACGGGTCCTATACAGCTATATTTCATTGTTATCATATCGCAAGGGAAGAGTAATGGCCCCCATCCGTCTAGGGCTTCACCGTTGTCTCACGTTTGTTCATGACGTACGCCCCGACTTGAATTATGGGGCTGGACACAAACCCTTATTTTATCCGTGTTCACAAAATAGGTTTAAGGTAGTTTGCGGATCAAGATGTATAGGGTAAATATCGTATCGTGTAAGCTCCATTTATCTATATATATAAAACAAAGCGAGAGGACCAACTTTTATCTTATTTTTTTTTAATTTGTCTCCCCAAATAGCAGAATAACTATATTAAAAATGGAAAAAAAACATTTAAAAAATAATAATATGTGATACTGAGGCGGTATGAAGTTCGCGGGAACAGCTAGTATACACATAACAGAAAAGAATATATCTTCATATTGCATTAGATATTAACTGTTGATCGCGATTGCGTGCGTGCTAAGGAAAAAATGCTTAGCCTACTTTTATAAGACGTAGCCTGTAATTAACCTCGGGGGGAGGTCGAGCTCTGGACCAGAGACAATAAACAAAAACAATCCAAACAATAGCCGCAAGTATTTTAGAAAATCCCTATGTAAAAAACGTTGGATTAGCTAAGGCATTTGGGGGGCGGGGGGAGGTAAACGCTAACCGCCATCCGCAAATAGTTCTAAACTTGGGCTACAATCCAAGATCGTTAGGCGCAGTGAGGGTGCGAAGTACAAGCGACTTAGCTCAAACATTAGTACAGTAATTGGGGTCATCAGACAACTAATGTTTAATGCCGCGACAGATGTCAAGTATCGTTACAGAACACTGAGCAGATCAGGCATGGATCATCCAAACATCATTTTCCACGACGAAACATTTGGCTGCTTAAAGCGAGTTACATAATACCAGCCCTTTTTAATGTCCCACTGTAGGCACGGGCCTCCCCGCAATGCGAGGGGGATTAGGCCATAGTCCACCGCGCTGGCCCAGTGCGGGTTGGCTGACTTCACACATCTCTCGAGGGGTTCTCTCACACATGCAGGTTTCCTCACGATGTTTTCCTTCACCGTTTAGCAAGTGATAATCGTGGTTGAAAATGAGATTCGCACATGAAATCCAGAAATCTCAGAAGTGCGAGCCGGGGTTTGAACTTGCGATCCTCGTTACCGAGACAAGCGTTCTACCAACCTGGCTATCACTGCTGTTTTAAAGCGAGTTACATGTATAATCCTAAATCATATTGTAACCGTTCCAAGGAAATTGCTAAAAATATACGAAATAACAACTCCATACAGAGCAATCTGTTATGAAATATGAAGCTTGGAGCCACTCCAAGTGCCCGCCATTTTAAATGTCATTAAAGTAATGCGACCCGAAAGAAATATAAGCAATTTACTGTAATGTGAGAATTGCTAGAACTAGGACGGCGGTGAAGAAATTTATGTTCAAATTTATGTTTTTTATACGAAATTCACGAGTTAGAAAGTTATTATTTTTTTAGAACTTAAAAGGTAATTTAACTATTCCATTAAGTATTTATGAAATTTAAAAAACGTGCCATTCTGTCACTAAAATATAATATAATTATGTGTTAATTAGATATAGATAGATAGATTATGTGAAGTGAGAATTTCGGTATGTTGATATTAAAAAAACTTTGTTCCAAATAATAGCGACGATTGTAATTTTTGCGAACATATTGTTTTTAATTGTCATATCAAATGCGCTAAAGAAGCCTAGGTTCAAAAGCTATTATATATATCCTTTTTATTCACCGACTTCAAAAAGGAGGAGGTTCTCAATTCGGTTGTATTTTTTTTTATATACGTATAGCGTTACAAGTGCTAAAAGTAATTTCTATTTTCACCATCTCGCTGGCTTAAGCCGCTGTTTAAGTATCAAAGTCCACAAGTACAAGTGGGTTCCGTCTGTGTTGTAATCCCCGGATTACCGCGCAGCAAATGACAAAACTTGCCGTCCCTTCTGTCGCGCCCTGAATGTTCATAATACTTATGACAAACTTTATCATTGCGTAATATTATTATTGGCACGTGTGACTTTTACTTGGATACTGTAGCTTCGTAGACAGAATTTATATAAATATTAGGAATGTGTGATACGAAATAAATTGTGACTCTATTTCATTCATTGATTATAAAAAAGCGCGACAGTTGGCGATGAAAATAAAGTCATTCTCGTACGCTATTATTTTTTATAATATATCGTACAATTGAATAAAAATAGTACGATACTATATAATATAGTACGGATGGCAACCCTAGTCTCGTACACAATTGTATCAAGAACATACCCGGGCCGGGGGACTGCACTAATATTATTTCACCTCTCACAGCCGTTGGATAACTTTGCTAATATTTACTTGAGTCTGCCATATCAAGTATTATTAAATTAATATTATACACATACTGGCTGGCTTATTTATCGAAACATAAAAAGGCATAGTTGAAATAATATTGTACTTTTGGGAAACTTAAGAAAAAAAGCACATTTCTTTTTCACGTATAAAATACGGATGGCATCCCAAAATGGGGCGGGGCGTTCGCCGACAAAATATAATGGAAATGACAAGAAGAAGAACTTAAAAACGCCCAATCCTGTTAATCGTTTACCAAAGAAACCATCTTTAAAATCGTCCTCTTAGTTGAGTCGGCACTTTAGTTCGCGTGATGCATAATATATACAAACAGTTTATCCATTCCAGTGTCGCATCGAATAGATGCACTCATACATCAAGCTTCGAACGAGATGCTGTGCACTCGAAGATAACAGTGTATTTTCCACGTTATTTAAAGTGTAAATATCAGAGAACATCCATCTATTGGATAAGATCATACACACACTAGTGTATGCACAATGCACATAAGGGTGTACTGTTGATGAGAAAAGCCGATAACGAAAGGTCGAATTGAAAGTGTACACTCGATTGTTCTTCGCAACTTTTCTTTAAGCAATAGCTGTGTACTGACCAATTAAGCAGACCTTGCGATGCTGGCTTGGTGATGTTGACGCTTGGTCAGAGCTTGCTTCGACTGAGGCAAACACTAGCGATGCCCGAGCGCTGTCATCTGCCGCTCTGCTAATGCAGCTGCAAGCGTGACTTTTCAATGTCAATTTCGCCCAAGAATATTGGCATATAGTGGTCAAAGATCCTGCCAATTCTTGCCAAGGCGGTTGATGGTCGTATCGTATTATATTTCAGTGGGAGATCCTTATAGTTCATTCTCGACTATTCCTTGTTTATTTGTGTAATCTACGGGTAATGAGTGTGCAGACCTAAACTGTATCTTCTTTCTCGCTCAAAAGCTCTTTAGCTCTCTCTTCAGTATAAAATAAAAAGTTAGCCAACAATGTTTATCCTCAACAGAACCCCACTATAAAATGCACGATTCCATTAAGTTGGCATTGTCAGTCAGTGAAAGTTTACGTGAAAAATTCGCCCACAGTCTCGTGAATCTCCAAGATAATTGAAATATGAGACGAAATGGTGACAGAAATGCGAAAAAAAATCCTACATAATCTTCAATAATTTTTGTCACTGTTAATTTTACAATATTGTTTATTTCCAATATGAGGGCGAGGGTGGCTATATTAAATTACAACCTAAAAATAAAGACATGGAAATTTATTACATTTCTTGGTATTTCTTATAGTAACATGATTTATTTTATTTGGTATCTGATAAAGTCTAAACCTTATTTCAGTTTTCCTTTATCTATCATATTTATTTTGTCAATAGGAAGTCATGCGTACATCATCCTTGCGAACATAGGATAAGATTTATTTTGTGATGAAACAGAATTCCCCTTTACTTTGAAACTCCCAACTGAAAGGGAAATCTTTGACATAGAAATCAGCACTATTCCCACGGGAAATTCAATATCAGCGGTTCAAAGAGCCGACCAAAGTTAGCTTAGTTTACGGGACAAGGTCGTAGTTTGTACTATTCAATGATGTTGAGATTAATATAAATATTATATGATTGTTGCTTATTCTAAAATTTTGGGTCTCTAGCTTTCTCTCCGCCTAATGGTTGCAATGAAATTGTGAAGCAATATGCCTTAGAACACAATTTTGAATGGACACAAAAAAGTCAGTCTTCAAAAAACAAAAAAAAAATCTTCGAAACTAAAAATCTAGCCTCCCTAAATATTTCATTAATTCTCTCAATTCCACATGGATACCATTATCAGAACTAGATTTTGCAAACATAAAAAAATTCAATCAAATTGAGAGAATCTCCACCTTTCTTTTGAAGTCGGTTAAAAAGTCTTTATACCTATCCATTTCGCATACACTTTTCAAAATAACATTTCCAATATTTTTGTTGAGGTTGGTAAGTTGCTACTTACTACGCATGTGAACTAAACTACACGTGAGATGGTTATAAAATTACTTATTTACATAATCTACCATTGGGACCGTTGGACGCGCAATTACTACGAGCGGACGCGACTTGCCACAACGGCCTTGCATTACATCGTACAACAAAAGACTTAATTAAGTCTTCATACACAACCCCCGAGCTAAGCTTTTGTGTAATTAGCCAAAAGTGAAGTTTGTACACGAGTTTGTTGAATTAAATTTATGGCTATTTAACTCCCTTGTCAGGTTTTGTTTGCTCTTATTTGGCAGTCTGTGGCATATCACGTTTAGAAAAGCTGAATTAAATTTCGCGTTTATGTACCCTTTTTTATTTTTTTGTTAACGCTGTGAAATGCATTCAAGCATACCGTTCATGCCCGGAGGGAGGGGGGGGGGGGGGGCCCGAGGGTAGGTACATTTTTGATAGACTACTAACTAACTACTAACGAACTAGCTCTTATATCAAAATGACGTCTATAAGCCGTGGTAAGAATCAAAATGGGAATGGAATGTGATAATGCTAAATCAATTTATCCCGCACTTCACAAGTATACATAAACACCCTAACATCGTAGTGAGTATGCATATATGGTATGACGTCACGAACTGGGACAATTACGAACCAACAAAGGATCTCTGATATAAAATTTAAAAGAACCCGTCACACTCGCCCATAACCCATATCACCTCCCCACGTTAAAAATAAAGTAAGCAGGCAATTATCCCTTGATCACCTGTAAATCTGTTCATGAAAAGGGTCTACTAGGTATATGGCGTGGAACGAGGGGCGGCTATTGTTATTTTTTACCCCCGATCCAATTATAGTCTGTACACATGACGTCAGCGGTGGTCTTTACAACCTTATTATCTCAAGGGCGTCAAATGAAAATAAAACAGTTTTATATAAGATCCTACATCTCGTTGTTAAAGTTTTGATGTGGAATTTAAAAGAGAGACAAAAGATTTTACATACACAAAAACAGGTTATACAATATTCATTCGATCTACATTAACGTGTCTGACATATCTTTCATTACCGCTCTAATAAACGCGATTACACGACACGTTCGTACATACGCGATCAGCACGTCAAGTGCAAGCTAACCGTATACTTTATAGTCTACCGTATTTAGACATTTTGTATGAAGAATTGAAAAGCGCCTCTAGCTGACGGTATTTAATACTTTCAATTCTCCATATAGTGTGTCTAAATACGGTAGACAATAAAGTATACGGTTAGCTTACGAATAATCTCGCACTTGATGTATTACAGATTACAGAACATACAGATTGTTAAACTGTTTTTTCACCAGTTGCGCGGCCGACATTAGTTAACTCTTTCGTTTCCTATTTTTACATGCGCGCTCTTTCCCGGAAGAAAGCTAATTCACACGGTAAAGAGCGCAAAGGCAGCTAAATGACTTAGCAGAAACGCATCGTAAATTCGTAGCTTTGCTACGCCGTAACCCCGTTACGATGTGTTATACATATTTTGAGGACCCCAGCTTAAGTGCGTGTATAATATGCCGTTTTGCTACGGACAAAAAATATTACAACAATTTTGCACCCTAACCGGACCTATATAAAGCTCCTACTTTGGAATATAACGACGCTATAGCCCGACAAGTGGATATTCCTAAGACCGTCAAAATGAAATTTATTTCGTAATTTTCTCTCTGCAATAAAAAAGGTCGCAGTTACGAGTGTTTACGTGAGATGTTAATTTTCTTCCCGGCGGGGTTTCTCTCGATCATGGTTGACATTAAATATTCACGATTTTTTTCTGCAATAAATACTCCGAGTAATAAGATACCAACAAACATAACAATGCGTTTAGTGTATTCCATAGGGCCTCAATCATAAGGCTTGGTTTTGAAAATCTAACAAGATATTACCTACAAATGTACTTTCTAAGGATTGGACGGGTGGGTAAAATTGTTAAGACTCTAGATATAGGCAGCGTTTTGTGAGATGTAGGTACCTACCCCTATTCGATAAAAGTATTAATTTTATAATACGGTTGTAGAGTAAACGAGGTTTATATAATATATACTTCTTTTTCCATTGTTATAAAGTATAAAAAATGTTGTTATCATAAGTCAGTTATAGCCCGAATCTTTCGTCCGGGACGAAGCCTCTACTTCGATATAGCAAAGTATATCGGAGGGCAATTTATCAATCATAGCATGTGTGGCGGTCGCCGTCCCCTGTGCTAATGGCGGTCCTTATAGTGATGGGAGCTTTCCTCAAATCCCAGGGGATTCGTTAAACCCTACGAAGTTAATGTTCACTTGGTATTTTTTCAAGGAAATTCCACTTAGGGCTTTTTTATACGCATCTTTATTTAATCTGTATAATTAAATTTATTCTAATACCACCTAAATGTCTGACCTTTACCCAAATTAAGTTGCTCAAACATGATAAGTTTTTTTTTTAATTCGTACGATATAGAACTAAATAATAATGTAAATTAATAAATTATGGAATAAAAAATATGGAAATATCATGAGTTATGGCGATATTTATGTCATTAGAAAATCTTACATTTTGTCAACGTCATTCAGCCTTACTGCGCCTTATTAGTTTATATCGTCGAAGTTAAATATGAGCTGTACCCGTAATAATAATAGGAACGAAACTTGTATATACCTTTATTCTACATAAATGAACAACTAGTAGTAATACAGCATCTAACATGATCTAATATACTCTTACAAAAGTGACAAGTAGGTATTCGGCATGCCAGCATGTTTACCAATAAACAAAACGCCATTACGCTCTTGTTGGCTAGGGTACTTTCTGATAAGGGTGTGATCCCGTTTGTAAGATCAACATTGTTGTCCCCATAGGAGACGACACAAATAATTTTGCGACTGTTTTTTGTGTAAACATAAAACACTACACAAAGTAAACAAGAATGAATTGAAAAGGAAACTTTCTCCTTGAGAAGAATAAAGAAAGATGGAACCCATTCGGTAGTGTAGTATCCCAAGGTAGTGCATTGCTGTGTCGCTTATGTTCGAATGCTCGCACGAGGCCAAGCGCGTATTAAATAAGGTTCATTTTTGTAGAAATACTGACACAAAACGAGGAGGAATCTATGTACTTGTCATAGGTTCTCCCTCTACCAATACTAAACCTCATAATAGAAGCACAAATAAATTAACTTAAACCAAAATTATATTAGGTACAAGAACACAACACACACACACACACACACATTTCCACATATGACTCATCTCGGATAATCGACAATCTGTCGATTGCCTAATCGTAACCCTTTCAACAGAATTGCCAAAAAAATACCATCGACACGATAAATTAAAGACAAACCATACTCTCAGTAGCGTGAACAAGTGACATAAGATAACTATCTAAAAGTTTTTGGATATACCTACATACAATAAAATACACACACACTAAAGCAGTAGAGAGACACATCCGAAATATATATCCGATCTTATATACGCTAAAATAGACTCGGCAAGTATCTCGCCAGACGTAGCAAATGGTTTGGAATATCAGCCCTAATAAATTAGACGGTGAAAGGGATTCGCGTCAACATATCCAATGTGATCTTCCATTTATTAGCTTTACATGGTTCCAACAATCAAACGCCGTTTCGCTAAGTAACCCCGCTGAGTGTGTATGTTAACTATTGGTATGTTGTTAATTAACTACTAGCTTTACCAGTGACGTACATTATGTATAGAGCAGATAGATTAATGGCTATCACATAATACAAAGAAATTTACACATATTAAGGTACTCAAAATGAAAATTTGTTTACACAATAATATTATTGCATCACTTATTTTTTAATTGGAATGTTCCAATAACAAAAATATTTTAAAAAGAAAAGGCCGCTGAGTTTTTATCGGATCTTCTCAGTTGAGGTTGCGTTCCGTAACAGTTATATAGTTTAAATAAAAAAAAACAATATGCCTCTATGCCATATTAAAATAATGAATGATTAGACTTTGATAAACCTCTTGCTCATTTGCTGAAATAGGCCAGATGCTGCGCATAGCCCTCGTCAATTTAATCTCATGCTATTTGCTTTGTTAACAATATTTGAACACAAAATATTTTATTCTTAGATTAGGTCAAACATTAATTTGACTTTAGTTTTTGACATGATATAACATAGGTAAGTTTCTTGTTTTAAACATGTATGCGAGAACTTCACCGATCTGCGCAGCAATCATAGTGGAATAGGGCCTAATCTCTACTGTAGTTAGACCTGATTTTGCATTGAAAAATACTGCTCTAGTATGAGAATTATTCGCAAAGACCTCCAGACGATACATAAGTCATAATATTTAAAAAGGACCTTTAAGCATATAATCTTCGAGAAGGACGCAGATGTGTACTTAAGTGCAGAAACGATTTCGTTGATAATCATGACATCTAATATAATAGGGGGCAGGCATGGGACTATTATAGCAAGCACCACCTTCCTTAATGAGAGCTCCCTCACTACTGATACTAATGAAACATCCTAAATGCAACATTTTACGGAGGGTATTTAAAGTCAGTCACAGCTAAGCCAATAAGGCAGTAGTATGAGAGAGTATGGAAGTATGGACGAATAAGCCTCCCACAATTGGGTATCAGTCGCAAGTTGCATCAAGTCGCGGCTTATCGGCAACGCGGCGCTGGATACCATTGGAAATTGACACTGGATCCGACGATCCGAACGAATGCAGTAGCGATAGCTATTACATATTCAGCATGCAAATCCTTATATCGATTTTATGATCAAGGCATTATGTAATTTGATATTAAGAAATGTGAGCTAATATTGTTTACTCGTCGTTATTACATCAAAAGGGAAGATTTTCGAGCCACGCGGGCTGTATGCTGGGCGGGGCGGCCGCTATGCCCCAACGGTTATTGTCGGGATCTTGTATATATGTTACGTGCTCCGAAAAATCTCATAGTGTTTCAGGATTGTATTGAGAATTGTCAATTGTTCTGAATGCGTCTGCAGCGCCATCTGTGTAGCTTGCGGCGCGGTTGATGAGGTCGCTACAGTAATTTAGGAGTAAAACGTTTTAACGTTTGATCTCCATTTCATGAATTGATAACTGTGGTAGATTTAACACATTCGATTCTCCATATAAAATGTCGCAATACATAGACTATCTATTAAAGTACACGGTTAGCTATGGAATAATCTCGCACTTGAGGTGCAGAATAATATCTTACTAGGTAATTGGACTGGCCGAGTAAAATGCCGTCGACACGATAGGAAATCGAATAATTTATAAAGCCTACAACTTAACATTGAATAGTTTATAGCATTTTCTATACAAAATCCCATTTCTCGGTGTGACATTTTATCGCATTTATTTTCGCGTTGGGAGCAAGATTGATGACTTCGCTACATCGCCTAGACGGTCGGGAACAACTGAATCGAAATTGTCAATCGCTGGCGAAATATCTGTCGTATTATTCTACCTGCCGACAGGTTTATATTGGTCTCGCTCCCACTCATCCTAAAGTTATAGTGCTAAGCTAACAACTTCATTATGATTGCTAAACTTATGTTGATTTCATTTTAATGTATTTTTTATGATCTATTTTGTACATTGATCTACTCATTGGTTATTGTTCTTTTTTTAGGTTGTCAATCAGCTACAAGATAGTGCCATTTTGCCAGTGTCGAGTAAACCTTGAGAATTGTTATGGAAATATATGTACCCCTGATGATAATGATAATGTTGATGACGATGATGGTGGTGATATGAATCCCCTACCCCTATCAATAAAGCTGTGGATACTTTACTGAAAATTTGACAACTTTGGAAATTTGAAAAGTCAAGTTATACTATTATATTTCAATTTCCTTCACTAGTGCACGTTTATGAACACACATCAGTTAATATCCACTAATATTACACATTATTTATCAAATAACCCCATTTTTTGGAAAAATAAATCAAAATTGACAACTTCATGGTTCAACTTCCCGCCAAAAAGTCTAGGTCCTCATTGGATTTGTGGCCATAGAGATAGAGTTTTGAAAATTAATAAAAATTTTGACAACTTTTCCAGCGAATGTGGTCATTAAAAAATAACTACTTATTAAGTACTGGCCGGCCGGATTTCCGAACTTTTTTTAAATACTCGTTGGATGGGCACTCCATCAGTTGAAAGTTAATTAATCCGATACGGATCAGACGAGTAGCCTCCGAAGCTTCATTCAATCGACGGCTTCTGTCGGTAAATATCCCCCGGCCGTGCCGTTTGTGTAACCTATTCACATATTGATATATTCTGTGAATCTTTTTGCTTGTTGTATTTTTTTTTCGTCTTTCGGCTATAAATTATTTCAGAAAATGTTACGAGACTTATTTTACAAAGGAAAATTGATTAATCATGCTACACAACTCGTAAATAAATCCTAAAACTACTTTAAATAACTAGACCACACAGTGGTGGAGATATTTTGGGGCTTTTTGGTTACAAATAAATGTGAATGCGTTTTGCACGAAATTCTTGAATGTCTAACTATTCGAATCAAGTTGAATGTTAGCATGTCGAATAACATTCCTGGAACATGGCCTAGTTGGAGATGAATTAGGTGTTATGCTCCCAAATTTGTTTATGTTACGTAGACCTTTTATACTTACGTCATCTTAAAATATGCGTATGTACATGACTGATTTCTCGAAAGTCCGAAAACTAGCTATATCATTTTTTTTCACATTTTTTAGTTCACAGGAAATGTGTATCGTGGACGATAAAGTCAATATACCCATCTTATTAACCACGATCAGTCAGTAAAAAGAGAATGATGAGGTTTAACACGAAAACAAAATAAAATATCATGTACATACATTAATTAAAATGTCGCTATAAAATCCTTTTCCTTTGAAGTTGGTAAACCTAAATTTTGATCCGAAAGTTTAACAACTTTCAAATTAGAACCTTATTAAACGAAATTGGATGTCATTTCATTCAATATATTTGTAGAAGTAATTAATATAGTTTTGGTGGTCATGTTTTGACTTCAGCAGTGTTGAGCTTGAGTTCGAGTGCCACCTTGGAAAATTTAAGCGCACACGAGACGGCTCAGGAATTTGTAAGGCAATACATTGAGGGCAACATTCATATTTTATCAGAGCGCGCAACCACCGCCATATGTAAATGCCACATACATAAACAAAGATGGCAAAAGCATTTTGTTGTATAGTAGGGATGTAAAGTAGTACTGTACTTAGTGGTTTACATTCATAAAAAAAATTCTGATTCCGATATTTTGGTATATAGGTAATTTGGGACCACACAATATAATTCAGAATAATAATGAATTTGCCGTTCCGGCCGAAGCCAAGGGCCCATTAGAAAGGTTTCATTACAAAACGATATTGTAGCTATTATCGTAATGATAAAATTATTCATGCCATTACGTTACAATGATCAATTAAGCACCCAAACGATCGTTACTGAGGTTTAATTAGAGATCATTTTTAACCGGTGATAATAATCTCATTGGTATTCCTTTTAAAGAACATTGAATCGTTGTAACCGTTATATTCCGGGCCTTAAGCGAAATCACTGTATTTGGATCCTAATACAGTGATTTCGAAATTAAAAAACATCCTAATTTCAATAGCGAAAATGGCTGGGTGCTACCACCGACTTGGGATCCAGTAGTCAATATCATGAAATCCAAAACCAAGCGTACCGTTACAAGACCTCAAGACACAGTAATCTATTTCTGGGTAGATAGGACCGCAAGTGACAACTAAATATGAGGGTACCCCCGTCAAACTATGACAATAGGACGTCAGCCACCTCAGTCCTCCCGTGACCATGGTTGCTGTGAAGCAGCCGAAACGTCGGGAACGTAAAAACAAAAGATAAACGCGATAAAATCCTTAAAAATTGTTTCATTTCATAGCTAAGAAAAGTAAATAATACTAGATATGTTGCCTAGTTAGTGGATATAATAGTCCAATCGCTTTACAAAGAGTACTCCTTATACCTATAACGATTAGTAATTGCCAAGTCTTTACATCGACATAAACAAGGCCTGTGGTGAAAAGTGGAGTAAACAAAAAATATTTATTGGCAGAGTAGGTGACCGCAGGATGCGGGTCAGCGGCGGCGCGGCGGGGGCGCAGACTCGACGCGGCAAGCTGCCAACTTTGGTCCAGCACCCAACCGACAGATAAATAATTCCGTTCGAAATTTAAAAATATAATTTTAGCGGTATTTGCTGAAAACACTGGCCATATAAAATAGTAGAGGCAAGCAAACACAGCTGTCGTAGAGCTATTGTCACTGTTGATGACGCAAGACTTGCAAATTGGATAGGCGGGAGGAATGTAGAGACCTAAAAAAATAATTATTGTTACGTACAATTTTCTAGCGGTGTTTTGGTATCCTGGCTAACTTTATCAACTAAACTTTAAGCGTATGGTAACGTTCTACCCACTTTGAAAACCCTATTGAATTTAATATGAAATTACCTACTTATTTGAGATGTCTTTGTAATATTTTTTTAGCATAAAAATATTTTTCTATATTTTTTTTTGCTTTTAAGTGCATGCGGAAATCGTAACAAGTTTCGAGTTAATCGATTATTTTTTTGGACACCTCATTCCAAACCCTTAGGAATAGATTTTTAAAAATAAATTTTACTGAGACCATACCGGAGTTGCCTCCTATCAAACTAAAATAGAGTTATAGAAATGGATTCACGAATGCTGGTGATATGCATTTATAAAGAAATCTTCGTGACTTAATGGAATCCTACTCCTTTTTTTAAATTGGGTAAAAGCCGTCCAATTCTGACCATAACTATTAGAATCCAACCTCGATCCAAATCCACAAATGACTAGAAAAAAGCTATGGCAGTATAATTCTTCTGAAATTTTATACAAATTATACAATACCTCTATATACCGACGCGGTAGGTAAAGTAAAGCATATTTGTCGTCGAGCATATTTGTATTGTTCTCCTGAAGCACGGCTGAAAGCTAAAATAATGTTATTATAGAGCGCGAGTATTGTTCCAGGCCGGGAGCAGTTCACGGAGGCTCTCAAACAAATTGTAAACAATATTCGCTTTGAAACTAAATATTTTGGAGAGGAACAACGCTTTTAGTGTTGTTGCCGATCATATTTCGTGAATTATTTCGACGGCAGAAAAAATATTTTATTTATCTGTTTGTGTAGAGTTTGCCTTGGTAAGAATTGAATAAGTATGTACTCATAATCGTTATCGCAGGTATCTCCATATTCAACTTTCCATCCATACATCTACACAAATAAATAAAATTGGAGTGTCTGTTTGTAATATTAAAATAACCGCTTTTTACTAAGTGCATTTGTATACATGGTACACATACCAAAACCATTTTTTTTTAAATATTGTCTGTCTGTTTGTTTCGGCTAATCTCTGAAATGGCTGGACCGATTTTGATGGGACTTTCACTGGCAGATAGGTGATGTAACAAGGAGTAACTTAGGCTACTTTTATTTTAGAAACACTTTTTTCTTAAACACCACGCAGACGAAGTCGAGGGTAACAGCTAGTAATATAATAAAGTTGAATCGAATATGGACAAACTATTTGGTAATGTTGGTTAAGGTATCGGTAATATTTTGTTTGCTATGGTTAATATTATCTGCTAATATGATTTATTGTTGAAGCAAAGAGGATGCTATTGTTTTAGTTTTAATTTGTAAACTCATTGCTGGCACATAATTATAGGCTTTTTTTCCCCTAATGGCCTTTTGATATTTATTTTTATTAGACAGAGAACGTCTAAGAAAATTTGTCTTTGCTATTGTGTTGTCAAACAGTAATATGCTGTAATTTTGTATATATTTTCGATGTACCTCTATCCAAGTATATTTGATTGCTTACTCTCGCTGGAACCACGCATTTTATTTGGGCTCTGAAGGGTCAGTTACATCATTATTGATCTGATGAATGATCAGATTTAAAAATATGAAGTTCTTGTTCGATAGGAAGGAATCATGATTCCTGGCGTAAACCTTGAACGACTGCGGCTCGCTGAACTACTTGTCTGGGCTCTGCTCTTGATCTATAATTGTGTACCGCTCCCACTTAATCTTAATTAAGGTACTTTGAATTTAATCAAACGTAAACCAGAGGGTACGGTACGGTACGCAAGGGTGGCGCGCGAACCCTTAAACTTCGAGTACCTACCGCTATTTGCACCCTTCACATTCCCTTATTTAATCAACGCCCGTATGCACGTATTGTGATCTACGGCGGCTTGCCGTGACGTCGAAAGGCACTATTAATCTTGTCTTTAACATCGAAACGCTTAAACTCTTCCTACAAACGTCTGCGGCTCTGCCCAAGAAAGAGCATGATATTGCATAAAAAGATTTGTGCTGCGATTAAAAGCCCTTCGAGCGTTATATTTAGGCACAATTATTTATTTAGGTACTTGTTTATTATATTTTAGGAAGTATAAGGTAAGGAAGATTAATAATATCGCCCGACGAACACACCAACTATACGGTTACACACTAAGCAACACTTTTTTTATGGGTACCATACAATGGACTGGGGTGAACCCAATATATTACACTTATATAGATATTAAACATCCATGACTCGGATACAAACAATTATGCTTATCACCCAATGTTTGTACCTACCAGGATTCGAACCCAGAACCTTCGATGCGGAAGGCAGGGTCACTACCAGCTGAGGTAATCAGGTCGACGATTAACATAGATAACTTAATTAACAGACAGATTTAACAGTCTACACAAATTGTATCAAAATAGTTAAGTAGGTATATAAAGAGGCAACAGCACCATGCATTATGATTCTTGGAATACAAACACGATGAGATAATATTTACAATAAAAGTTTTTATTTGAAAAAAAAATTGCCTTCGTATCTTTTACAAACACAAGGAACATCACACATCTACCTGGAAAATAAAATGACTTTAAATACGTGGCTGTACCTACACTAACAAAATGACTTTAAATACGAGGCTGTGCCTACAGTAACATGAATGCAAATGGTCCGTCCCGAGGGTCGGCTATCAAACTTTCCCAGCTATTGCGGGCACACGTTGAAAAACTCAACGATAAGTTAAATAGCTTTTACAGCGCTGTACAAAGTTGTGCTGAAATGTTTCGCCCAATCTTCGGCTACCAACTAGTTGGGAGCACGGTTTTGTGGAATTTTATAATTAAACTAGCTGTTGCCCGCGACTTCGTCCGCGTGGTATTTAACAAAGACAACCGTTGACAACAGCCTGCTCGCCCATTCTGAGCCCGCGGGACGCATTGAAGGGTTTTGCTATCAAACTTAATCAGGCGCTGCGCTGCAACATTGGTTTTAATTTATTTTCGTGAGATCCTATTTTTTTTTCTAAAATAAAAGTAGCCTAAGTTACTCCTTGTTACATCAGCTATCTGCCAGTGAAAGTCCCGTCAAAATCGGTCCAGCCATTTCAGAGATTAGCCGGAACAAACAGACAGACAGACAGACAGACAGACAGACAGACGGACAGACAGACAGACAGACAGACAGACAAAAATTGAAAAAAATGTTGTTTTGGTATAGGTAACGTGTATACATCCAAATGCACTTAGTAAAAAGCGGTTATTTTAATATTACAAACAGACACTCCAATTTTATTTATATGTATAGATTAAAACTAGAGACGAACTGCAGTGTGGCAAATTACGAAATATGATTTAGACTTAATGTCAGACTCATTATTTAGGTACCTAAGCTTCTGCTACATCTTTCTAGTAAAGTGGGTACCCTACTAGAGAGATATAAAGGGGTACTTATGATTTTATACAATTAGCAAGAAACACTCGACACTGGCAAAAATGGCTCAATTTTGTAGCCGAATGCCAACCTTAAAAAAAGAAGTAGAAACAAAACTAATTTATCTACAACACCACTCTTACCTATGTTGCTATATAGAAATAATAAACGGAGACATTAGGTAATTTGGTGAAAAAAAAACACCAACCCTCAAATTTATAGAAAGTTATAATGGATTATAAAGCTATTATAACGCATTTTTTCCTCTGAAAAGTTCGATATAATGCCATTATAACCGTCTATAAATTTGGGAGTAAGTATCCAACTAAGTTATGGTTACATTTTTAGACAGTATAGTTATATTTGTTTGTTTTAGTAATAGGTACTTAGTTTAAGGAATAGGATATAATTTAAATTCCTTATTAACAGTAACCAAAGACGTCAGCATTCTGAGGAGGGTTTGTTCCTTTGTCGGGCTCGACGTCAGCAAATTGACGTTTATTTAATAACTGGGATTGAAATGTTTTGCCGACTGTCTCGGACCTGAAACAGTAGATGTAGTCGAGTGAACATTGTAACAATCGGACCAGCGAGTCCAACGGCGGGTACCCGATCGGTGTTCCAGGAAACCGGTAAAGTTTAACCTAAATACCCTGGATCTGTTCTTGTGGAATAAAAGTTTATGAAGTTTTGTGGTCGTGCGAAGGTACCTTGCGTAGCGTTCGGGGCAGTTGTTGCGTCTTCAGAATTTCAGGAAAGATTGACTAGTTATTGTTTTTTTTATTGATGTAACATACCTGACTATATGGACAGATTCTTTTTATATTTAGTTAGCTATGAATATGAGTGGACGGAATGTCGACGGCCTAGGAGCAGGAATATCCATCCATTAGCCAAAAGGCAAATTTCTGGACATACCTAGGTATCTAAGCCACTCCAATGTCTTCCACATATCACAGTCCACCGACACTCTTCTTCTTCTTTTTTTACGAAATGAAATGCGATGAAATAAAATGGATATGAATATGGCCTCACCCACCACTTAGCGGGTATCAATAGCAATAGCACATTCAATAAATACACATTATAAATAAAATAATGGATGTGACATGATGATATGAAAATCCCATCGACACTCATGCACGGGCCTCCTGCGACGTGTGACGTGACCACCTTGAGGGGAGCAAGCACAGATCACGAGAGATATGCCGTGCGGTTCAAAATGTATGGGAACTCGCTGTCTCCGGTTTGTTCCCCACCACTCGCCACAAAACACATGCAATTACATAAAACCAACCAATACGAAGTCTCACACACACACGCGTGCCAATAATTCGGTGCGTGCTGCGCCGTCGCCGCATACAGCGGCCGTACCACGCGACGCACCAGTTTATTCAAAGTATCGTTAGACGATCTATCCATTGCCTCGTACATTCACTCAGTAGCGAACATAGGTGGTACTTAAAGAGCCATGTATTTTGTACAAAAATAAAAAAGTCGTTGTGCTACATGAAAACTAAAATAACATAATAAAGGCATTAAATATATTTTGATTTGTTGTTTTTAATGATTTTAAAGACGAATAAATAAAATACTTAATACTGGCTGGTGAAATGAGATTCCATCTTTCGCGTAGTTCACTTTGCTGCTAGTATTTTTGCACACAACCACGGAATAACACGGCATTTAAAAAAAAAGTTAGAGCTCCGATACCGACGTGCAGTTGCAGTCGACTAACGGCGAAAACTCTATGTTAGCCTAATTTTGGCTAAAGGTGAGCGCAAGCCCACCGCTTTCATAACATATCTCCTCTAATATATCTGTGGGAGCAAGCATTGCGCCAAGTTATCACACTAGTGCTCTCTGTAGGTTCTAAACAGAACTCGACAAACACAAAATCCGACCTTGACAAAATAAATAATTTACTACCGGACCTACGTAGGTACTTGTTTATCGTTGAAACAATAGATGGCGTTAAACACAATAAAATAAATCGCACCTTTTTATCTGCGTGTTTACGACGAATATAATTATAACAATAAATATCGGACTTTATTTTAGTACTTTGAAGCTATTCTTTGCAGTTAGCCGTTCGCTTAGGTTCAGAGATGACACGAATACTGTGCATTATTGTGTGCATTACATTAGTCACGACGTCGATAGGTGAGCACTTTTTTATATTATCAACTACATCCAATTATGTCACGGGTGGTACTTATAAATTTCCAAACTAGTCATAGTAAGTATTAATTCAAGGCTAATATTTATACAAGAGTACTACATAATGCAGAGAAGTTGCACGATACCCTGCGTCATAGGATACTTTTTAAGTTGGGAAATAAAAAGGTATGCACCAATTCGGCTGGTACTTCAGTTGAAGGCAGCAAATACATACCTACTGAAAATTCGTACAGCAGCCTTAAATTTTTACAGCAGCACTTAAATGCGGTCCGAATCAAGTCGTAGATGATTGCCCAAGCGACTGTCCCGCAAACTACTGTCCAAAGAATGAGCATCAAGGCAAGAGCGTGTGCAAGCAGCCTACTACCTGTCCGCCACCGAAGTGCAAGTGCCAGTTCAACTATCGGTTCGCTGAAAACGGCACTTGTATACCCACCAGAGATTGCCGTAAGTTACTTACCAAACATCTGTAAGCATTTTTTTATTGGATCGCCTGCGTCTGATCAGGCTGAACCATTGACAATAAAGGTATTGTTTTTTTATCGAATTGATTAGTGATGTTTGTCGCAGGTGACCTTTACAGCACCGGAGGAGATAATACTGTGTTCTTTTGTACATGATTTAACTACAAGTCTCTTGTCTCAAGAGCTGTCTTGAGACTAGAGACTTGAGCGGATTATGACTCGAGATTCTGACTGGCGGTAGCTTAGCTAGCTTGCCCAACTCAATATTCATACAGACATATATACCTACCTGACTTTAAAGATATACCTACTCTGACAGCTAATTAAATCAGCTAACAGCTACTGGGAAGCTTTATTCATTACTGATAGGTAACTTTGCCCAGATGCTCGCGACAACTCTACATCATCGAGATCAGTTCCCAATAGTTTTCTCGAGGTACCCTTTGGACAAAAAATAACCTTACGTCCTCCCCTTACAGAAGGTATCAAATTATTTTTTTCAGCACCCTTCGCCTGTAAAAACGAAAAAGAAAGGTACGAGCCCTGCCCATCGTATTGCCCAACTGACGACTGCTCTCAGGCGACGCCTGATGGAAGGTGTCCGTTCCCTGGCGTCATACTCCTAGTGGTCGAGTGCAGCCCCACGTGCCGCTGTACCACAGGCCACTGGAGACACGACGGAAAATGTGTACCTTACAGCCAGTGTCGTAAGTTTTAAAAATATACGAATCTTTTTATATCGTAGGTACCTAGGTACCTAACCTATGACCATATGTTTGATATAGGAACTTCTACCTAGCGTTTTACGATTGTTTTTATTGGGGTCGACTTCCGATATAGCTTGAGTTGAACCTGTGAGTTGACCAGTGAAGTTGTAAATTTTGTTTCATTTTCCAAAAAGTGTGTGTTTCTTTGATAAATAAGTTGTAATATTAGTGGGATATTAACCATTGTGTGTTGATGTATGTGCAAAAGAGGAGGAAAATAAAAGGAAATAGTATAGTCTGCATTTTCAAGTTCACCCAAGACGAATTTTCAGTAAAGTATCCACAGCTTTACTGATAGCGGTAGGGGATTAATTTCATCATCATCATCATCAGGGGTACTTATGATTTTATAACAATTATCAAGAAATTGTCGGTGCTTTTAAAAATGGCTAAAATTTTTAGCGGATTGCCAACCTTAAAAAACGAAGAAGTACCTACTGGCTATTATTACAAAAAGCAACTATTTCAGTTACTTTAAGTTACCGGTACCCAGGTTACCAGTGGTACCACTAGCTAGTGACACTACCGGTAACCTGGGTAGAGCATGAGTACAAGGTTCAACCCACGCCTTAAGGGGGTACCTCGGGAAACTGGTTGATTTTCTATTCCACATATTTCTTTTAGTTTATGGACTATGAACCCATTTGTTTAATATATATTATTAACCACATGATCTAGTATGGCCCAAAAGGAAAACACAATTACGTAAATTTTCTCGATGGCTGTGTTGCTGAATATAACCTGATGGTGCTAATTATATTGGCACTCAAACTATACATGCCTCAACTAAATATATCGCCATCCTTCTCATGGCCGTAATGTGTAAGCAAGAAACCAAATCGATTAGTTAGTTGTATGTTGTTGACAACTGAATTAACATTAACACTTATTTTGTTTTCAGCCAAGAACAAATAGATGAAAAAACAACAGATCGCTAATATTTTATAATAGGACAGATATGGTGTGAGAACTCAGTTTACTTGACTCATCGGATTAACCAAAAAAATGTGTACAATTAAATAAATGAAATTCTTACATAAGTATGTACTTAGTTTATAGTAATTTGAATATCACTGTGGATGGGTTACCGATTCATAACAACGCTTTGTTTAATATTGATTTACATGTCACAAATTTTATCCTATGCTTCACACGCCCGGCTTATAGATGGGTACCACTTAACCGCTTTATAACAACTCTTCGTTTAATGACTATTTGTAATAAATTTTATCTGAAATATATACTTTACTTATTAAGATACTTGTGTTTTCAACATTGGTTTTAATTCTTTTTCGAGAGATCCTATTTTTTTTTTCTAAAATAAAAGTAGCCTAAGTTACTCCTTGTTACATCAGCTATCTGCCAGTGAAATTCCCGTCAAAATCGGTCCAGCCATTTCAGAGATTACCTGGAACAAACAGACAGATAGACAGACAGACAGACAAAAAATTTAAAAAAGGTTGTTTTGGTATAGGTAACGTGTATACATCCAAATGCACTTAGTAAAAAGCGGTTATTTTAATATTACAAACAGACACTCCAATTTTATTTATATGTAAGATGTAAGATAAGATAAGATAAGATGTATAGATAAATGGTAGACCGGAGTTACTTTAGGCTTACTTTTAGCGTACCCTGTGTGTTGTCTGATTATTCTAACAAGTATGTGTTTTATAGTAAAATTGTCACGCTGTGCATTAGATATCGAGGTTCTTTTTTAAGCAAACTTAATACATCGAGACATCCAATGCAGAATGCTAATATCGCAAAACACTAAATTACATCGTAAAGATGTCCAAATTTTTCGTAAAAAAATAAAAACCATTGATATTTTGAATTTCGCGCCCTGACCCTGAGCTTCCCCCTTAAATTATATGATTTAAGTAAGTAGGTAGGTACTTACATACCTACCTACTTACTCATAAACAATAATTATTCCTACTGATAGGACATTTAAATATTTTATTAAACACGATCCACGACCAAACAATAAAACAATTGCTTACATGGTTGGAGTTATTAGTCTCATCGTTATCAATCCCAAGCGGAAAGTAGTACCTACCTACTATACCTACATGCCTAGTCGATCGATTGGTTTTTAAATCTATATATAAGGTGTAACAAAAATAATCTATACTAATATTATAAATGTGAAAGTTTGGATGGATGGATAGATGGATGGATGGATAGATGGATGGATGGATAGATGGATGGATGGATAGATGGATGGATGTTTGTTACTCTTTCACGCCCGAACGGCTGAACGGATCTGGATGAAATTTGGCACAGAGATAGATTATAGTCTGGAATAACACATAGGCTACTTTTTATCCCGGTAAAATGTATGGTTCCCGTGAGATAGATGTTTTAATTTTTCATACTTTTTATCGCGGGTAACACCGCCGGGCGCAGCTAGTGTAAAATATTTTAGCAGATCGATCAGTAAATTTTATGGATCACGTTGATATATAAAATAATTGTGTAAATGTTTGATTTTTTAAATCCGGCGAACCAGTAGCCTTTGGCCATGCGCTAAGTACAGGTGTAATTTTTTAAATGTTGAATAATTTGTTCTATTTCTTTGGGAATGTTAAATCGCCCCTCAGAGCAATAGGGGCTCAACTCAAAAATCAATTGTTTTGGGAAATCGCAATCAAAGATCTTTCCAACTGAACGGGAAGGACGAAAAGTACCAGTGTAAAAGAGACGAACATAAAATAAGCTTTTTCTATCATAAAAACGCCATTGTTTTAATATTCATCGGATAGAACATACATTAAAACCATAATTTTCAAGCATAATTTTGAATTCATAATTGATAGCGATATTTATCACCTACTGTTGGCCCTGTTAAAATATTATATACTATTATCGTTACATATATATGTAACAAAGTCGTGTTAGCTCCACCATCTATAACACAAGAGCGGGTTGGCCGATAATTGTAAGCTTGAGAAAAATAAAAAAAAAGATAATTAATTTCCTTATTAATTTGATTCTGAGTCGGTACGAAGTTCGCCGGGACAGCTAGTAGAAAATAAATATCGCCAGATGACCATACTAACTGTATACAGTCCCAAACTATGTAACGCTTATTGTATTAAGGGTTGCTAGCATACAATGGACTGGGGGGATCTCAGAACATAAATAGGTAGGTACCTACTTATAAGGCAGCGGTTGTTCACTAGACATACTAGTTAGGTACCAAATTAACATAAATACAAGAAATTAATTATCGTTTTATAATGTATCACGGCGTGACAATGTAACAGGTGCATATATAAAGGAAAATATTCTCCTTCATAAGTATTACAAGACGATTGTCCGTCGCCATGACGGGTCGATCAGTTTTGGTTATCGTTGTGGTGGCTAATATATTTTTAGTAGTGACCTGTACGGGTAAGAAATTTATTACCTGTATAAGATAGAGCTCTAGAAAACTTATTAATTTACGTGTGCTATGTGAGAATGTGTTACTTATTTATTATTATTATCCTCATATTTCGGGCGCTACCATATTTTAATAAAATCTACCACGACTCTATCAGATTTTAAAATAAAATATAATTGGTAGATTTATTAACCGCAAGAGAAGCTACAATTATATAGGGTTTTTTTTTTATTACATTATAGGCAAGTATTTGATCTCGATCTCACCTGATGGTAAGTGACGATGAGATCTACGATGGAGCATACTTGCCTAGGTAGGAAGGCGGCAGTAGATAAGAGACGCTACATTCACTAGGCACATGCAGCGCAACTGATCTGACCCGCCATCCATGAATGGCAGCACCGAACATCATGCCGGAACACGGCTAGGCCGCTTGGCGACATGGCTTTGTTCAGTGGGTGGTGACTAGCCACGGCCGAAGCCTACCACCAGTATGGTGAAAAAAAATCGTGTGAAATATTTTAACAGATGAATCTTTTTTTTTTTTTTATTACATTATAGGCAAGTATTTGATCTCGATCTCACCTGATGGTAAGTGACGATGAGATCTACGATGGAGCATACTTGCCTAAGTAGGAAGGCGGCAGTAGATAGAGGCACATGCAGCGCAACTGATCTGACCCGCCTTCCATGAATGGCAACACCGAACATCATGCCGGAACACGGCTAGGCCGCTTGGCGACATGGCTTTGTTCAGTGGGTGGTGACTAGCCACGGCCGAAGCCTACCACCAGTAAAAAATCAGTAATACATATATGGATCGCGTTGATGTATAAAATAATTGTGTAAATTATGTTTGATTTTTTTAAACACGGCAAACTAGTAGTGCTCAGAATAGGATGTATTTTTTAAATGTCGAATCACTTGATTTTTTGCTGTGAGAATGTTAGCATTATAACCTACTGTTGGCGCTGTTAACATATTTTACACTCTTATTATTACACCTTATATACATTATACACCATCAAGCCTGTAATCCCCGAAGGTTAGGTAATGGTAGGCGATAGAAATAGAGTTCTCTGCCAAATGAGATTCGTACATGAAAATCCGAAAATCCCAGAAGTGCGAGCCAGGGTTTGAATCTTGTTTCCAAGGCGATCGTTTTACCATCTTAGTCACTGCAAAGTCTACAAGAATACATAAATTTACTTTCGACTCGTCTTTAAAGAAATGCTTTACTTTAAACTTACTCTACCAACAATGCGATCCAGGCAGCGGTGCTTCGAGCTATGCTGCTTCTTCTTCTCAAGCAAAGGCAACACCAAGTCACACATCGATAACCACAAATAAATCCGACACAACCTCTACTCATCACAAGAAATGTCGAAAAGGTATGTAATTAAATATAGCACAAATACACACATAACTAACTACCTACACACTATTATAGCATGACGGTTAACTGATTTGGTCAGGGACATTCCAAATAATTTTGAAAATTCCAAAATTTTTCTCTAATATTTACAGAAGAATAAGCAAGAACTTAACTTTTTGGCGGGAAGTTGAACCGTGAAATTGTCAATTCTGTTTTATTTTCAAAATAATGTGTTTCTTGATTAATAATCTGTAATATTAGAGGGATGTTAACCATTGTGTGTTCATAAATGTGCACGAGTGTAGGAAGTTGAAATAAAATAGTATAACTTGACTTTTCAAGTTCTCCTTAGATGTCCAGTTATTGTTCAGTAAAGTATCCCCAGCTTCACTGATAGGGATAGCAGGTAGGGATTCATTTCATCAGCATCATCGCCATCAACATCATCATTATCATCAGGGCTACCTACTTATAATTTTATAACAATAATGAATAAATACTCGACACTGGCAAAAATTGCACTATTTTGTAGTCGTTTGCCAGCCTAATAAAAAGAAGAATAAGCAAGAAATTCTAATGTACTTAATCGTTACGTCATTTCGGAACTAATCTCAATAGAAAAAAAGGGAACTCGTTTACGTTATAGTTATGATACTTTGGTATAAAGATTGTGCTTGAGACACAGTAATGTAATTAGGAACTCCTGATGTAATTATCTGTTATACTTATAATTATATATGATGAGAATCCATTCAAATTCAACGGCAAGGTGAATGGATCGAACGGAGTAAGTTGATCGCTCGCGTCTGTTTGGCTAACCTCCTAATTGTGAATCAACAAATAGTTTGAACAGGTGCCTCCGACTAGTCAACGAACGCAAAGCAAATTTTAAGGTCAACATAATGTTTTAAAGAATATGAATTCGTGCACAACAGCCACTTGCGTCAAGCTATTATTCGATAATTATCGTTTGTACCTAATAAATATAATTTTATTTGTCCACGTGCAAACATTAAAATGTGGCATGCTTGATATGGCCAGTTGGCTTAGACCAATCAGATAGGACTGACAATTGCCATACAAAACTGTGAGTGTGACTGTGAGTCTCAAATTCATGATTTTATCATTGATGATTTTATGCATGCAAAATGTCAAAGTGAACCTTTGAGTGAACTTGTAATTTTTATGCAGGCTCAATTTTTAATAGTAGATTATACTGCTGTAAGAAGGCGCTTTAACCCAATATCCCCCAGCACACATATTATGTAACTTTTGTTGTCTCGCATAATGTTTTACTATTCGGAGATACCTATTGCCTGGAAGCGTGCTGCCCTTATTAAATGTGGGGTAACGAAAGGTTAGGGGGCAAAATCAAAGGGTTCAAAGTCCATCATGCGTGGTACATACTGGTAAGTCGCGTCGGCTTGCTCCTGGACTGGATATCTGAATCCGCGAGTCTTCTGGCACAACACAAAACGGGAGCTCTGACTAAAATAAATTATTAATAAAATTAAAACCAAGACTCTCTAAGAACGGAAATAGGCGCGATTTTCTTAAGAATTTTTAGTTGTTTGAATTCAGATTATTTACAGGTTTTTGTGTTTTTCTTTATCTTTGTAGCCGGCGTTTGCCCATCACACGAAAGATATTCAACATGCATTCAAGGTGAATGCAAAGCTTTGAACTGCACTCAAAAGGAGGATTCGATCCCTTGTCCAAGAATACGCCCGGAAACTTGTATATCTGGATGTGTGTGCGAAGAGGGCTATTTGAGAGCAGCTAACGGTACTTGTGTTCTAGAAGACCAGTGTAAGAAGGATTTTATGATTTGAAAAAAAGAAGCATAAAATTACAGTTCAGCTAAGTACCTTTTTAACTGCTCTTAAAATTCGCAGGTCCATTAGAATGCAGTGAAAATGAAGTTGTGGATAATTGCCCGGCGGGTTGCAGCTCCGACTACTGTCCAACCAGTGACGGCGACTCTGCAACCTACAGTAGACCAGACCCCTGCCCCCCTCCTGCCTGCAAGTGCGGCTTCAACTATCGCCGAGCTGACAATGGCACCTGCATACCCACTAGAAGCTGCCGTATGTTCACTGTCATTCCGTAATTAGAGTTAAAAGGGTTTATGAGATCTTAGGTTATATGACTATTTTCTTTTCAGCTCCATTCGACTGTGGGGCCCGCCCCAACGAAGAGTTCAACCCGTGTCCACCTCTATGTCCTAGGGACGACTGCAGCCAAGCCTCGCCATCAGGGAGATGTCCAGCCCTATTTGGCAACATAGGCATAGTCCTAGCGTGTACCCCTAAGTGTCAATGCATCGAGGGTTACTGGAGAAAAGATGGGATATGCGTTCCATATGGAGAATGCCGTAAGTACTCGTAGAATGAACAGGTGCCTAACAGATTAATAAAATTAAAACATAGAATTTTCTAAGAACAGAAATGGGCGCGATTTTCTGAAAAAAAATCAGTTGTCTGAATTCCGATTATTAACAGGTTTTTGTGTCTTTCTTTATCTTTATAGCCGGCATTTGCCCATCACACGAAAGATATTCTTCATGCATTCAAGGTGAATGCAGAGCTTTGAACTGCACTCAAAAGGACGAATCGATCCCTTGTCCAAAAATACGCCCGGAAACATGTATATCTGGATGTGTGTGCGAAGAGGGCTATTTGAGAGCAGCTAACGGTACTTGTGTTCCAGAAGACCAGTGTAAGAAGGATTTTATGAATTGAAAAAAGAAGCACAAAATTACAGTTCAGTTAAGTACCTTTTTAACTACTCTCAAAATTCGCAGGTCCGTTAGAATGCAGTGAAAATGAAGTTGTGGATAATTGCCCGGCGGGTTGCAGCTCCGACTACTGTCCAACCAGGGAGGGCGACTCTGCAACCTGCAGTAGACCAGACCCCTGCCCCCCTCCTGCCTGCAAGTGCGGCTTCAACTATCGCCGAGCTGAGAATGGCACCTGCATACCCACTAGAAGCTGCCGTATGTTCACTGTCATTCCGTAATTAGTGTTAAAAGGGTTTATGAAATGTTAGGTTATATGACTATTTTCTTTTCAGCTCCATTCGACTGCGGGGCCCGCCCCAACGAGGAGTTCAACCCGTGTCCACCTCTATGTCCTAGGGACGACTGCAGCCAAGCCTCACCATCAGGGAGATGTCCGCCACGCTTTGGGAGAATAGGCATAGTCCTAACGTGTAACCCAAAGTGTCGATGCATTGAGGGTTACTGGAGAAAAGACGGGATATGCGTACCATATGGAGAATGCCGTGAGTAGTACAAATAAGTACCTCACAGACTAATAAAATTAAAAAAAAGACTTTCTAAGAGCAGAAATGGACGCCATTTTCTTAAGAATTTTCAGTTCTCTGAATTCAAATTATTTACAGGCTTTGTGTTTTTCATTATCTTTGTAGCCGGAGTTTGCCCATCACACGAAAGATATTCAACATGCATTCAAGGTGAATGCAGAGCTTTGAACTGCACTCAAAAGGATGATTCGATCCCTTGTCCAAGAATACGCCCGGAAACTTGTATATCTGGATGTGTGTGCGAAGAGGGCTATTTGAGAGCGGATAACGGAACTTGTGTTCCAGAAGACCAGTGTCAGAGTAGGTTCATCAAGAATTAATTTTTCAAACATAAGCTTTCAATTCTTGCAACTACCTACCAATTTATAGTTGCAAGAATCGAAAAGCTAATGTAATAAGATAATAATAAGAGTAAATACCAGTAGGTACGTCCATTGCGAGAATATTCGTAAGCTAACCGTATACTTTTTAGTCTACGTATTTAGACACTTTGTATGTATAATTGTGAATTCTGTCGAATACTTTTTAGATTCGCCTCGTTTCGCGGAGAATTGCATTTAATTTGGGGTCCCGTCACTAGTGATAGATAGTTACTCGACTAACATATTAGAGTTCAGTGTTGCTGGCTTATTTAATTATCGATCAAACTTGATTGGTTTATAATTGGAAAAGTTGACAAGCTGAGGGTCAGTAGTGGGTTCCTCTTCCCCAATTTGTTTACTAAGTATTTATTACGTCCTGCCGAATAAATGTTTCATTAATTCATCCAAGGGACTAATTAAAACTGAAAAACAAAAGTTGACTCATTAAATATTATCTTAGTAGTTCGTAAAGAAAACAATTATAGTTTTAACAGTGTGACGATATAAAAACAGGTGTTATTAATTGCAGCTATATAAACAATCGGGTCTCCGCACTGCAATGTTCCTAGGTATATAAATTAGTTTTAAAAGCCAAGACCATTGTCAGCGATTGTAAAACACAATGACGGTTAAAGCGGTATTAATTATAACTGTTGTGGCTTACATAGTTTTAGTAGTGTCTTCGTCATGCTCAGGTAAGAAAGTATTTTGAGAGCTTTATGGGCAAACAAACGCGTGACTGTGGAAGAAAAAAAAAATTCTACCTAAGTACTCATTTGTTTTGCAAGGTTCCAAAGTTGTTATTTGGTGTGTGTGCTTGTGTTGAATACCGAGCAAGCGAAAGATTCTAAGATAGAGAACAACGAGAGTAGCGAGTGGTTCAAAAATAGCATTCTGAGCGTAGCAAGGGATACAAAAGCACGGGACTCAAATAATTTTCATGCCGTGCGAAACACATAATTTTTGATCTCACTACGGCGAGGAAAATGCTAGATGCGAGAAAAACAATTCAAATATAATTTAAATGGATAATATCCCACTAATATTGCATATTATACATCAATGAAACACATCTTTTGAACGATAAATCTAAATCTCAACTTCCCACCGAACCACGTTTCTAATCGCTTCATTATGTTTTTTAATAAAAAATAAGGAGTTATGTGCGCGCGGCACACCATTACCATAGATAACTAATTGTTCTTATGCATTAGTTTGTCACGTTTGAAATTCGAAAACCTTTTCCACTCAGGGATATATTGGACTTTTGCGAGCATATTTGATTAATAAAGGCCGCCTTTCCAAGCCAGTGAGATGAAAAAAAAAATATCTTTTCCATTTCCCTGAACTACGTTGTTTTAAAATATGATTAGGTTAAGTACCTACTTACTAAAGCAATTCATCGATTCAGTAGGTGGTAACGGTTTTTTTGGAAAATTCGTGAGTACTAGACCCCCAGGAATTGTTCACTTAGCAACCGATTGTAAAGGTATTTTTTACAGCTCCGTCGTGTCAAGGCAAAAATGAAGTGTACACAGACTCCAAGGTGTCCTGTCCACCTAACACATGTGTGTCACTAGTTGCCAGGTTCAACTGTGATGCGAACCAGCCGGTTGAATCAGGATGCGTCTGCGACTCAGGTTACCTAAGGCTCAATGCAACGGAACCTTGTATACCAATATGTGAATGCCCAGAAATGCGATATTCACCCGACTGTCCACACGATTGTGAAGACGATTGCGAAGACGAAGACAAGTGAATAGTACTTGTTCAATTAAAATTTATTTCAATAGGTATTATCTCTTTTATTGCTTCTCCTATCAGTTTTAATTTAGTTATTGGTTGAATTAACCCTACCTTCCAACATATACCTACCTACCTGCTATTACAAATAAACACTAACCTAATTTTCATTAGATAGGCATCTACGTTATATAGTGCCATATTATTTACTGAACGGTCCCCAACGCCAAGGATCAAGTAATCCATGGTATGAGAAATATCTAAACCACTAGGAAAAGAGTTGAACAGATTTTCACCAAACATAGCTAAGTACTATCTACTATCCCGAAGAAACCAGCTGTCCAATAAAAAAAATACATTGAAATCAGTCCAAGCGTTTGGTAGCAACGATGCTACGGACAGACAGACAGGTATAGACATCAAATTTGTAACCCTCGCGACGTGTGTGTTGGAGGTTAAAATGTACACATTTTGTCTGATGACATTATGTTAGAACAAATAGGAGCCACCCAAGGAAATTCGGGGAATGATGTTTCCTGTTAGGTTTCAACTTTGATAACAAAAAGTAGACAAGATTTCGACCCCTTTTGACCCCCGCAAGCGTTTGATCTATTAGTCACAGGTTTAACACAGGTCAATAAATATATTATAGTAAGAAATTAAAGCGAGGTAAGTATAAATGAGAAGCAAGATCTTATTAAACACAGTACACGTTTAGCCGCCAAGATGTTGGGACCACATTTTGTTTTTTTCGCCTGCTGCGCTTTACTCTGCGTTTGATATATTAATGCAGGTAAGTTATTTATTTTATATTTAATTAATATTACCCAACGTAGGTGATAGGCAGTGGCAAGAAATTAAATTAAATTCTCTAACTAACATTCTAGCCTTCGTATATGTTTTTACGAGGAGTTTTTGAGTTATACCGAAGGAACCCAATCCGTCTTCTTAGCAATATACTTTGAAACTTCGTTAAAATTAGCCCAGTGGATTATGAGATAGGTAGGTACAACTACTTACAAAGAAAGTTATTCCCAAGATAGCCTGGCAAACTTAATTTTCACGGGATAACAGGTGTCCTATATACCGGGATCCACATTATAAGCTTTCAAGCATGCAGTTTCATAAAATTAATTGAAAAGCATGATGATCCATGATGCGCAAACAGACAGTAAAAAATTGCAAAAGTAGCAGATTCAGCTTTTGTATCGCCAATAATGTTACCTACGGCTACTTTTGTTCAAGATAATAATATATATAAGAATACATTGTAGAAACACGACTAAAGTACCTAGGTACACTTTTATTCAATACCAGCTGTTACCCGCGACTTCGTCCGCGTGGTATTTAACAAAGACTCAACCGTTGGCAGCCTGCTCGCGCGTTCTGATCCCGCGGGACGCATTGCAGGTTGTTGCTATCAAATTTAATCAGGCGCAGCGCTGCAACATTGGTTTTAATTTTTTTTCGTGAGATCCTATTTGTTTTTCTAAAATAACTAAGTTACTCATTGTTACATCAGCTATCTGCCAGTGAAAGTCCCGTCAAAATCGGTCCAACCATTCAAATTCAAATTCAAATTTATTTATTCGCTAGATATGGTTTGGTTTACATAAAGATGTTAAATAAATTAATTGTACAGCATATCTCGCCTGCAATAGGCATGCGAATATTGAGTATATGATGAATATCATCATATGAATCAAAACTTAAAACTATTCTTAAAGCTATAAGTATAATAATTAACAATTCTAATCTTATCCTTATAAATATATTATATTATTCTTTATGTTTGAAAAACTCTTCGACACTGTAGAAAAAATTTTTAAGGAGCCATAATTTTAAAGCTTGTCTAAATTTGTTAATAGAAAGTTCCCTAATGTTCTTTGGTATCTTATTATAAATTTTAATAGTCATTATTCTTGAGTTTTTACTGTGAAAAGTGCTCCTACATTTGTCAATTCTTAGTTTGCTAGGATCTCTTTGAGCATATCTACAGCCGTCATTTATCCGAGTGTATAACTTAGGGTTTTTTACTACAAACGTGCCAATTTCAAAAATATATAATGATACCAAAGTCAATATCCCTAGTTTTTTAAAAAGAGGTCTACAGGAATCTAATGGACCGACAGCACAAATTGCTCTAATGCACTTTTTTTGAGCTATGAATGCTTGATTTATATGCGTAGAGTTTCCCCATAATAAAAGTCCATATCTTAGAGTAGATTCAACGTAACCATAGTATGCTGTCATTGTAGCCCGAATGTCTGAATTTTGACGAAGTTTTTTCAGTGCGTATACAAATCTATTAATTTTTTTACAGATTGTTTCTATATGTAGTTTCCAATTACAATGTTCATCTTGATGAAGTCCTAAAATTTACATTACATTACATTACATTACATTTCAGAGATTAGCCGGAACAAACAGACAGACAGACAGACCGACAGACAGACAAAAATTGTAAAAAATGTTGTTTTGGTATAGGTACCGTGTATACATCCAAATGCAATTAGTAAAAAGCGGTTACTTTAATATTACAAACAGACACTCCAATTTTATTTATATGTATAGATAAATCATAGATTGAACAGTACCACCTCAAGTATAGGTATTCCAGAGATACGGGGCGAGTAGGATATACTTACCTAAGTACATCTGGTAGGTACTTATATCTTCAAAATAGTGTGATTTCGCCTCTTAAGTCATAATTATGAACGATAAGGAAAAAACTCTATTTAACTGGTACCTACTTAATTGTTGTCTTGCGAACATCGCGTCAACATTATTATGAGGGAAGTACCTATCTACTTGTACAGGTAGGTATGTTGTGATGTGACATCATTCTCATTAAATAAATGTGTCTGGCTGTGTAAGTTTATCTCTCATATTGAGTCATGGGGTTAGTTGAAGTTTGCTTATAAATCAGAGAGGAATTAGATAAGAAGTCGCCAAATGCCCGCGCTACCCTCTGCCAGAGGTAGGTTAGGTACTTAGTCATGACCTATCAGCAAAAGCCGGTTTGAAGGTTTGCTTTACGATTGCCTCAAATTCCATCTTCCATCCTAAGCTATGATGAAAACACACTAGTTAGGTGTAAGTAATGCAGATACTATAAAGATTCTCCTACAGGAATGCAAGTAGTTGCAAATTCAAATTTAAAGTAATTCATAAAAACCTAGGTTATTTTAGGAACTTACAGAGTACATACATAACCACTATACTGACTGTATTTGAGCTACCTATACGTAATCTACTGAATGATTTAAAAAATCCTTTGGTAATAAATCAAAAACAATTATCACATACCTGTTTTATTTTTCACATTGACTTCCTTAAATCTAAAATCAATGAACAGTAGCAATATGATAATATTTTTTGTCATCATCACTTATAGTGTTTGGTGCTCCGGACAATGGATCCTTACCATCATGGGACTTTGGAAAAGCTATAACATCTCTTATTGACTCTGCATTGCAAGCTATGGTCACCAGCCTGTCTATGCCTAGAGCAATTCCTGCATGTGGTGGACACCCACATTTCAATGCATTCATAAAATGTGTTAATTTCAAAGGATCAATATCCAAAATCCTCATTAATTTCTCCTGTAACTCTGCATTATGCACTCGAACAGACCCACCACCTATTTCATTTCCATTCATAACAATATCATATGCTAATGATCTAACTTTCAACGGTTCTGTGTCAAGTAAATGTATGTCATCTGGGTGAGGAGCTGTGAATGGATGGTGACATGTCTCTAACCCATGTTCACCTTTAACAAATAAAGGGAAATCAACCACCCACAATGGCTCAATGGTTTCTGTTACCTCCAACATATCTTTGGACCTCAATAGAGAAGCCAATATTTGTCTGATTTCACCTAAACATAAGCAGACATTTTGAGTGTCACCAAAAGCAATTATAGCTGTATTAGCGTCACCAATAATGTCTTGTATTTCATCTTTTATGTCTATACCAAGTTCTTTTGAAATATTTTCATATAGAACAGCTTTAGTGTCATACTTCTTAGCAAGTTCTCTGATTTTGTCTTTATATTTAGCTGTCAATTTGCCAAGTTCTTTCTGATATGGTAATGCAAAAGCTCCGAAATTTGAATCACCAAATGTTTCAGGAAATGCTTTTTTTATGTTCATTAATTTTAACTTGTAACTTAAATCAGGTTTGTCACTTCCATAATTTTCTAAGGCATCTTTGTATGTCATCCTATTGAAGGGTGGTTTTGGAAGAGGATTTACAAATGTTCTGTACAGTAACTCTTCAATCATTGTGAGGACTCCATTTAGATTAGTATAAGATAACTCTATATCTAATTGTGTGAATTCTGGCTGTCTATCAGGCCGTGTAGTCTCATCTCTGTAGCATCTTGCTACCTGAAAGTATCTATCAATGCCGCCGGACATCAGCATCTGTTTAAATTGTTGAGGGCTCTGTACAAGCGAGTAAAACAATCCAGAATGGTGTGTTGGCACCACAAACTCTCTGGCTCCACCTGGAGTACGACAGAACAATGTTGGTGTTTCAACTTCTACAAACCCATGATTTTCAATAAGAAATCTCCTCATATTGTGAAGCATATGGGACCGCACCCTCAAATTGTTTTGCATCTCTGGAAATCGCAAATCTACATATCTGTGCTGTAATCTTAATTGCTCCTTGGGTTTCTGATAATCTCTAAGATTAAACGGTAGCTTGTCAACTGTATTGAGTATTTCTAAGTTATCAATAATGACCTCAATTGCTCCGGTGGCCATATTTGAATTAATCATGTCCTTAGGCCTCAGGACCACTCTTCCAGCTATTTTAACTACAGTCTCTAGTGGGAGATCAGGTACATTTGTGCTTATGATACACTGAGTAATGCCATAAGCATCCCTTAGGAGAAGAAACTTTGAGAGTCTGGAGAATTGTACCCAACCACAAAGTGTAACTTTTTTACCATTGTGATGAGGTCTGAGCTCACCGCATGTGTGTGTTCTGTACGTAAAACTGCTGCAATCTTGTTCCATTTGCACTTCACTTACACTTTGCTTTGTGCCATGCAAACTTTTTGATAGAGATAACAAATGCTTGTAGGTTATGTTTTGAAAATTCGAAAGTCTGTGGCAACAAACACTAGCGATAGTCCTTTGCTGTAATACTTTAGCTAATGTAAATGCATTATTGAATGCGCAATAATTGGACCGTTTATAAAAATTTAAGTTCCTTCTCCACATTTTTGGGCGTTTATAATTTATAATATTATCTATATTTTATAATAACGAACAATAAAAACAACGTAAGTCGGTAGTTATACAGCACGGATAAATAAATAACGTTTAGTGGTTTATTGCACGGAAAAGTCACATAATTAAAATATAAAAAATGTTTTCAAACAACAATCCCACAGGAGTTTCGGAATTGTGACAGCCGTCAGACAGCTGATTGACTGTCATCATCGGACAGTGGACAGTGACAGTTGGTTTTAAGACGAAATTTCTACAAAGTTTTTTTATTTATAATGATGTCACATCCATTATTTTATTTATAATGTGTATTTATTGAAAGTTTTATTGCTATTAATTACTTGACATTGTGCAAAATACCCGCTAAGTTGCGGGTGAGGCCATATTCATATCCATTTTATTTCATCGCATCTCATTTCGTAAAGAAAGAAGAAGTTTATTTATAATATATATTAATTAAATATGTTATCTCCATTAATTACTTGATTACATTATTAAAATACCCATCAACTTGTGGGTGGGATTCATATGTATTATAATTAATCGCATTTCATTTCGTAAAAAAAGAAGAAATATGCCATAGAAACGCCGTTCCGCCTAGCCTGCGCTTTGCGCATATCCGAAAGGAATAGAAGTACCTTTACTACATATAAAGACTTTCTTTACCATATGAGGGTAAATGTGAATTATCGTAAAAAACAGCCTCTATTTCACATTCGACTCTTTAGCGTAAAAGGGAAGATCTTCTAGCCAGCGGCGAGTGCCCGCTTTGCCCCAGCGGTTATTGTCGGGACCTTGTATATATGTTACGTGCTGCGCGTTTCAGGGTTGTATGGAGCCTTCTTCATTTGTTCTGAATGTCGTCTACAGCGCCATCTGTGTAGCTTGTGGCGAGGTTGAAGAGGTCGCTACAACTCGTTGTGATCTTGTATGTTTTTTAGATATAATGTAGCATCAATGAAGAGGTAAAATGCGTAAAACCCTGCCCTCCGGAAACTACTTGTAGAACACGCGGTCTATTGTATAGTTGTTTGAACGATGACAAGCCTTGTGACCAAAAATGCGTCTGTAAAGATGGATATTATAGAAACTATGGAGGATATTGCGTATCTACAGAGCAATGTGGTGGGTATATTTCCTTTCTCCCCTCTATTCACTAAAATGGCTTTTACGTACGCGTGCATTAACTGCTTCATAGACCGGACGGTTCTATTATACGATACGAGAAGAAAATACTGACGAAACAAACTAACAATAAGCACGGCAACTGCCTCTTTTGTGATATAGCTCTGTCTCTCTGCGACCCTGTTGACTATAAACGATCAAGCAAGACTCACCACGGTCAGAGAGAGACAGGGCTAGTCTGAAAACCATGTAAATTAAAAATAAACAATGATTTCAGATAAATGCCAAGGTGACCATGAATATTTCGAGTGCGGTCCAGCATGTGATCATGAATGCTCAAAGCTCCATGTTCAAAACAAAACAAATTGCCCTATTAGAAACATAGTTTGCAATCCCAAGTGCTACTGCCAGGATGGTTACGCAAGGGATGATAAAAGAAATTGTGTGCCTGTTCAGAATTGTCGTATGTACTTAGGTACCTATTTAAGTTTTATCCCACTAATATTATAAATGTGAAAGTTTGGATGGATGTTTGTTACTCAATCACGCCAGAACGGCTGAATGAATCTGGATGAACTTATATATGGCAGCATACATACTTTTTAATCGCGGGTAACACCGCGGGGCACAGTTAGTTTCTCATAAAAATAAGCCAGGAAAATAGTTTAAAAAAGATTCTGTGGCTAAATGCTTGCATTAGGAATTCCCGCTTACTCTATTGAACAGTCCTCCACAGACGAACGAAGAGATGCTACAAATTCTCAAAGAAATCGTTAACCGACAGTCCAGTAAAATATTCTCCTAGTTCTATTTACGTACCTAGCTACTTATTTACGTTATATGTCTAATTTTGTTTTGTGGCATCACAGCAGCTACACCTAAATGCACGGGCCCGAACGAAGTCTACACAGACTGCAAGCGTACCTGCCCGCCCGAGATCTGCCTCTCAATCGTGGCGACGTTCAAATGTGACGGTAACCAACCCTGTGAAGCCGGCTGCGTCTGCAAGCCGGGGTACCTGAGAAAGGAGGCCGATTCACCTTGTATACCACTGTGTGAATGTCCTCAATTGTGGAACTCCTCACATTGTAAAGTCTAGCCATGAAGTTTAATAAAAAATAGCGCCTACTCCAACTGGTTCTTTCCTGCCGCCTAGATCCGCTTTGAAGTAGGGAAAATCAATGCACGTTTATTTAGAGTTGCAGCACATTATTCCAAATCCTGAATTAATATCCGAGGACCAGTGACGTAATACAGCCTATTGGCTCAGTAATTATTTCCTGTGCCTTTACTGGTAAATATACCAGGTAGGTACTATAAAGAGGTCTATGCCCTTGCTTCTCAGGCAACCCTTTGAAACCATGAATACAGGATTTAACTAATATTTCAATAATCTTCCATTCGCTAGACTTAAACTGAAATCGACATGGCCGAAGTCTACGATTTAATAAAATTACAGAGTAAATAATAACATTTATTATAGTCGAAAAATATAGTCTTAACAAAAAATTTTTTAGAAACTGTCAAGGCAATGCATTCTCTCTGAATATACCGATATATAAGCACAAGGAAGCATTGCGAATAGGCAACTTTACGATGTAAATAAAGCCTTATGAAAAGTTACGAAATATTAAACAAATCAATAGCTTTCTATCTAAATACGGTCATATGGTTACTTAAAAGTTCAATTTAAAGTTGACATAGGATCGTAATTTAGATTTGATTAATTACAACTTATGAACTAAATAAATATTTGTGAAAGTCAACGAGAAACTAAAGCGATTGCGCGTCTAATACTTTGAGGTCAAAAACAAAAGTAGTCTCAGAAAGAAAATAAACATTGCTTATAGTTAACTTTTCCGCCATAAACTAAACAATAATACCAATAGATGTATTAAAAAAACAATCCCCACCTTATTCACTCAGGAGTAAGGTACAGATTTACTAAGTCAATATAACATGGCTTATAACTAACTTTTTCGCCATAAACTAAGCAATGACATCAATAGTGGATTAAATAGAAAATAAATCTTAACCTTATTTACTCAAAAGTAAGGTACAGATTTAAAGAAGTCATTCTATGCTAAGTTTTGTAATTCTATCCTTATACCTACCTACACAATAAAAATCTCACCTTATTCAGTTAAAATAAGATGTAGATTTCAACAAGTTATCTACTAGGCTAGTGTTGATAGTTCAACAAACGCCTCTCCACATTGTGGGTAGTGGTACAGGCATTACTGGTTGAGGCTGGGTGTAGATGGAGGCAGGCGGGCTCATGTACTCGTAAGGCAGGGTCATGCAGCTCTGTATTGGAGACATAGAGGGGTAGAGCTGCTGCGGGGGACGCACAGATTGCTGGATAATGTCTTCTTTCAACATCTGAAATTGAATAATAACATTAAAATCTCTTTAAACTTTAAGTGATGGATTATACAGTCGAAAATGAAATGCCACAGGGTTCATTACCTTGATCACTTGCAAGGCACACTCCGCTGCCTCGACATTAGCCTGCTGTATGGTCTGGCACGGACGAGTCGCGAACGGGCCCAGATGTTGGGGCATGTTGAGCAGAGGCACTGATACGAGGGGCAACTCCACTCGTCCAATCCAAATCTCAGATCCTGTTGGGTCAGTGTATTTCTGGTAGTTGTAGATAGGTGGGCTCCACATGTATCTAAGAGAATTAAATTAAAATATTAGTTATTCATGCAGTCTCTATGGAAAAAAAAGTATGGCATTCACAAAAAGTCAAAATGCATACCTTTTACACATTGAGTCAAGCTTAGCTGGAGCCAATTGGTAATTTTCTTTATGCAGATACCCAACCGAATTCATTCCCAATGGTGACCCACATGTAGAGTCTCCAGGACATGGTGAACCAATGCCTTCATCCTTAATAGATGTGTACTCTTTGGTATCAAGTTGCCTTTTGTAAAGCAGGAGAGTCTGTGAGAGGTTGAAGCTGTTATTGAACTTAGCGTTGCCTCTATTCATCTTCTGTATGCGGTACAACTCACGAACAACTGGCTTGGCCCATCGTATCTCCACAACACTGCCATCTATCTCAGTATTCTGGAGTTTCTTCATAGCTATTTCTGCATGCTCTCGGAGATAGAAATGGATGAAGGCATAGTCATATATTTTCTTGATGCGTTCCACTTTACTATTGATGGCATCTTCGAATACTGCCTGGATGGTGCTTGATGTGGTCTTGATTAGAAAATTACGAACGTAGAGGACTTTGACCTGTAAAGACAGCATAACTATAACAAGGATTGCCAAATTGTTTACTTATAGTATCAGATACAATAAACATGGGAAACAAGACACTAGTAAACTGGCCAGGTAACAAGACCAAGATCTGTAAAGCCCCACTTAAGTATTTTACCTTTGCGCAAGGCAATTATTGCATTGCATGCTACCTACTTGCATGTGTGTTTTACGTCAAGTATATGGTGTGTGAGTGAATCGCATGTTTGATAATAAGCATACGAACAGCCGCGCAGGGAGTCCAACGCAAGCATGCTGCATGCAGCTGGCATATGTATCTTATCATATCAATATGGAACGCCAGTTAACAGCACGCAAGCCGAAAGCGGGCCTAAAGCAGTTATTTCCTGGCTGCATGGCAGCAGCCTCCTATACCTACCTATTTACGCGCATTTTGTGCAATAAAAACGCGAATAGGTAAAGTTTTTAATTCGCAATTGTGGCATAACAAATAACGGCAGTGTAAATAAACAGCTTCACCCACCTTTCGCATCTGTTCGTCGTCAATATCTGGCTCCGGCTCGGCCCAGTCCACCGTCACCTCTTCGTCCCATATCTTGACACAGCCCGGCACCAGCGCGCGGCGCGCCATCGCCGCGGCCCGGTGCGACGTGAACTCCACAAACGCGAACCCGCGGTTCAGATTCTTGTCGTAGCAATTCTTGTACAGAATCACGTCCACGATCCCGGCCACGCGTTTGGACAGCTCCTCCAGCACTTCTTGTTTGGTCTTATTCTTCGGAATGGAACCGACGAACAGCCGGCAGTTGTCCACAGATTTCACGACGCCGATGCTTCGTTTCGGTCGTATTTCGTAGCCGTTCAGCTCTTTTACCGCCCTGGAAGCCTCGGACCTCATAGTGTACGTGACGAAAGCGTAGCCACGGTTGGAGCCGGAGAAGTCCATCATCAGGCGCATTTCGTAGATTCTTCCGACTCGGGAGAATAAAGGTACGAGCTCGTCTTCGAAAATTTCTCGAGGCAGCTTGCCGATGAAGACTTCGCAGCCCTTTTGTGGCGCTGGGCCGCTCCAGTCCGGTGGAGGCCCAAACCTTCTTTGTCCGTTGTGCTGTACCAACGGGTACCCGGTATTCTTCATCAGCTCCAGAAGTTTCAGCGTCATATTTTTAACAGATTCACCCATTTTGTCAGTCTAATTCGCAATCACAATCAACACAGCACGTGCGCGCTTCAAATCAAACGATCGGCGAAAAAGCGGCGAGACAAAGTGTCGGCGCTCTTTATACTTTTGCCGACAAACACCGGGCGGCGGTTCTGACGTCACGTACATTTCGAATTTGGCGGTGAACTTTTCAGTCAACTTCTGTGCTAATATATATTATAAAGTCATTTCAATTAGTCAAAGTTAGGAAAACATTAATAAAAATAAAGTATTTATATTCAAATATAGTTAAGCTCAAAGCGATGCTTAATACCATGGAAACTAAGAAAAAGGACCCTTTTCAACAACAAGGTACCTACCTAGTAAAAAATATAAAATTATTTCAAAAAAGGTACTACTAGGTATCTGTCCACGTATTAGGTATATTTTATTTAATAAGATTTCTTTCTAATCTAATCATGAACTATTTAGAATAACAAAAAACATATTCCTAAAAAAGTAAAAAGTATGAATATCTGCCATTCGTTCGTTATATCGTATCGTACTAGCGAAAGTTGATGTCAATAGAATTACTACTTATACAAAATGGAATTCGACTTATAATATATTTTACTTACATTATTATTTTTCTAATTCAAACAATAAATAATACATACTTAGTTGATAAATTTGTATATAATTTCGCTTAGTACCTAGGTAGGAATGCTACAACCGCGTTGGCAAGATTGTTTTTCTTCATTTTGATCAAATCTAATGTTGCATGAGATATTTCAATAAATATTAAATTTAATTCTCACTAGAATTATTATTGTCGGCTAATTCCTTAGTAATTACGATTAGGATATTTTAGTTTACTAAATTCATTCATAGATGGCGTGGATTTCATAAATCCTTGGCGCACTTAGTTCCATTCTAGATTACGTTCCCTACCAATAGTTTGTCCATAAGTAAATTCTTTTTTTTTCATTATTTTTCTACATGTAATCTTTGGATAAACAGAATACTTTAAAAATATATGTCAGATTAATTAATTTCAAATTCTATATTGATTCCACTTGGATCCCAGTCTATACAAATATCAAGACATAATATCTACCATAAAGAATTATAAAACATTCCTAGGTATTATAAATCAAGACCTTCTTTTGATGACACGTTTATCTGTTGTGTCATTCCAATATTTATACTTACCTAATATTACATTCTTAAGAGAAATCATTGTTGGAAAATAAAAAATAAAACAAATAAATTGCACGTTTTTAATCTCACAGACAGGACACGTACAAATAATAATTCTCTAAGTTATCAGAACACAGACAAAGTACTCGAAATATAGCATCGGTACAAAAATTGAGTCAGTTTAAAATGAACTCTAATGATAAACAAAATAAGGCCTAATTTAATTTAACGAATGATAAATACGTAGCCCTCTTCGCTTGGCGCATTCGGGTAAGAGGGAGCTATTCTTAAAACTAAAAATATCACATTTGATGATGTATGAAGCAGATCTATTTATTTATTAACTACATAATTTAAATTTACAGCTAATACACATAGAGTACCCTGTATGTATATTCATACACAAACCAGTAACAATTAAAAAAAAACTATGTAATACAAAAACAGAAAAGACAATATTTTCTCGGCATGACTGATTACATTATAATATAAATACGATGTCGTAGATTTAGGAATATATATTATATGATAATGCAATCGGTCCATAAACTAACAGAGATCATAAACAAGAACAGAGAATATAGACATTCATAATGTATATAGAACATACAATCATATATATTTGCGAGGTATGAATCAATCTTTTAATGGAGACGGAGTGACGCAAACAACATATTGAGGCACAAATATCCAATCCCCCTGATTGCGTAAATAGCAATAGCCTAGCGATAGCAGTAATCGCGCAATATTTGCTTGTAAATTGCTAATTCGTATTACGTAGCGCTGCGACGTCATACAAATCTGCGATTCGAAAGCAATTATTGCGAGATTATTGCTGTCGCTTTTCTTTCGCTAAGCTTGAAAAGATACATAATCTGGGGGCCGATTTGTATACTAATCGCGCATTTAGTCCAACACGCAAATATGTGTGTACTACACAAAACGGCTTGGTTTTTAATTGCTTTAATATATTGTTCTCGACACTCCGTCTGTATTATTTCTTAGTCTGTGGAATGAATATAAAAAAATATTTCCATAAATATATTTTTCTATACAACTATATCATTTTATAAAAATACATGTGCCCGAATTACATGAACAAAATACTACTTAATTCTTCACATTTCACGTGGCAAGTTAAAGCTAATAGTAATAATTCACATTGCGTGTAGTCAAAACTGAGCCCCAACTATAAGCAAATATAGTCTCAAATTGTGTGACGATAATACAAAGGTTACGATATTGAAATACAAAAAAATGATTGTTTCCTATGTCTTAATAATATTAGTTGCAAACTATCAGAGCGCTGTTTACGTGCTGGCGATCAATAAACTACTTGGCACTGGCATAAGTGGGTCTATTTTGTAGCCTTATGCCAACAAAAAAAAAGAAGAATTGAAATGTCATTACGGAAGCTTAACCTAAATATCACATTACATCTCGGAGTTTTGGTCCAATGCCTTGTTGTCGTACCCGCGGGCCGTGGTGACGGACGCGCCGTCCGTGTCGAAGCTCGCGTCGGAGTCTGTGTCCACGACCCACGGCTGGATCTCCGCGGAGCAGAACACCCCGTACACGATGGCACCGACGAGATATATCCCGCTGGATATGAAGAACACTATCCGCCATTGTTCCGCTGTCTGTAACAAAATAAAAGGATTTAAATTAGCATAGTGCAATTATTATAATAATAGATTTAAAAAATCTTTATCCCACTAATATTATAAATGTGAAAGTTTGGATGGATTGATGTTTGTTACTCAATCACGGCAGAACGGCTGAACGGATCTGGATGCAATTTGGCACAGAGATAGATTATAGTCTGGAATAGCACATAGGCTACTTTTTATCCCGGTAAAATTTACACTTTTTAATCGCGGGTAACCGCGTGGCGCAGCTATTGTGTAATATTTGTCATCTTGTCGTGTCTGTACACAGAATATAATTGGACAATAACTAGACGCCACATTTTTTTTTTATATAAAAGCCAAACCTGCCAGTTTTGGTAATTATTGTCTGTGTCTGTGCGCGCGTCTAGAAAACTACTGAACGGATGATCATAAAACTTAGCATGACGATAGCTTATGTTCAGGTATGCTCTTTATCATGGGAAATGGATAGCTAAAAAACTATATCTCAGAATCCACTGGGCGGGTTTCATATAAACCTTGCGTACTGATTAGCGCAGTCGGTAGTGACCCTGCTTTCCGTGCCGAGGGTCCCTAGTTCGAATCCTGGTAGGGACAAACTTAGTGTGATGAGCACGAAAGTTTGTGCCCATGTCATGGATGTTTCAATATCTATATAAGTAATATATACTGGGTTTGCCCCGAGTCCATTGTACGGTACCCATAATACAAGCGTTGCTTAGTGTGGGACCGTATAGTTGGTGTGTTCGTCTGGCGATATTTATATTTATTTATTTATGATACCTTCGGTATGCTATTAAAAAAAGTTAAACCTTATCCGTGACAATAGACCCGGCTAAAGGTGGACTTATGATTCCCGGCAACGTGGCAATGGTGTTGGACAGACCCATCAACACGCTCGCGTGGGGAGGCGCGATGTCCAAGTGGTTCACACTGAAAAAAAATAAAGACACCATCAAGCCTGTAATCCATGTAGGGGTAGACAGAAGTACTCACATAGTACACCTACATAACGTTGATCGCTTGGTCTCGGCGCGAAATTCAAAATGTCAATGGTTTTTATTTTTTTACGAAAAATTTGGACATCTTTACGATGTAATTTAGTTTTTCGCGATATTGGCATTCTGCATTGGATGTCTTGTCTGAAACTTTTACTTTACCGTCAAACTTAAGTATGCTTACCTGAATCCCGACCAAGCGAACCCGCCCAGACCGACCGCTATAGTCAGGAACACGACGCATCCGACCACGCTTGTAGCGTACGCGGCAGCCACCATGAATATAGTCTAAAGATACATAAAACTTGATTACCATTTGGTAAAGGGATGTAACTGTTGGATAGTCTATACTTGGACTCAAAATATAGGGAACATAATCATCACGCTATAACCATTGAGGTAGAGAAGAGCAAAATGGTTGCGTGGGCGCAGGGCCTAGCAAAAGCTATTCTCAGACGCAGAAATAATATAGACAGGGTCTCGCGAACTACATATTGAAGCACAACAAATCAAGCTGATTTATATTGTACACGCGAAATGCGCCCTTACGTGCACGCGAATTCGCATGTACTGCCCAATCGGCTTGGTATTTGATGCCTCAATATGTAGTGCGCGAGACCCCAATGGTAATAGCGTGATGATTCTGTTCCCTACATTTTAAATCCAAATATAGGCTATCCAACAGTCAGATACTTACTCCACTCCGTCTATATAATTTCTTCGTCTGAGTAACTATTTATATAATTGATAGAACTAGGCGATCCTTGGCGGAAATCCATTGTTAACCTAATGGGGGAAAAAGACCCACCACTGACCCTCGGCTTGTCAACTTTTTCGATTATAAACCAAACGAGTTTGATCGATAATAAAAGAAGCCAGCAACACCGAACTCCTCTAAGATGTTAATCGAGAAGCTATCTATCACGAGTGACGGGACCTCAAATAAAATGCAATTCTCCCTGACACTACCTATTATAACTATTTATGTTTTTTCACCTGCGACAGAAAGGCGCCGCAGTTGAACAGTTTCCGAATGTTGGTCCTGGACATGGTGCCGCGCTGCAGCAGCCAGTCGGCGGAGTGCCCGGCCACCTGCAGCACTATCGCCATCGCGAGGTACGGCACCGCCGACAGCCACCCGGTTTGCGACGTGTCGAACTTGAATACATCTGAAAACGTTGCATATTTAACTTACTCGCCTCCTTCCCATTATAACCCAAATGGCGGTTTACGGACCAAAAGGGTCGCCTCCGCCATCCATCACCTAGAGGAGCACTCATGGCGATTTAAATTACTCTTACCTGCCTTCAGGAAATTAAATTAAGGCCAGGGATACGATGTATTTCTAGGTACACAACGTGTGGTGTATTTCTATGGCAGGGACTGAAAATGTTGCATATTTGAATATGCCATGCCATGCCTCCTTGAACGAAGGGCTAAGATAAAGTTTCAGATAGAATCTCTCATTGATATAACGTATACTCTTTCTACTCGTCCTTGGCAAAATACCTATTAACCGGTGTGTGAGGCACATTTTGCAAAAAAAGTTTCATAATCAGATTAATAAGTGATCTCAGTGATCTTAAATACGGACGAAAAGATTGTCAACTTAAAAACAGTCGAAAATATTGTCAAGTTAAAAACGGTCGAAACGATTGTCAACTTAAAATCGGTAAAAAATATTGTCAAGTTAAAAACGGTCGAAACGATTGTCAACTTAAAATCGTTCGAGAGTTTGTCAATTTAAAAAGCTCGTAAAGATTGTCAACTTAAAACGGTCAAAAAAATCGCAAGTTAAATAAGGTTAAAAAGATTATCAACTTAAAGACGGTCAAAAAGGTTGTCTAGTCTAATCAATCCGGTCCCCGCTGCGATGTATCAACTTTTGCTACTACATATGTCTACTACGATAAACTGCAACGCGACAAAATTAAAAAGTAATAGAGAGTGAGAGAGAGACAACAATATTCTGCCGGCACCTTTCATGAATGTAGGCAGGAACGTGAGCAGGGTGTAGAAGCCCCAGTTCTCGCTGAAGTGCGCCATGACGATGGCCCACACGGGGCCGGACGTGAGCATCGCGCGCCACGGGTGCCGCAGCTTCGAGCCTTCCACCGCCTGGCTGCCGCGCGAGTCCTGGCGACGCACGTTTTAAAACATGACAATAATAATGCCAGATGAACACACCGACTATAACCAACGAACGGCAAGCGTTCTACTAACTTGGCTGTCACTGCTGTATAAAATATCATCATGTGATGTGATCATCATCATCTCAATGAATAAATTAATACCTGTATATACTTCAGTTCGGCGGCAGATATGTGTGGGTCTTTTTCGGGCGACTCTTTGACCACAATCCACCAAATTGTTGTCCACACCAGGCCCATGATACCTGCAAGTGTTACGTACATTTTGTTATTCAAAAAGGCAACCCTCGGCAAGTCCCAGCAAAACTGTCATGGAATCCGCAAGATTTTTTTTATTATAAAAACAACATTGAAGAAAATTACACTCGCGACCGTTGCAAAACAAAAAAAGTAGTCTAATTTTCATGCCATCATACATTTTTATTTATAATTCATTGAATTTGTTATCGCTATTAGCTTGACACTGGCATAAAATAATTGTTGGATGAGGTATATTTTTTTAATCCATAGCATAAAAAAAGAATGTATGATTGAAACTTACCAAATACGTAGAATATACCGGGCCAGCCGGTGTAGTGTGCGAGCAGCGAGCAGACGGGCATGGAGACGACGGTGCCGGCGTAGCTGCCGCTGAACGCGAAGGTCGCCAGCCGCGCGCGCTCCGGCGCCGGCGCCCAGCGCGACCACACCGCGTGGATGCACGGGTACGTCACGCCCTGCCGACGTCACACCACATAAAGCCGACATTCCTAATTTAAACGGCTTTTTGACGTTAAAGCGCTAGGTTGGGGCGTGAAATTCTAAACATTCACGTTTTTTTTAATTGTGTAACTTACTACGTTATTTTGTTTTTTGCGACAGCGGCATAATGCATTGAAAAGCTTTGGAGTGTTGGGCCGTTGGAAAATATTTTTAAAGCATTTTTAATGGATAAACATATTCAATGAAATATGCTGCAGTCGCAAACAATAAAATAAGCATAGATATTGACATGTTCCTATTTAATTATACGTAAAATAAAAAAGCTTTGATTTGAATTTAGATTCCTGACCTAGCGCTTTCACCCTTATAGCCGTGTCTACAACAGATATGCAAACTCATACGCAATTATGTATGAAGTAGCTAGTAAAGAGACCGGCAAAAATGGCAGCAATGCGCATGCCTAATTCGACTATGAAATGGCAATTTATTCAATAGTATTACCTCAAACAGCCCTTCTATCACTCTGACAGCTATCAGCAGGGCTGTGCTAGTGTGGGCCAGCGGAGGCGTGAACAAAGTCAGCAGCGACGTCGCCCCGATGCCTATGGCGAATACCCTGAAAATAACATTCCAAGAATTTTGAAATAAAACTAATTTTACGAATTCTATCGCGTTTATTTTATGTTTTTTACGTTCCCAACGGATCGGCTGCTTTAAATTCCAAGAATTTCTTAGAATTCTTCTTGTTATGACCTTATTAAGTTTGCAAGTTGATAAGCGCAATTGTTAGTGAATCTACTTTCTGTGCCAAGGGTCCCGGGTTCGAATCCTGGTAGGCACAAACTCTGTGTAGTGAACGCGAAGTTTGTACCCGAGTCATGGATGTTTTAAATTTATACTAGTATTATATACTGGGTTACCCCAGTCCATTGTACGGTATTGCATAATACAAGCGTTGATTAGTGTGGGATCGTATAGTTGGTGTGTTTGTCTGGCGATATTAAATATACGTATTAGATTAAGTAGCGAGTCATGTTGACTCGTCTAGGATCATCCTAATTTCAATAAATTTTGTCCGTCTGTTTCTGAATCACGAGAAATATGGTGTCTTTTTGTCCCGGGAAATGGATGCAGGACGGTCATAAAATTATATCTCGAAATTTACTAGGCGGATTTTACAAAAAAATAGCATGGGAATAGTTTACAAACCGGCCCCCCGATTACGTATCTTGCCTAATTTAGTGATAGCAAAGCGACCGCAATAATCGCGCAATATTTGCTTTCAAATCACAGATTTGTATGACGTCGCAGCGCAATGTAATACGAATTAGCGATTTGATAGCAAATATTGCGCGGTGATTGCTATCGCTAGGCTTTTGCAAGTTACGTAATCAGGGGGCCGGTTAATGTATACGATCGACTTTTATCTTTGGAAGTAAAAGGGATCCCCGGGATAGTAAAATACTAAAGTCCACGTATACTAAGTCCCGGGCACTGTTGGTTTATTATAAAGTGTTCTATTAAAACGGAACAAACCTGTTACCTCCTATTTTAGCTGCCAGCCACCCTCCTGGCAGCTGTGTGATGATGTACCCGTAGAAGAAGGAGCTCAGGACCAGGCCCTTGGTCTGAGAGCTCCAGTCGAACTCTGGTATCTGAAAAATTTAACATTATCAGAGGAGATATTACCCAGGGCCCCAAGTCTACTAACACAATCGAGTCATAATCGAACAGCAACCGCATAGTAACTGTCACTTTTGACAGATATTGTATGGGATATCTGTCAAAAGTGACAGCTACTATGCGGTTGCTGTTCGATTATGAATCGATTGTGTTAGCAGACTTGGGGCCCAGGTTATACGGAACCCAAAGTAAGGTATCAAGATATTTGGTATTGTCTATTCTATTTCCAGCGATGGATGACTTTCGGCTGTTGGATGATGATGGTTGGATATCTTATTTTGGATAAAAATGGATATACCCAATCGCCAACATGAATAGTGCACGAGGTATGATCCGAATCCCCATCGCATGGACGGGAAGTGTGTCCTTTATAATGGCAAAAGTTTCTCCCTATAACTGTACCGTTCGAATGAGAAATGGTCTTAAGTGCGCAGGAATTAAAGTCTCCAATCATAACTTACATACACAACCGTTCCATTTTCTAGCCTCGTCTCGACGGGTTCTGTCATGGCGACAACTGCGACGGAGAGGTTGGCTCGCAGCGCGTACACGTTAAAGAACCCGAAAAATGCCATGAGGGCCACCACGAGCCGTCTCCGCTGCCAGAACCGCCATGTCATCTGGTGGTCTTTCGATTGCTCCCTGGAAAAAAAAGACTTATTGAAAACCTCTCAACTAATAAATGAGAAATTTCAATGTCAAATCATTTATCCATTAAGTGTAGGCTTACAAATTGTCATGTTATTTTTTTTTCTAAATAATCGGATCGGAATGTGACCTCAACTGAGATGATACGGTAAGAAACTTAGCGAGCTTGTTCCTGTTTACCGACTGCGCCAGTAGGAGGGAAGTGCGTTTACAGTATTTATTTTGTCCGCCAATTAAAAACCTATAAAATGTTAATTTAGCACAGTGGTGTTCGTACAGTAGGTATATTGTCCCTTATCGTAGCTACCTATGGTGATATGTACGTCAAGTGCGAGATTATTCGTAAGCTAACCGTATACTTTATAGTCTACCGTATTTAGACATTTTGTATGGAGAATTGAAAGTTTTAAATACCGTCCGCTAGAGGCGCTTTTCAATTCTCCATACAAAATGTCTAAATACGCTAGACTATAAAGTATACAGTTAGCTCGCACTTGACGTGCTGCTGGGCGCGGTGTTATACTTTCGTAGCCTGAAGCCTCGGTTTAATAATAACATTATTATGGTACTTCGTTACTACAGGTAAATAGTATTATCACCTACGTCTATCACTTATTAGGTAAATACGAAAATTAATCTAGGTTGTGGTACCTACTGAAAATGTTATTACAGCCAGGACCTAACACAATTACTTCAACAGACAACGCTATTAAAACATTGTCTACTCTATTGAGACATGCAAATATTATATGAAGTTCACAAATGTACGAAAAATATTCAATTTCGTACGTTTTGAATTTTTCTTTTTACTAGAATTGATTCAATTCAATTCAATTTTTACAGTAAATGGCTCCACCGATCTTCGGTGATTTTGCCAGTGTCAAGGTGAAAAAGGAAAAAAAATAAAAAAATAAAAAAAAAATAACGCAAATTATGTCCGATGAGCAATTAAGAATAAATTTTAGTGGCGTTGAGAATCTGTAAAAGAATACTTTAAAAACTATCTACTTAAATACGTGTGTACACAAAATAAGTTAATAATATAAAAAGATGCGATGAACCAAAGACAGATAAAGATAGACAAAGGAAGATGTAAATTAAATGTAACGTAAATGGAAAAAAAAAAACCTTATAACTTTATTTTATATTATTTTATTTTATACTAGAATTGATAGAACAAAAAAAGAATTGAACATGAAAGTCTCAAGACATTTTTAATCAAGAAGGATTATTATAATTAGATGCACTTACATATTAAACCTTTTTATACATTTATTTACGCGATATGTACAACGCAAATACAAATTAAAAAGAGAATAGAGAAGCTTAACTACTTAATATTTACAAAAAGTGTAAAAAAATTGGCCATTACGGTAGCGTACCCAAGATGCTGGCCGCATTTCCTCGCTGAATAACCAACTTCACTCGCTGAGCGAGGAAATGCCAGGCTCTTGGGCCGCCAGTCATATAAATATATCTAAGCACCTAACAGAATTACATTTCAGTGAAAAAAAAACTCAAAGAATTCAATATAGTGATTTCTTATATCTACGCGAATACTACACATTTAAATAAAACGAATCTTTCGGATTCTATCGCGTTTATTTTAAGCAGCCGAAACGTCGGGGACGTAAAAACATAAAATAAACGCGATAAAATCCGAAATATTCGTTTGGTGGGTTTTGGGGTCGAGTCACCTTCGTCCGTAGGAGAATTAAGTACCCTCGAGATACCCTACACGTGACCCTGGGTGGTGCCAACCAGGTGACAACTCTACTGGTGGTAGGCTTCGGCCGTGGCTAGTCACCACCCACTGAACAAAGCCGTGTCGCCAAGCGGCCTAGCCGTGTTCCGGCATGATGTTCGGTGCTGCCATTTATGGATGGCGGGTCAGATCAGTTGCGCTGCATGTGCCTAGTGAATGTAGCGTCTCTATCTACTGCCGCCTTCCTACCTAGGCAAGTATGCTCCATCGTAGATCTCATCGTCACTTACCATCAGGTGAGATCGAGATCAAATACTTGCCTATAATGTAATAAAAAAAAATAAAAAAAACTTTCAATTCAATATAGGTTTAAAAAACAGCTAGTAGGTACAATACATCATCCAGTAAATGAGCAGATATATATCTGAGCAACATGATGTAAGTATAGGTAATTGGGAGTTTCGCTCTTTTGCCCTAAGGCCAAGACTATGTTAATCAAGTAAAGTAAACCTCTCGTTTTTATCTAACAATTTCTTAGAAAATAGATTCGCCTCGGGCTTTTAGCGATTAATTTGTATCGAATTTACCCGGGATTGTATCTAAACCGGATAAAAAACTAAGGAACATTGTTTACCCGAAATAAATGGTAAAACTAATTAAGAAACTAATTTGGGACCTTTGTGAATGTATTGTTAGTAAAGTAACTAATGCGATTTATGAGAATGGGAATCAAGAAAAATCAGCTTGCCTTTTTAATCTTTCGTTAATATAGAAGCCTCTAGAGAGTTGAGGCCAGGCTCAGTATTGTTGAATTCTTTATTCCTTCAAATTCCATTAAGTTTATTCACTGACAGATGTGGGATAGGCTGTAGCGTAAAGAGATGACCCACGAGTTCATAATACATTGTGATAATCGGAAACCAAAATCCAAAATCCTTGGAGCGTATAAAACAGCTGCTTTCAAAGGCTACAAACCAATAACAAGCGACGTATCTGTCATATTTTGTAGTTCATTGATTCGCATTAATTACATGCCAATTAACGGTTCAACGTTACTCATGCTTTGTTCTCACATATTACAAAACAATTTTTTATTAAATACTTACCTATAACAATTGGACACGGCCTTATTGAAATTAGTCAAGCTATTATTCATTTTGAGCTAAAAGTTAACTGCCGAATTATTTTCATTATTATATTCAATTATGAAGTATGAGCAGGGTTTTTAGAAAATCAATTGGAAGTAGATTACTGTAGGCACAGGAGTGAACAGGTACCTTCTAGGCAAGTATGCTACATCGTAGATCTCATGGTCACTTACCATCAGGTGAGATCAAGATCAAATACTTGCCTATTTAGCAATAAAAAAAAATAAAAAAAAGGCACGGAAGATAACAGAACCAACTAGGCTTCTATACTTAAAGGTCTTGGACCAATTAATCTTTCTAATGATAATAATATTATTGGAGAGGACAATGAACCGGAATAAGTAGAGCGTGGAAAGGGACCACTTTTCCCTAGACAAGAACACCATAGACTGGAAATTAATATCTTACAGTTTTCTTTAATTACAATCGCCGTAAGATATCAACATCTCATATTACTGGTCTTAATGCGGTTTCGGGTTACAGAGGGACATGGAAATTACTCGGTACCAATCACAGATCACGAGAGATATGCCGTGCGGTTCAAAATATATGGGAACTCGCTGTCTCCGTTTTGTCCCCACCACTCGCCACAAAACACATGCAATTACATAAAACCAACCAATACGAAGTCTCACACACACACGCGTGCCAATAATTCGGTGCGTGCTGCGTCGTCGCCGCATGCAGCGGCCGTACTACGCGACGCACCAGTTTATTCAAAGTATCGTTAGACGATCTATCCATTGCCTCGTACATTCACTCAGTAGCGAACATAGGTGGTACTTAAAGAGCCATGTATTTTGTACAAAAATAAAAAAGTCGTTGTGCTACATGAAAACTAAAATAACATAATAAAGGCATTAAATATTTTTTGATTTCTTGTTTTTAATGATTTTAAAGACGAATAAATAATATACTTAATACTGGCTGGTGAAATGAGATTCCATCTTTCGCGTAGTTCACTTTGCTGCTAGTATTTTAGCACACAACCACGGAATAACACGGCATTTAAAAAAAAAAGTTAGAGCTCCGATACCGACGTGCAGTTGCAGTCGACTGACGGCGAAAACTCTATGTTAGCGTAATTTTGGCTAAAGGTGAGCGCAAGCCCACCGCTTTCATAACATATCTCCTCTAATATATCTGTGGTACCAATAGTAGAGTTCCATATTTTGCATCACTCCCAACTTTTCTAGATTGAATGGTACTGCAATTCGTGCCAATTGTGAGAAAAAAACATTATAATATCAGAGCCTAATTTTGATTACTATCTCATTTCCTCGCAATCGAAGTGAAATGTGGAGTGTATGACTCGTTTATAAAATAAGCCATTTTATTCAAGTCGAGGTATGTGATAAAATGGCTCACTTTATGCACTTATTGTACAATCTACTATTTAAATTAACCAGTTTTTAATGTTGTGCACTTAAGCGGGTGTCAAATGATTTCCATGATGAATTTTCCATGACCCATGAAATGAGGTTAAAATATCGGCAAAATGATCGTTAACTTTATTACCACTTCTCACGAGGCAGTTTTATCGGCTTTTCATTAGAGCCAGTAAATATTATCAGCGGCGTGGGCTAACTTAGTTGTGGAATAACCGCCGGGCGAAATACGTCAACGTTGTTTAGTTAAACTGTGAATGTTGTTATAGGCTGATAATATCGAGGGATATCAAGCACTTTAGTTTATTATAAGTGCCAGATAAATATACTTTATTAATGTTTTTTTTTCGGATGCGTCTGACCAAAAGCAAAGGCATCTTCAGGTCGGATTTAAGTCAAATGTTATCAGGAAATAATTCAATATTCGCGATGCGGTACAGAGACCTGTCTGTGGTAAGCTTGTGAACCAATCTTCGATGCGATAAACATTCAAGTTTATCTGACCGACATGCGACATTAGAAGCGTGTTGTCCTCTTCATTTTTCTCATGAACACGCTAATTTACTAATGCGATATATGTCCAAGAGTAATTGACGCAGGTACGTAAACTAACGCCGTCTCGAAACCTTGTAACGGAAGATATTTTCTAAGTAGAAGAACAAACAAAAAAAGCTGTTACAAAAACCGCATCGCAACGACTCAATTCAATGGAATATGACCTTTTCGTTAAACAAGAGACGCCGCAAAGTAAGATGATAGAGATCATTAAACCAGCTGTGTTTGTAAACAAACACCCCTGAGAGAGTTTGATGCTTCTTATACCACTTTCATTGCGTGCGTCGTTAAGCAAATCCCTTGTGGTAAAATTAATTCGATGACAACCATAAGATGTTCGACAGGGGTGTCGACCGACCTAATTAGGTCATGACCCAATTACAATTTTAAAGCTTTCGATTTGTTCATTTACCAGACGTAATGATTTTTATGGACATCGATCGTGTTATGTTTCCGGCTCTCCACGACAATTAAATATGTAATCAAATTAAGTAACACATAAATGCCCACTGTAATAATGTACCTACCGCTAGGAAGTTTCTGTACTCCAGTTAAGTGCTAAGAGACTTTTCTTGTTAGTTTTTTTATGTGCGATAAGCTGCTAATTGTGTTATAATATTCACGGTTTTAACCTTGGTTCGTATTAAATAATGTCGTGGTATCTTTGATAGCCAGTATTGTCAATCTGTGAAATAAGATAAGAAGATTTAATTCACTTGTATAACATAAGATCGAGTAAGTATATGACCATTGTTGCGACAATATAAGTAGAATTCAGTAACTAAATAACCAGCCCCAAAGAAAGAATATAGAAGATAATGCTACCTTGAAAACACAATTATGGAACGACAAATGTAAAGTGTACATTCAAATCAAGGGATCGTGTCCTATGTTTAGTGCAGATCCATTGAGGTCTTTGAAAACTGGTACTAATGTATATTAAAACCTATGAATGAAATGTTCTTCGTTTGTAAGCACATCCATTGGGAACGGCTGTACCAGTTTTGCTTTTTTTAAATATTCGTACCTAATAGCCCGAATGTGTTTTAGGGTAAGAAAACTTGACAACTAGAACTTGAACAAAACCACGTTTGTCGGGTCCGCTAGTGTCAAATAAATAAAAAACCGAACAAGAACTTTTATATCTATTATAGTGACATTGTTAAAAACGTATGCTATTATCAATTTCATGCCGATATTTACGCCTTTCACATTCGAGGTTGACCGAAATTGGTATTCATACGCAGCAACAACAGGAACTTATAAATTGCACCAGTTATGCGGAACAGTTAAGTAAAAACTATGAATATGACTTGTCATACTTGTCTAAGAAACACTTAATCAGAATTATGTAAAGGACAACGTCTATTTTAATTCCTTTGTCCTTATAAAGGTAAACGTAGCTGAACAACCATGATCGTAGCTGGGCAATGAATTAGCTGCCTACTAATTCATCTTTGAAAAGATATTAGAAAATTGGCATTTATTTTCATGCTCAGTATAGATGCCAGTAAATACGTATCTTTTTATCTTAATTGTATCTTCTGACGACGACCTGATTAGCGCAGTTGCTAGTGACCCTGCTTTCTGTGCCGAGGGTCCAAGGTTCGAATCCTGGTAGGAATAAGCTTTATGTGATGAGCACGAATGTTTGTACCCAAGTCATGGATGTTTAATATCTATATAAGTAATTTACACTGGGTTCACCCCCAATCCATTGTACGGTACCCATAATACAAGCGTTGTGGTGTGGGACCAACTATACGTTGGTGTGTTCGTCTGGCGATATTTATTATTTATTCTGCAGCGAAGGTTATTAAGGTTCATCGTATTAAGGATATAAAAGATGATGGCTGAGAATTTCTTCCAATCTTTTTTTAAGAAAGGTACAAAAATACGACACAAAAATGTCCGTGGCAGCTACTTCCGATGTAATCTCCATCCGTTTCCAATCGACCTGCCTACTCAAATCTAACGACGAGGGAACATCCCCTAGTTGCAGCTGCGACCATCTCATGTTAACGCGCTTCGGACTCCGAACCATGTCTAATTTATAGTCCGTTTCTAAAGAGAGTCAACGCCACGCCATTTTGTTATGTATACTCGATGAGGACTTAAACCGTAGAAGTATCATTTTAGATTGATTTAAGACTAAACGTTCGCAATTATCTAGGCATCCGTAAACCAGTCTGGATGCAAATGAATCCTCGAACAAAGCATGGAACGGCCTCGCAACCCGCATAGACCGCCGTTGATGTGGTGACGATAATGAATGGCAGCCGTTCGTAAAACGTCGAGCAATCGGCTCTCTACAATCTGTACAGTATTACAAACGGTCTTGTTAAATTATTTAGGCTGCGGCTTACATAATATACGTATAGCGACAATATATGCATGAAATTTGTATTTCAGAAATGCCAATAGGCATGTTATGTTACAAATTGCAATACTATTTGTTCGAGTGTCTAAAATTCAATGCCATTATGTTTTTGTTGGAACCGAGTGTTAATTCTGAAGAACAATAGATGACATTTTATACCACGTCATTAATTGCTGCTACTATCTTAACATAAGATATGAATTGTTTTTATTTAAACAAAAAAAATGAAGCGTGTGAATTAATTACATGTATAAGACCATTTTGTAGTACTAAGTATTCTCATAGATCAACTGTATTATTACGCCATCTTGACAGGAAAGCGACTCTACGGCCTCGGCTCTATCACGAATTCTATCAAAGGACGAAGTCAGAATAAAATGCTAGTGAACACTTACAGATAAGTAGATTCTGCATGCTAGTTTTCCTATGATGTCACATTGGACTCTTATATTCAAATGGAATAGATAATACCGACAGTAAACACGACCTTATCTACCTATTACTAGCTGTCCCGGTGAACTTATATTATACTTGACTAATTGCATCTCTCGTTGGAAACTAACCATATTTGAGTCCTATGGGATACTCGGTCTTACATCGCGACCTGATTCCTATCCCGGGGATAAGTCGACCAGTTATCGCTGGGATAAGCGAGGCCATTCTAAAATGGATTGCTTTTGATGTCCCCAGTAAAAGGAGAGGATCTGTGTGTGACCAAGAATTAATTTTAGTCTTCAATCTTTATGTTTATTAGGGTGGGACTAACGTTAGCTTACTGTTTATGTAACAAAGGGAGATATATCATGTTAGATTGAAATCGATCGTAAGTCTCATCGATGCGATTATAGTGTTTATTACTTGTAATTAGATGTATATAATGTCGGGACGATTTTGGTGTATACTTACATAGAATACGTAGATAGGTATAGTATATAATTGCAAGCATACGACACGGTTCAACTAACGATCTGGGCCCCAATTCTGCTAACACAATATACTCATAATGACACTGACATTGTAATTATCAGTGTTCAAAGATTTCCTATACATAAACTGTCTAGTGTCAATTTTCTAGCGACAGATACCTAGGTACACTATCGCCACCAGCAACGCGAACTCTTCCATCGTAGAGGCCACAGAGTCCATCGATGGTGCTACTCAGAGCACGTAAAGTGACCACCCCATTGACCCATCCATAAGTGGCGGACAGCGTAGTCAAAAGAGCTCAGCCCTGAATCAGTTTCCCCGTCTCCCCAGAAAGGGGACGCGAGAAGGACCCACTGCTAGGTTCCATTCACTTAGACATTATAACATGCCATGCATTGCATAATACATACACATACGCATATGTAGTTCAAGAAGGTACCGATAGGTATTTATACCAGCGATTTATCCTCGATATCTTATTAGCACAGATGTGTTATTTATTTGGCCGCAAACAGTAGCGGAAATAGTACCTACATATCAACATAAATTTAGTTTCTACAAATTACAGGATTGCAGTATCAGTAGGTAGATCAGAGATTGATATTTTGCTGTTAAATTCGTGACAATTTTATTGATTGAAATAAAACTAATTTTGCAGATTTTATCGCGTTTAGTTTATGTTTTTTCACGTAACGCGTTAAATCCGCAAAATTAGTTTTATTTCAATGTGTAGTATTCGCATAAATATAAGAAGTCAATTTTATTGATGTCACTTTGTTCTATTGATTTAAATGACATCTTGAGCACACAAGAAATAACACCAAAAGCACTATAATAGTACCTATTAAAAGAGTAGGTTGCTGACGATGACACCCCCTAGGGATTTGTATTCGGTAATGTCTACTCCATGACCGTCTCTTAACTATGTATTTTCCACAGATTCGACAATACAAGATTTTCCGAACGTGGTAGCTGGCGAAGGGTGACCTACCACACGCAAAACTGGTAACACCGCTGGTATGTGCGGAGACCTTGAACGCAATCTTGTGTTACTTGTGACTTTTAATACTGGAGACTATTATATAAACATGCTATGTGATATTATTATCTCGTATCGTGACAATGGCACTGCCTGCTCACAAAGCGTTCTAGGAATACTTGGTATTTAGGGTTTCGTACCAGAATGGTAAAAACGGAACCCTTATGGTGCGACAATTGTAGTGAAGAATTCTTTAACTGTTGGCGTTAGAATATTCCCCTCCCCGCAAGGGATCAGCCCAAAGACCCCACTAGATGTTCATGGCAATTTACAAGCAATTATTAATGTTAAACTATATGGAAAACGCACAGATAATCTATCGATAGGTCTATAATGCCACTATGTCTATGTATCTTGCCCTACAATAAAAAAAATATAAAAAACTATAAATTAGACCGGTAAGTACAATTAATTGTTATACCTAAGTGTCCACTTTTTATTCAACCAGATGACATTCATTTTATTTAGTTCCGTATATTTTTTATGTGGTTCGTTAGAATAATTACCAACTTTGCTATGATGCCTATGCGATTCCGTGTAGTAATTGAAAAAAAACTAGTTACTACCTAACTAGAAATCAATCTAAGTAATTTATCATTGAAGACAAAACTAACTTAAAATACAGGCATCATTCCTTAGGGTAATGTTTAATGACAGCGATTAAAAATGTACAAGGCCTAACATCAAATTTGGGCCACTTAGAGCTAAAACACACAAGTGAGCTTTCGGTATTTTGCGTTCCGCGTTCTTTGCAATATATGGGGTTCGTAATGCCCGAGCGAGTGAACAGTGAGCGATGGGCATTTCGTACATTTCCATGAACGTGGACAGCAGAACTTAGAACGCCAACGCTAAACGTTCTCCGTCTGTTTGGGATCTTATACATCAATACTTAGAGTCACGTAATGTCAAGGGAATATTGAACGCACATCGTTATTAGACTCTGATAGAACACTAATCAGGTCGCATAACATGCAATTACAAGTAAGTATAGTTCTTTAACTATATCTTAAGTTTCAAATTGAACTTTTTATCCCCTCTATTAGGTCTATACCTACTGCTACTGCTTTATTGGTATAATTATATGTAAATATGTAGATAAGTTTTTTTAGTTGTTCAACTGCATTACGACATTGTTGAATTATTTCCTACATTTTCCGGTGTTCGTTTGTGCGTTCTCATATAGCTAAGTAATTATTTAAACACCTCATTATGTTACGTATGTTAGTCATTGTAGGTTTTAAACAAGCTTTGTGTAAAGTTATATTGTGATAACAATGTTTTGATTACGTGAGTGTAATTCTTTACGGACGGCTTATCTTTCCTTTGTTGTATTCGGATTAATGTCCCCAGAAGAACAAAAGACTTCCGAACGATAACTAAGTAATACTTGATGTAATTTTCTTACATCACCCTGCGGTTATTGTACCTGGTTAAGGACGAAAATAATAAACACGTTTCTTTACGAGTTATAGGTAACAATTTAACTTTGGGTTCCGTAGTCGCTACAATGAACCCTTATAAGATTGTCCAGGATACGTCTGTCTGTCAATCTCAGACTGATACAGAGATTTTTTATGGAAATATTTGAGAGGTAAATGGTAATGTTATTAAGTTACTTTTTAAGGAGTACTTTAATCCCTTAAGCAACCCCCCCTCCCGTGAAAGTACGGTATTGTTTTATAGGTCTTTTTGAAGTACAGTTTCTAATAATATATTAGCCGTGCCATTTGCGAGATATAAAGCTTTTAACAATATATATTCCTTTCAGTTTATAATCACCCATGTTAGTGGATGGTAGTAAATGTAAACACAATCGACAGGTATTTAATATTTTTTTAAATACATTTATTTCAGAAATTTTGATATACACCTTCATCTATATTATATTCCCATAGTTTATATGGGTTATATATAGAGTTAACCTTGTAATAATTACGGAACCCTACAACTACGCGTGGTTCGGCGCACACTTGGTCAGTTTATTGTACAAAAAAATTATAAGTAGGTAGCGAATAATGAATTCACAATACTTATGTAGGTACTAAAAACAAGAAAAACAAATCTAGGATAAAAAATGTGGCGAATTATTCAATAAGTATCCGTAATACCTACTACTTTGTACCTATTTTATTATTGTGATAGCGGACATAAATAAAACCCAATTCAAATAAAATACAAGTACATATGTAAGTAATAAGGAAACGCGAAGGTCATTGAGAAAACGTGTTACATTTATGTTACAGTATAAAAAAATAACGATTTTAACGAGCACCCAATCACCAGATGTCTTAGAGTGTGTGGATAATAGGTACTAAATATATTTTGGACGGTCTAAGGTACCGACCCATTATCCAACTATGCAAACCAGTTCGTTGTGAAACTGGCTAGCTAGGTGTAGCTTATGTAACACTCTTTGTAGATATTGTTAAGTTAAATAAGTATTTATATACTTATCATCTATCTATACAGATAATATATATTCAAAGATACGCAGAATAACATCATACCTATTTATTAGCATTTAAAATGCGCGGAGAAATAACGTACACTGTGGACATTCCTGCGGTACGCACTAAGCGTTTTGCTTCTACTTTCATCGTGCGTACTGCCAAGGAATGGAACACGCTACCGGGGCGGCGTCTTTGTTCCCCGTTGACTACAATCAGGGTGTTTTCAAGTCGAGAGTGAATAGGTACCTTACTTACCATCAGGTGAGATCGAGATCAAATACTTGCCTATATTGCAATAAAAAAAAAAACGTTTTGTTTCAGCTATAAGTCGAATAAAACCCTAAAAGGAATACTGTTCTGTATTTAGCTTAAGTCCTATAACAGTCGAATAACTATGGTATAAGAAGCCAAATTGCCGTATAATAGTTGGGTGAACCAAACCATTTACACTGATATTAAATTATAAAGAAAATATATAGTAATTGTTCGCGATATAACTAAATTATCTGTAACATTGCGAACAAGGTCTCATATAGGTTGCATAATAATATTTTTTTTCAGATTCAATATTGAAAAAAATATAATAATACGACTACAATAACAACGCTATCTATGTCAACATTTATTTCAATGCTGAATATAGGCATTACGTTTAAAAAAGTAAATAATAGGAAACGAAAACAATATTTTAATATCGCCTTTGTATTTCATATATGCAGACTGCAGAGCTATAAGCTGAATAAATACCTATACCGTTCACGTGAGATTTTTTATTGCGCTCTATTTGGTATGCGGCGAAGGTAACAAACGAATGCCTTTAAAAACATCGCTTGATTTATGAACACGTTCTGCTTTCATTTTTTAATGCCGATTGCAATTTTATGAGTCGCTGTTTGAAAATTGCGATTGATTTGCAGAATAAGAAGTTATTAGTTGTACACCGACAACTTGCCGACCGTATTGAGCTTAGAGGGAGCTTGGAGTTTATTGCCATTTGTCGGCCATATTTTCGGACTTTACAGTGCTATATACAATTTAGTAGCAGAAAAGTTAATGATGTTACATGAATAATTCATAATAAACCTCTTACCTATGTAATTTGATGTTTTATTGCCACGAAACTGATTCTTTTGTTTCGTAATTCAACCTATTATGTTCTCAAAATATCGCTGAGATACGGAAATAAACCGTTATTACGGGACTAATAATGCAGTCGTAGATGGCTTCCTTACTTGATGTTGTATAACAAAGTTATAGTACAAAAAAATTTAAACGGTCACTCTTGACTTGAAGTAAAGTAGGTGTACAGGTACCGTGTGTTTTGACTACGTTGAAATAATGTTTTCCTGTTACAAAGTCAAAGTCCAATAATTTGTGTTGCCAAACATAAAGAGCGGTACATTTAAATTGGCATTTTATAACTACAAAATATTTACTAATGAATTACAATGGCAAGTCAACTGAGAAGATCCAGCTGAGAAAAGTCTGCGAATTTACCTTTATTTAATATAAAAATCAGCAGAGTAGTAAACTAACTAAAATATATATCGATCACGTGTCGATGACCTAAGCTAAATGCCTCTAGATTCACGGCTTATGAAGTCATCGACTTAATGAAACATATTTTTTGTGAACCTACATTGAAAACTTTAGATACACAGGCTACAAACGCGGGTTGTAGAATACTCCAAATTTATTGAAATTTTAGTTAATTTACAATAGTATTACGAAACATTTTTTTACTAATCAAGTGCTTCGTAATTTTAATGTGAACGAACAAAACATTCCAACAATTTCTGGGACATTCATGAAATAAATAATAAAGGTTTAAATAATTCCTACTCTTACACTGATGATAATAAATACTGAGTCAATCTTTTAAAAAAACCTTTTATTATTTATGGGGAAAAAGTTCGAGGATGACGTTCGTATAAAAAAATGCGTCAACAGTATAAAATGTTTTCTCAAACTGACCTCAATGAAAAGGTCACTTATTGTCATCAAGCCATTCGTCTTCGTAATGAAATTCTATTTTGTGCTGAATAATATTGCTGACTCGACTCTATGCTGGCCGCTAAATGAATTCTTAGCTAAACGAGTACGGAGTCAGCATCAGCCTCCTTCGGTCGGAAGTTGTATGTCAAAAAGATATATTGGTAGGTTGCGTCTACTTTACCATATATCTATGTGTTTTCACAACGTAAGCTCCCAATATTATAGACTTACAATTTTAAATAGCTTACTCTCATATTATATGTTATTTGCGGCCCGATCTACGCAGAAAGTGCTCACAGTGTCTTAAGGTCTCAACAAAGAAAGTGTCCGTAAAAGTATTTCAATGTGTAGTATTCGCGTAAATATAACAAATCAAAACAAGTAAATATTTTTCAACAAATCTGATTAATAACACATACCTACATACTTTATTTGGCCATCAAATTATGGTAAGACCAAAAAACTCATACAGCCCAACGGCACAGGTATAATGGGAAATCCGTTAGCTCGGTCTCTATTTACTTGCCATTAATTAGAGTGAATCTTGTTATGAGGTCGCTAGATTTTCTTTTCATAGGTCCTAAATAATAGATGCAAAACGTGCCTGTTGTGTCTTCACACCCCGATGACAACTTAAGGATGTTCTACATAATTAGGTTTATATGAACCTAAAGAAATGGCGATCAGATTTACATGACGCTGTGATGAGCAAACATCGTTTTTAACACCACAAGGTTGATTAATACTTATTGCCATAGCAATAAAGTTCTTTACTACTGTAAAAGGACCACTGGCGACTAGAGACGTGCTTATCGTTGCTATTTAAGTGATCTAGGAAATAGACGAAGCATTTTGTTTATTCAAAGCTGACCACACATTTTAACCATCGCGTTGAAGTAGCGTCAGTCAACACAGGAAAACCATATTGTCATAGACAAATAATGAGACTGGGTAGGTAGATTTTTATAAGTAGGTTAATAAAAAAAAATCATTCGCTTTTGTATATGGACTAACAACTAACCCTCGTCTATTCAAGGTGCAACACTATTTACTAATGATTGTAAACTTAAGTGCAAAGCTGGAGATGGACTTAAGACTATAGTAATATCTGACACAACATTTTTATCGATGCGACATGCGTCTGACTGGCTGGACATTATCAAATTAAATATTAAAAATGCTAATGCCGACATTTAGACAAAATATTCGACTTTTCGTTCAGGAACATAAGTTTAGCTCCACACGGCTATAACTATGCTTTTCCATTGAGTTCCAGTCTGTTATGTTACCTGTCCGAATCACTGTCAAGAGTCAATGCTATATCATTCTATAATAAGAGCTTTGAAGCTATAATTATCTTTTGATCTGTCTTCGTAATCTTCTGATACTTCATCTCTAGCTACTTCTAGTTATGTTTTATTAAATAGCTCCGGTATCAAAGCAAAACTCACACGTATAAATGGAAACCCTACTTACGACCGACGTCATTACATGTTCTCTGAAGCATGTTCAATTAATGCTTACAAATTATGTTCATGAAAATGTTAAGAATTTTTTAATGAGCCAAAGTTAATAATGATTAATGTATGTAGGTAGGTACTTATAATAGTCAGAAATAACTTTTGATAAATGTATCCTAATGTAGGCTTAGCCTTCGTGCATATTTTAAGGGCATTGAAGTTACTTAGTCCATATATATAGTAAGTGAAATTTAAAAGTAACTTAAATTCAGTCTTTAAATATGCTTAGCTTTGGCCGATGAATGCCTCTTGTAGGCTAGGTTTCTTCTAGCTAGCAGTGGGTATATTTCCATGTAAAGCTCTTTCGGGCTTTTCTAGCTATGGATATATAGCCAGGATCTGCTTTACTACGAATATATATATTTTTGCATCCTTATTTGCTAAGTTATTTTGGTCCGCGAAAACTATACTAGCATGATTTCATTAAAACTTCGTCTATTATAATTTTTAATGATAGTATCTAGTTAAGGGCAGGTTCCAACAGAATGGAATGCACGTTCTGAAGTACTAGCTGATGTTGTGTTAAAACAAAAAACAACGTTTAATTGCTTAAACAAGTATTAAAATTGCTTCCAATGGTTCTAGTTCATTTTCAAATCAAATAACACATAACAGTGAGATATCTAAAATCGCCAAACGAACCGGAACGTTTTTCTCGCAACGCGTTTTATACAACCGCAGGTTTTCAACCATATGTTAGGGGTATAAAATAATCAAAATTCGATCTTATGTCAACGTTGTAAGAGCGAATATAATGCTAACTATTCGGTTTGCGAATCGCGACATCCGTTGGTAATTTCAAACAATCCCATTTGTTTTCTCAATAAACACGAACCTCTGTGTTGTGTTGTAGAACATTGCCGCTTGCCTCTTCATGTCATCGGAGACGGTGTTGTCTTCATTCATTTTCCACTTCACTATATCACGATATGGCAACGGGGTCACTGTGCTTAGATTTCGTTTCGCCACACCATAGGGTTATTAAGTGACAAATCTAAACTCTATTGTTTTGTGTTAAGGTTTATTTTGCCGTATGGTGGGTTTCAATGGTGAATGGTCGGTATGGCGAGGCCGGCAAGTCGTACGACGCCCGCGCCTCTCACTGTGCGAACTGACTGCTGACACGGTATCCAGTTAGATCGCCCACTCGTGCGCCCCGCAGCACCCCCCACTAGTAATAAATGCGGCTCCATTGTCGTAGACGATACGGCATGAATATGATACATTCTTCAACTATGCATAGGTATAATAAACAAGTTTATAACTTGATCATGAATGTACATATATTATTACGCCGAATCCGCAATTTTTCGAACATTTTTCTGTCTGCGTGTGAATCATGGAAAAACTACTGGACACGTTTTGATGAAATTTGGCGTGGTGATAATTTATTCCCTGGGTGATGACATAACTACGACATTTTATCTCGGGAACTGGATGAGTTTTCGCGGGATAGCCAAAAACTGTATCTCAAAATCCATTAGTTGATTAGATAAAAACATAGCATGGTGATAGATAAAAAAAATCAATATCTGTTACAATTTATCCTGGGTAATGGCCAGGAAAACTTAACACCATTGGTACGAAGTCGCGGGCAATATTAGCTATAAGCACTTAAATTATATGATATTTTGGTCAAGTTATTGAAGAAAGTTTAAGTTGACTTGATACATTCGTCATTGAGTACTAAGGCAGGTATGAATCTAATCATGGGCAATTAAGTACTTATCTAAACATTAAATCTTAAAAAGCCATTAAACCATTTAATAAAATTGTTTTCCTATTACCTCTATTGTGTAGTTATTAGTGTCAAGGCTACTGCATAGCTGTGTGCTGTAAATCTGCATTTCTTTTTTAAATTATATTTTAAGCCAGCGGAATTAACCATTTATCACATGTTATGCACAATTAATTTTGTCGGCTTAATCACTTATCTTCCTGAATTGTGCTTATTACGGCTATAACTTACATATATATTATATTCACCTGTCTAGTGATTGCAAAAGCCACCTATTGATTATAAGGACCCGGATTCCATTCTTGGATTATACAGTTTATGACGTTCAAAGTAACCGTTCAGACTTCATAGTCTAGATGTATGTCAAGTAAATGGCAAAGGGTTTGTGCAATCATTTTATTCCAGTGAGACACATTCAAAGATTTATAGAACTATTCATCATGTTACATTGGCATTACAGTTTTAAGTTTTTAATTTACTTTGATGCCAATGGAAATGGATAAAAATATCACATAATTTTCCAGGGGTTTAGCTGTACAATATCCGACCATAAATATTGCACATCGGCAATAGAAAAAAAAACGGCTTTGTAGAGCGTCATCTCTTTCACTCTTGCCTCCAGCCGCTAGTCCCTTTCTAAAGGTCGACGTGCAATATTTACAGCCAGGTGCTATACATACATTGAAAATATTAAAAAAAATGGTGCACTAGGCTATTTGAACATATTTATGTCTGAATACCAGTAGAAAGAGTGGAAGAGACACAAATAAACAGAGAACTGGCTCCCAAACAACTTAATACAATAAGTATTCTGTTTGAATAGTACATGTACAGGGGTACGAGATGTCGTTGTTGTGGTGTTAAAGATGTGCCGAGAAGGAAGTAGTGGTCTTCTACTTTTTTATATCCTTCTGTATGCTAGCACTTATAAGCTATCTGCTTTATTATAAGTCTAACATAGCAGCATGAATATTAGGTAATACATGCTTGTAAAAATATAATCTAATAAATAATAAACCATCATGATGAGTGGTTATTCAGTAGAATATATGGGGAATGAAATATATAACAGACACAAGCTAAGTAAATAAAATGATGGGCCACGTAATTGTGCACTTTTAATAATATTTGTCATATGTGGTTACATCGTTTACACATCATAGACAGACTTATTATATTATTGGAATTGGTACTTACTGGTTCTCTGACCATAATGGCGTGTAACCGTAATTATAATTACTCCTTTGCTTTGTCACCATTACTCACAATAACAGCACGTGTTTGTTTATTGCAGTTGAAAGAATATTATGTTATTTTATTTCATATGCGAATAATTAAACTAACCCGCGGAACGACAGAACATCCGTTTTTGACAGTTAGTTGTTGATTTTTTTTTTATTGGAATTCATATACGGCTTTGGCTTAAAGCCTTTTAAGCTCATTGTGTCCTTTGAGTATTTTAACTTCGATTTAAAAAAGCTCCAAAATAATATTGTATCATAGATTGAGAATATATTTTACATTACAAATTAAATTTCTTAAAAAAACACGTTATTGTTGTAAAATTAAAACCAAATATCTTAGCGCGCCTAGTAGTTCGTTATTATCTTTGTAGATGTTTTTGCCTTGATTTATTTATAGGCGCCTTATTTGCTAGGATTTAATCTATAATGTACGCATCTTGTGTATGCGTTATGAAGTATGTCTAACCGGTATATGTTATTAGCTTTTCTGAGTAGGTAATCAATATACTACCATACTTAAGGTAGGTTAAAAGTTAACAGAAAATAGCAACAAAATCGACAGTGTCCTCCAGCTCCAAGGGTAAACGGAAAATCACATCACTCACCCATGTGGTTGACCTAATTTTTTCATAAGTTATTGCCCAACTTATTTTGGGGAGCTTTCGCATAACACTCTTTGGGGATTTGGACAAGTAAGTATGGGTTGAAAGGACACTTTTTTTTTCGAAAAAGGATGTGAATATACGAACTAATAGATGTTATTCTTCTGGGAATTAATTTGAACATCACATATTTATAGTTCTGTGTTCGGATTATCAGAAAACGTCAAGTATGTAGGTATTGGGTAAGTTTATTGAGAATATATTATGACTGGTTTATCATTTATGTGGTAGAGTAGGTGCCCTTACTGACTCGCGGCAGAACTTGCTTGTCACTTATTTAGGCCAATTGTGGGTTGTCTACGGCCACCCGGGTGGATTTATACATCGGTAATTCATAATCTGGATTTCAGCATATCCCTTATAACGCTAGTCAGTATCATTCTATCAGATCGATCTGAAAAAATCAAAACCGGAAAAATTCAAAATGTGTGTACTTAATTGTATGTAAATCCGTTTTGATTTCTAATCTCTTACTGTTCTATCCTTTCTTTTCTGAATTCTCCGGATGTAGAAGGCCGCCCTTAAAATTGTATAAGTACGTATCGTTCTCTCTTTACGATCCAGGATTCAAACCGAGAATCCTATTATTAAGATCTGACTTGACCTTGACCCATGTAATTAAAAACAATTTTAAAAACCGTGCAGGTTCGCTCTAATTTAAGGACAGTAACGTAGTACGTAAGTACCTACTTAAATTAAATATAATTTAAATCCCAACGATAAATTACTTAATTCAAAGTTTATTAACGTTTTAAGCAAATTGCGGCCACGAAAAGATGTTAAACAAAACTTTAAACTTTTTATCCTCCGCGACTACTTAATTAGTTTGACTATGATTGAACTTTTGATATTGTAGGCATCGTCTCTCTTTCATTAAGATGCTCTCGTTCTCTAAAGGATAACGGAATCATTTATGATAATTGATTTGGATACACTACAAAAAGCTGCAAAAAGAAAAAAAAACTTTGCAGTTCTGTCTATGAGTACCCAGTAATAATCTATTATATTTGCGATATTTACAAGTAGGTAAGTAGTGTTTAGCTAGGTATATTTAATATCTAACTAATAAGTGAGTTGTATAAAAAAACGAGTAGGTAAATAATTATAGAATAATCTCAAGGAAACTCCCGCTTCTGATAAAGGGACAAGATAGATCGAGGTCGGACATCAAGGAGATCACCGCTGAATGGCTGCAAGATGGATGACCACCTGATTATGGTGACAATAATCCGATCCCGACGCTCGCTATGATTCTAATGCATATAAATAAACATAAGTCTGGACTTCATGGCGGGAAGTTGAACCGTGAAGTTGTCGATTTTATTTTATATTCCAAAAATGTGTGTTTTTTGTAAAAGTTGGCAACAATTTTATGAATTTTCAAAATCTATTCTCTATGGCACAGAACCAACCAATGAGGACCTAGACTTTTTGGCGGGAAGTTGAACCATGAAGTTGTCAATTTATACTTATTTTCCAAAAAAATGCGTTTCTTTGATAAATAGTGTGTAATATTAGTGGGATATTAACCATTGCGTGTTCATTAACGTGCACGAGCGAAGGGAATTGAAATGACAAGCGTACCATTGCAAAACCTGAACACACTTTGAGCACTTTCTGCGTAGATCGGACCACAAGCAACAATTAAATATGAGGGTACCCCGTTTCAAACTATCACCGACACCAGGACGTCAACCACCACAGTCCTCCCGTGACCATGGTTGCTGTAAAGCAGACGAAACGTCGGGAACGTAAAAAACATAAGAAAAACGCGAAAAAATCCGTAAAATTAGTTTTATTTCAATATGTTGTATTTACGTAAACATAAGAAATCAATATGTACTGTATTTTTTTTGCAACTAACTGTAGTCTACCCTAGAAAGTCATCGCGAACGAAGCCACAGTCACCAACATATATATAAATTCTGACAAATTGAACGAGGTAGGCGCCGCGGCAGAAATCTCGTATGAACGTTCATTTATCAAAGTGAACTCAATGCAATTTGTTACAATGACTTGCTCGATATCACTTTACTGTGTATGAAATTAGGAGGGTAGAATCTTTCTTCAGCTAAGCGTTATTTACATGCGGAAGTTTAACGTAACTTAACTGTTAACTAGATTGTGATAAAAAGAGTGACTCCTACAATCAGACAAAAAAAACTCTATCTGTACATTACCTCTGTGAAGATAAAGCTAATACTATATCTTAAGGATTTTTATTCGTTAAAGAATATCCACGAGGGCTTATCCCTACGACGGTACACAAATACAACGTATTTTCCTTTTAAATTAATTAAGAATTTATGCTAAACCATTTAATGTTCCATTCTAGACTGAAATAAATGGAATTAGTTTCTTTTTTTCTATACTTGTGATTTTCCCAGACTTGCTCGTGGCGGGCGGAAATTTATAACGTGAAGAGATTATCTTGGCAAGCTATTTTTTAGGGTGCAACTGAAAAAGTTTAACCCAGAACAGAGAGTATTTGTGGTATATTAGAAAGTACAATTCATCCGTAAAACATAAAAATGCGTTAGTATTACTATAATTTCTAGTGTTGCTTTGTTTATTTAGAACACTGGTAAAATCTTCATACAGGATCGAACTGATTAGCGCAGTTGGTAGTGAACCCGCTTTCTGCGCCGAGGGTTCCAATCCAGCAGTGTGATTTTGAAACCTCGGAAATCGGAATCGGATTCGGAACGGTAGTTTGCGTTTACGAAGTTATTTTAATAATGGTAGGAAATAGTAGAAAAAATATTGAACGCAAAATCTAAACTATTACAGTTTCTTGTGATAAAAAGCTTCATACTAATAACCACATAAATCAAACATTAAGTTGAACACTTGTTATTTTTGACATTCACGTTTCTAAGCCTACGTGTTAGTTTATTATTTTTTGTACCGATCTTTGTAAACTGACAAATCCAATGAAAAAAAAGTTTGTTTTATCTGTGTCTGAGGTTTGTTTATTGTTGTGATGAGAAAATTACAAAATAACTAAAATGAACATTGATTACCTATATAATTTGTAACATCATGTCACATAGATGCTCCCTGTTCGTGTAAAAATAAAAAACTAGGTTGCAAGGATACAGCGCCATCTATTAAAAATATTTGGCAACCGAACCTGCGTATTCACCCCTGTCCGTGCCTATAAAGTTTGAGTATGTGCTTTTGTCTTATTAATGATGCTAATGAAATAATTTTTAAATGTATAATGAACAAATTGTTTTAAATTAAATAAATAAGTAGGTTGGTACCTAAATACATTTAGCTCCACTGGGATTGCGTTGTATTTATTGTTTCATCCAAAAATACGGCTTTAATTCTGCTATTAAAGCCAGTACAATATCCAATAATTCGTATAATATCAAATTGAGTAAAAAAAAAAAGAATAAATGCCATCGGAAAGACTTCCTACACATAAATCTCATCGGAAAGTTATCGTCGGATCGGAATGATTTTCCGTCGAGAAACGTCAACAATCTTCGAATTCGGAAATCAAAATAGCAGTATTTGTTTACAAAGTTCGGTACAGCAAAAATAATAATAAAAACATATAGGCCTAGAAACGTGAATATCAAAAATAACATGTGTCTGACTTAATGTTTCATGTGTGTGGTTATAAGTTTGAAGCTTTTTATCATAAAAAGCCCGTATTAGATAAAATTTCGCGATCAATATTTTTTCTACTATTTCCTACCATTATTAAACTAACTTCGTAGACGCAAACTACCGTTCCGAATCCGATTCCGATTTCCGAGGTTTCAAAATCACACAGCAGGTAGGACCAGCTTCGTTTGACGAGCATGAATGTTTGTACCCGAGTCGTGGATGTTTACACTCTATATAATTAATATACACTGAGTTCACCCTCAGTCAATTGTACGGTACCCATAATACAAGCGTTGCTAAGTGTGGGACCGTATAGTTGGTGTGTTCGTTTTGCGATATTTATTTAGTTAGGTATATTAGATTCCTACGTGTCGTGCGAACATATTTTCCATAAAGCAATCTGTTCCTATATCGTGTTTTGTGGATATATATTATGGTGTAGGTTACGAGTATACCCTTAAAATCTCTCGTCACGTTTCCCCTGCATCATGTAACACGTGCAACACTGCGTGCTTACGTGTTCATGGTTAAGCGCTTTTTTCTGCGCCTGCCAATTTTGTTATTATATTATCACAATGCACAAGGCGGTAGTTTGTACAAAGCGGGACACCGCGCATATGAGACTACTATAAAGTTACATGTTGAAGTATCTAATTAATAGTCACCATCCTTAGATTAAGAAGGCTAAGTGCTACGAGGAAGCTGAGTATATTTTTAGAATATTTTTTAACATATTTGTTCTATGTACAATATTTTTGTTTGTGTCTATTTATTTCAAAATAATGAGTTTTTTTTATATATGTACAAAGATATTTACATAAAAAAACAACATTATACTTATGAATAAATTATAAACATAAAAATGCTGGCCGCATTTCTGCGCTAAATAGAGACGCTAACTCTCTGCGCGAGTTTTTTTTTTGTTATTTAAATGTTTTTTAATCAATATATGTGCTGCCAGTGTTACAATCTTCATAAAAGTGTAACGCGTATAGCCCAGCAGCCAGACCTTCACGCAAAAGCAAACATGATCCTATATCGATTTATCGCCGTTTATACACATAAAAATATTATATAAAATGTTAAGAACAGAAGTTCCATAGTATTTCATAAAAAATGTCTAATATAAGTACTTAAGTCAAAGTTATTTAATTTGTATAGCACCATGACGTACCTAGCAAATTTTAATATTACATTTTCTTCTTGAATTTTACAACCGGATTGGATCCCGACAGAAAACTAAGAAGATCCAGAAAGATATTCAGCGTGCTTGTCTTTTTTACCAACTTACAAAAGGAAGGACGTGTGTATTTCTCATGTGTTTTATGTGCTTATGATGAAAATACCTATGTTCATCAAAGCTTTTATTACGTACTGTGTACCAAGCCCATGTATGTTAGGTGTAATAATATACTGATAAATTAGCCCCACTTTCTATTATGTTCGTAAGAAAGATCCTAACTACTGGTAAATGCAGACGAGTACCTTAAGACCTAAGGTTTACCGAATGGTGCCTTAACTGGTACGTAATTCACGTGTTGATTTGAATCAAGTTAAACTTCTTGAATGCAACTGCGCAATGTACACGGAACCATAAAACCTATCATTATTGTTCATTTTGTACCGTATTGAGTATTTTATATCGAGGCCGAACACATTTCGACCTCTATCGGGATCGCAGGAGCAATGCTAGGCGATAACTGTATTGGAGAAAACGCTCATTACATAAGGAATGCCTCAGTAAGGGGTGCCTTATATACAGGATGGTGCCTTGCGCACGTTCACGCGAACCCACTCGCCTGCTACGCGAACAAAAGCGTCATCGTTTCATCACACTCAGTCAACTGGCAACTTACGCCTATCACGACTAAACTTACTAAGAATACGCGCGCATTCGTTAAACCTTCGCTTTAATTGTGAAGAATTTGACGCTTCCATGCGCTTCGACTTTGCGCTAGCTTGAATTGACTCTTACTTGCAACGCATGTTTTTTTATACATGTAGCGGTTAGTTATTTTAGAACCTTCCAGTGTGGTGCAATTTGGTAGAAAAGATGTAAAACAAAGCAATATCTGTATAAGTAACCTTCACCGTTTGGTAATGTTTCACCCAAAAATAAATTATTTTAACTGTCCTTTCAATATAAGAAAAGTTTAGCTTTAAACTTCACGTCAATAATAGCTACAGCCAACATCTTTTAAAATAAATCGGATGAACGATCCAATCGGGGGAGCAAAGCGACCAGACACCTATTCAATTATAGCAAAATGTCAAATGAAGGATTTGCCGACATCTCCAGACTGTGATAACATTTTTTTAAACACCGAAAAATAGCCCCTATTTACTTGAAATACCTATAAGCATGAACTACATTATATAACGCCTGATGGATATCTAATTGTTTTTATTTAATCCGCTGAATTCATTTTCCATAAATGTATCTACAGGCGCAAATATATTGGTTTTTACGTAACAAACATTTGAATTTTGAACAATTTTTTTGCAATACTTAGGCTGTGTCCCCAGTAGGCAAACTATTAGCGGCCGACTGAGTGAGCCGCAAATTTGTGGCGAACTGAAATTCGAGTTAGCTGCAAACTCAGATCAATTTGCATGCGTCGCAAGCAAACTGTTATGTGTTAGCCTCTTATTTAGGTCGACCGACCGACTGAATTTTCACTGTCAACTGTCCACATGACAGTTTGCCGCAAACGGACTCACTACGCCCGGCGAACAAGCATATCGCCGCCGCCGACTGGAACCGGTTTTGCTGGGAGTCGGCCGCTCACTGAATCAATCGGCGCGCGCAACACAGCAAACTGCGTAGAGTGAGCGCAAACTAGCAAACTGTGAACACTCCATTTCAAATATATGGAAGGGCGTACTAAACCGATACGCCGCTAACTCAGTCGGCCGCTAACAGTTTGCCTACTGGGGACACAGCCTTAGGGTCTGATTCATAATGTGCTACTTAATAAACCTTATCCATCCATTTCACAGAGGGCTCATACGAATTTCTTTGAAATTAAGTAATGAACATAAGTAATTCACAATGTTAAACACACCGTAAGAGATAAAAAGCGGCACTTACGCATAAGGTTTTTTTACCGTGCTATTCCTTTAAAAAACTTCTCTTCTCCATAGGAACGACATTTCGAACGGGTGGTAAAGTTGTAGCTTAACATTTTGTAACTGTTTTGACGATTCATAAGTAATTTTCTGAATGGTTTACATGAATAAACAATATTCTGATTCTGACTTAACGTGCACCAACGTAAAGCACATATGACTCATACACTAGTATATTTCCGCAATCCGATACAAGACAAACTGTAACAGATTTTCGCACTGGGATCTAATGTCCGGGATGACGTGATACCGCGTTTAATTTTACCACAATCCACGCAAACTTCCCGTTGTTTTTCAGCCGTTTCATGAACACCAATTGTTGAGTATGTTTATGTTATATAATAAACGGAAAATAGAAGACTTGGGCAAGCGTGGGCGATGTTTTTGTTTACTTAGATAAAAATATTAAGCCAGTTATTTATGTATTCTCTATATTCAGGAGGGAAGTGTGTGAGATACTTTCATTTGTAGAGTTGGAGATTATGAAATGGAGTCGACACACGTACCGAGCCTCTCTAGGACCAATATGAGGTAGGCGTGACATCAAACGCAAACCTAACTTTATTGAAAAAACTTATGCTCGTGATGCTTTTCGTATGTGGTAGAGCCGTGACGAAAGATGCGTCGTCTCTACCCAGGCTTTTGCGATTAGCCAGGATTTTTTGTTGTCATGGGTTGGACTTTAAACATATTATGAACTGGAACAATGGGGCAGTATTTAAATTTTCTAGATAGTAGTTTTTGACACACCCAAATTTTGATTTCAAATAACGACTACAAATGCCTGCGCGTCTTCTATATACCGTGTGTAAGGGGCATGATAACGACTGCTATTATGATTTCAAGCCAAAATTAATTTCAAAGGAACTGAAAAAATGGGTATAATTCATGAAAAGATCGACGGAAAATTCCAACTCTTGTGGTTTAGACTCATGTGTTGAATCCATGGTATAAGTTTTCGTTACGACGACACCCACACCCTGTCGTGTTAGTTACACCATTTATAACTCAATAACGGTTGAGTCGATGTTTAGGTACTTTGTTTTTTTTTATTGTCTCCGGCGTGAATAGCAGAATACGAATTAAAACATCGAAAAAATCACCAAAAAAATAATAAAGATAATTATTTTTCTTATACATGTATTTGACGGGACAGCTAGCATACTATTAAAAGGATATACCGTAAGGCCTCAGCCTCGAATTTTGCGGGCAGCGGGGCGGCAGCGGCGGCGGCGCGGGAGCGGCGCTCGTTGTTCGCCCCGCGCCGCTGCCGCGCCGGTGTTTTCGAGAACGGTCCGTTTGATTTTACGCATAAGATCCTGCCGCTCCCGGGCCGCCGCCGCCGCCGCCCCGCTGCCCGCTAAATTCGAGGCTGAGGCCTAAAGCTTTTTAAATTTATAAGAAAATTCCATAGTGACGTGTTATCTTGAAACCAATTTGTCTAACAGTCGTGTGTGGAGCGTTGACGCTCACATTCTTTGCCAAGTTTTCGAGTACGGTATTAGAGTTTGCAAAGTGTTTATAGTTTTTTTGTGGCATTATGTAGGTATAGAGTTTGAAAGTAGTAATATCAAGTTGGGCCTTATTCTTCTTTCCGTAGTGGAGTTACATTGCTTTTAACATGATGGTCTTTGAGAAAATATTTGTAATTGTAAGATTATAAGGTTTAACAAATATAGTGTATAATATTTTAACAGATGAATTAGTAAGTTATATGGATCACGTTGATGTATAAAATAATGGTACAAATGATGTTTTATTTTTTAAGCAAAGCGAACCAGTAGCGTTTAGCCATGCGTTCAGTACAGGGTATAATTTTTTTAATGTCTAATAAATTGATTTATTTCTGTGGGAATGTTATCGTTATAAGCTTCTGTTGGCCCTGTTAAAATATTTTATTGTTACACTATTATTGTTGCACCTGAACCTTAACGTGCAAGTCCGACTTGCACTTGGTATATTTTAATATTTTCTTAGTCCAACAATACACAACTTATTGTTGATTTTATGAAAGTGTATATTTTTTTATTTAAAATAACATTACTTAATATAAAAAAAATATATGGTTACGTTGAAAATTCCAAGAAAACTTGCATATATTGGAATTCTCAATTATGTAGAGGTCCCTTTATACAAAATATCATACACAAACTTTGGCAAAATTAAGGTTTTGGTAATAAGGTTTTATGACTTAAATATCGTTATCAACGTTGCATTTTCGTTATTATAAAAAATAATGGTAACCGCAAATTATAGAATCTTTTTAAATCCCTTTTTGTAAATACATTTTATTATTAACTTATCTACTTACAGTGTTAAATCTTGTTCTCATATATAACTGACTTTAAGTCTTTTTTTAAGGCTGGACTTTTTTTAAACTTAAATACCTCTTAAGTAATTATACACACACTATAATATTTGGCGACACAATACATACATATTATATGTATTGTACGAGTTCTTTGAGGGTGAATTGGAATAATACAGTACAATCACGTTCCGACCTAGTGGAACAAAGAGGGACAGATATATACCCGAGATTATTGTAAAAATTATACCAACGTTATTTCATCTCGGTACTCTTACAAGCCGACTATGCTAATGCGGTGCTTGTATGTTTTTTTTTATTACATTATAGGCAAGTATTTGATCTCGATCTCACCTGATGGTAAGTGACGATGAGATCTACGATGGAGCATACTTGCCTAGAAGGTACCTGTTCACTCTTGACTTGAAAACACCCAGACGTGTACATTGGTAGGTACATACGTGGCGTGGCCACTGTCGTGCCTCCAGATAATAAGCAGAACTGTTTTTTTATGAGAATTTCACCAAAACCACTTATACAAAGTTCTCAAACTAAAAAAAAACCTATGAAGGAAAAACTTTAATTTTCCGAGTACGAGACGTCTCAATGTCATTTCCAATTCGTCCGCAAAAATATTTCACTCAACGATAAAACTCTCTGTTTTCTTTGTTTACTTACCGAATAAATTTCATATGTGGTACCGACTGTAAATCATGCACCACTAACACGATTCTGTAAAGGGTGCGTCACACAGAAAGTGCATCGACAAATCGCCGTTTTCCATCTATATGGCTCGGGCACATGCCGCGCGGTCTGAGGCAAATGACAGATGATAGCGCTGTCATTTATCATTTCCCTAGACCGCGGCTAACCAAGTCTAGTAGACTAGACTAACAAAGTTAGGTTGCTGACTCAATCTGAATTCGGCCGATAATCTTTTATTATTTGCTCTGGACTGGATATTACTGGAATCGTCACTAGTTTATTATGTGGTAGCTATAACATAAGTTCTAACTAAAATAGTGTCAAATACTTTGAAAGGTTAAAATATATATTATGTTAAAAAATCACACTATTATTGTTACATTATACATGTCTTTTTTTCTTTTGGATCTATACATTTGGTCTGTTTGTTTAGTGATATTTTTAATATTAAGCCTCACAAGTCATACCCTCATGTGCAATCTAAGCTCAAATAACGAACGGTGGCAATTCACCGACTGGTATTAGGACAATGTCTTGGACTAAAGTCCGAATACACCGCACATTGAGCAGTGTGCCCGATATAATGGCTATGCACTACATTGCACTACATTGCACCTAGACCTTAACCTAACCTACACCTACCTAAATTACTGGCGAGATGTAGGAAATCGTCGAAATATGTACGCTACTTTGGTGTGGAGAACCCTTAGCTGTATTTCACTCACAGCGTTATATACCGGCGGTATCATGGAAATAGCTCTCTGAATAAGTGCGTGTTGTCTGCACTCGGACGATCAATGTGTCATGTGTGCAGCGCTCAGCCCTCTAGGCAAGTATACAAAAACATGATGAACGTGTTTTTCGTACGTAGCTTTTATAATCTGTGCCCTAAGTGTAGGTGTAGGTTAATAATATAATAATAATAAATAATAAATATCGCCATACGAACACACCAACTATACGGTCCCACTTTAAGCGTAACGCTTGTGTTATGGGTACCGTACAATGGACTGAGGGCGATCTCAGTATATAATACTTATATACATATTAAACATCCATGACTCGGGTACAAACATTCGTGTTCATCACACAAAGCTTGTGTCCCTACCAGGATTCGAACCCGGGACCCTCAGCGCAGAAAGCAGAGTCACTACCACTGCGCTAATCATGCCGTCCGTAGGTACTATTCTGCCATATAGTTAGCTATATAGTGACCATGACAGGTGATAAAAAACAGGCCACAGATACTGGTGACAGGACCAGGTGAAACAGATAGGCGAAAGAGACAAGCTACAGGTAGATACAGGTGACACAGACAGGCGACAAAGACAGCGACGAAGACTAAAATTTTTTAAGACGATTTTTGGTGTAAGTAATAATACATTTTCGATTTCAGCAAGGTTTTGTTGTTGTTGTTGATATTGTGGTTTTCTTATAAATAAACAAACACTCTTCATCGCCTTTTATTACATGTGGTGGTAACTAACACTATCCCTTTCGCTCTACTTAACAGTGTTACGTGAGCTCGTACGCACGTAGTGAGTTATGTCGCGCTACCAATCTGAATTTGTCCCAGTCTTCCCTGTACACCTGTCCCTGTTACTTATTTTATTAAACCAGTAATATCACACTTTGCATTAAACAGAATTTACGGTCTAAAATAATAGTCAGTGGCAAGTGCACTAAAGATTTTAATAACACTATTATTGGATAGTTATCGGCAGTGTCGGACAGTGGCGTGCTCAGCGGCGCATATTGAACCCCTTTGTGGATCGTACTCGGATACCTATTGTTGGCTTTTCGCCAACGGAATATTGACAGTTTCGTTCAAACTTTAATCTATATTGGAAAAATAAATACACTTGTTTTGGAAGGTGTTTTAAGGCATGGTTCGATGACTGGTGGACAATGGGGTAATAAAGATGAATATACTATACTTATTAGGTACTTATTAGCTATTTTTATGATTATTATTTATGTCTCTCACCACACGGGCTATACCCGAATCTTTGGAAGGCTTGCGCGGAGACATAGGTCCAACGCGTAGAGGCACCTTTTTAAGAATTTTAATGTTACGATAGCCACCTGCTGGAGTCAACTGCTGAAAATGATAGCATAAACAACGAATTGACGATAAGTGGCAATACTGGCGTGAGCGGCTCAGGGGTGTAGTGAGGTGTGCTGCGCATTCTTATAATATTTATATTATTATAAAGAAGTAAAGTTTGTTAGTATGAATGTACGGTGGAAATTCCGGAATTACTAATCTGATTTTGAAAAAACTTTCAATACTAAAAAGCTACATTATCCCTGAGTGCTATAGGCTATGTTTTGTTCAAGTATCCCGAGCGGAGCCATGGGCCGAAGCTAGTTATTAATAAATATGGAAATTAATTCATGGATGAAACATAAGTTGAAGATGATAAGTTGGACCCGACCTAGCTCGATGAGCTAGAAATTGGTAATGTAAATGTTGTGACAGGGAAAATACCGATAATATTGAGGGCTATCAAAATGTTCGTACATTTTGACTTTTAGAATTCAAAACAGATAGAATAAATACATCCTAGATAAGCACTGAAGCGTTTATTTCGGTCGTTACCCGCAATCAAAGTGGTCGGCAAATAACTTGTACAGATATTTCAAACGCCAAGCCGCTATATTGCTCTACCCACACGTGTGTGAAACGAACAAACTGCTAGTTTGTGCTGACTCTACGAGCGTTAAATTAATTATTTTAGATCTTGGCATTCATTTGTAGGAACTGTGTGAGAATTTAAACGCATACGTATTCGCATTAAGATCAAGTGCGTTAAAATATGCATAAATCATTGTGTTAATGTATAGCATTTGAAGTGAAAAAGGTTAGGTATTTTATATCAATAGAATATCATAGATAGGAAAAAGCATTCCAATTTCAAACCATTTCAATGTTGTGATAATTTATAAATCACTAACTGTCTCGGCAAACTTCCTACAGCCTCGGAATGAAATGTATGAGAAAAATAATAATCGTTATTATTATTATATTTTGGGATTTTTCCCATGTTTTAAAAGTTATTCTGCTATTCGTGGCAGAGACAAATACAAAGAATAAAAGGTCATAAAAATCGGCCCACCCGTTCTTGATTTATAAATTGTGTAACTAAGACGACTTTGCTTAAGTAAAGTTCCCTAATCTCAAAGACACACCATTTAATTTTGTGTTTGGGACGTCAAAATATTCACCATCTTCTTCCACAGAGGACGGATTCTTTATTTAAGGTCGCTAGAGAGACTTTTAAAATTCATGTACTACAACGAGCCATTACGCTAATTCATTATGTCATACTACAGAATAGTTTAATTATAACCTTGCCCTGGGTGTGTAATTTTAAATTAAAATTACTTTAGCTAGAACTTTTCTTTCTTATATCAAGCTTCATTTAACATTGTTGTCACGTATCTCTGTTGACCACAGACTGCATATTGTGTTTTAACTTTTTCTATAGCCTACTCGTTCTTTGACTGAAATTAATTCCAGTGATTCTTTGTGAGATTGTAGGCGTATCACTGGATGATGCGTTGAGTGGGTTCTTGGCTTAAAAAATCGCTCCGACTTTTATTTCAGAGAAAGGGTTTTTAATGGATCTACGAAAGTGGCAGCATTCAGAATATATACCGAGTAAACGAGTACATATATACTATTATTTTATTTGCCACTTCTCAACAAGTTATAAGCTAGAATCAACGCTCGTAAATAATAAATAAAGCATATAATTTATTATAAGCGATAATACTTTATCAGCCTCTACTTATCTTTTTTGAATGAATGAAGCTTTAGCTCAAAGTTATTTGCGAATCAAATTTATTTGTAAAGTAAATGAATGCTTAGATTTGACTAAGTTTATTTTAGAACATAATTACACAAGTTAAGATAAAAGGCTACAAGGCATAGAAATTTATTGATAAATATAACAATGCGATTTGTTTGAGACAAAGCATTTTTATGTCAATGACTTACTTATTAAAATAAAGAGCTGCTTACTTTGTTTTATGATTGAATAGCTGTCCCGGGAACTTCGTACCGTCTCGGAATCAAATGTATGCGAGAATTAATTATCTTTAATATTATTTTGATCGTGATTTGTTCCCTTGTTTTATAGTTATTCTGCTATTTAGGGCAGAGACAATATCAAAAATTAAAAGATCCTAACAATCGGCCCACCCGTTCTTGAGTTATAAATGGTGTAACTAACGCGCCTTTGTTTTATAGGTATATATTTATTTATTCCAGTTTTAATTAAGTCATATCAAATAGGTATTCTTATTTCAGGCAGCTTAACCTACCTCTACTATCTTACCACTTAGCAAAACTCACTCTGGTCAGAATTATTAAGTTGTACGACATTTTCCATGACTAAAAATGATGTCATTAAAATAAATGAATAGTTTACATGCGTGGGCAGTTTAGAATGAAATTGAAATAGCTAGCACTACTGGCTGTCCTACTTACGAAGTTATCCAATTTGATAACTTGCAAAACCAACAAGCAGTTGCGTAAAATGCTTTTAGCGTTGCACGGGGAGTCCACTCGAGATTGATATGGAAATTTCACCGGAACTATTTTCTAATCTGTATTGGCGCTGCATCGCATTGCATCCAATTGATCCGGTATTTTTAGAACACAAACAGACCTGATGGTGTTTACTGTGGAAGATGCATAAATAACTTGGATAAACAGATACAAAATAGAAGGTTAAGTTTAAATGGTCAGCCACAAGGCACATTGCAACGTTGATTCTGTTTGTTTGTAGCTCGTGTAGAGCTATACTTGACTTAACTAACTATTGTCATCCTGCTCTTAGTGTAAGACGTGAGCAAGACAATGAAAATAAATTCAGTGTGTTGTTGTGGGTGTTCTTTTATAGCTGTCTTCCTTGTTTCCAATTTCGGTAAAAAGGGTGATTCAGAAAGAGTATACTAAGAGTATACTAGAATACACTAAGCCTTAAAACATTATATGAAGGCGTCCTTACAATTAATCAATGTTAAAAAAAACGCTTACTAAAAATCACAATATTTTATATGGGGAACAAATTTTATTTTTTTTAATCGACATATCGTACATTTGACTTATTAACATGATGATCACAAATACGCTAACGAAGCGCAGGTTCAAGGCTTAGTATACCCTCTCTGAATTACCTTGTATCTGGGTCTGACTTTCCTGTCGAGCCTGATTTTTCTGACTATTCCTGTATTGTGATCACAGATATATGAGAGGAGATATGTTATGAAAGCGGTGGGCTTGCGCTCACATTTAGCCAAAATTAGGCTAACATAGAGTTTTCGCCGTCAGTCGACTGCAACTGCACGTCGGTATCGGAGCTCTAACTTTTTTTTTAAATGCCGTGTTATTCCGTGGTTGTGTGCAAAAATACTAGCAGCAAAGTGAACTACGCGAAAGATGGAATCTCATTTCACCAGCCAGTATTAAGTATTTTATTTATTCGTCTTTAAAATCATTAAAAACAAAAAATCAAAAAATATTTAATGCCTTTATTATGTTATTTTAGTTTTCATGTAGCACAACGACTTTTTTATTTTTGTACAAAATACATGGCTCTTTAAGTACCACCTATGTTCGCTACTGAGTGAATGTACGCGGCAATGGATAGATCGTCTAACGATACTTTGAATAAACTGGTGCGTCGCGTGGTACGGCCGCTGTATGCGGCGACGACGCAGCACGCACCGAATTATTGGCACGCGTGTGTGTGTGAGACTTCGTATTGGTTGGTTTTATGTAATTGCATGTGTTTTGTGGCGAGTGGTGGGGAACAAAACGGAGACAGCGAGTTCCCATACATTTTGAACCGCACGGCATATCTCTCGTGATCTGTGATTGTGATAGTGTTATACAGCACGCAACAACTTGCAGTTGTTTTTGGAACAGAATGATAATGATACTTCTGTAAGTAGTATTTTATTACCTATATTCATAATTTTCACCATTTTATATTTCACCATTTTATTACACAATATACATAGCTTTTCAAGTTGAATAAAGAAATATAATTGGATTTTGATCCTATTATTATTGGCAACTTAGCCGGTTACTAGATTTTTTGTAGGCATCTGACATTCCATAACTTATCAATCAGGGTTGCCAGTTTAACGTGCCGTCGCACCAATTTGGACAAATACGCACATGATCAAATGTCATTAGTCAGAGTTGGACTTCTGCTACATATTGTCACAGTGACAGGGAGCAATGTATTGCTATTATATTTCTGGATATCATACACTACGGCCACTCAATACTGAAAGGTAATAAATCTGTTTGTATTGGGAAGGTAATGGACAACTTTCAATGGAGATCTGACTTCGATGCAGTTCAAGGTGAAATATAACGTACTCTCAAGAATAATTTTGATACAAATAAGGGCTTGTGTGTACCCGAAATCGACAGATTATAGAAGGAAATAATCGGGGGATTTATTAATTAATATAATGTAAACAATGGTATATTTATTATCGCGAGCATATGTTGAAGAAGCTGAAGCCGTTGGGGCAGAAAGGTTCTAGAATGGCCACCACGAACCGGAACACGTAGTGTAAGACGGCCCCCCACAAGGTGGACCGACGATATCACACGCGTAGCAGGAAGCCGGTGGAGTGGCGGAGGACCGTGATGTGTGGAAGTCATTGCGGGAGGCCTATGTCAAGCACTGGACGACTTTCGGTTGATAGATAGATGTTTAGGAATGGTAACCCAACATCTTAATAGACTGAGGGTAGAGAATTATTTACAGTGTTGTCTCTCTTTGGTGACACGGTACGGTGTATACAGGCTGATTCGGAAAGCGTATACTGAGCCTTGAACTTGCTCTTCTTCATACAAGTTGTAAAATTTTTGTGACGACCGATTTTCGATAATATATCAATGGAATAAAAAATCTGTCATGTTTCATTCAAAAACATTTCTACATATACATTATCAATTATCAGGAGCGTCCTTAGTGGAATGACTATTGTGTGTGCCCTGATTTGATTAACACGAAATTTGCTGTAAAAAATTCACGCGGGGAATCCTCGATAGCACTGGGTATTACAAATATTTTTCCTGTAATCACAATGGCATTATCTAATAATAATAATAATATCGCCAGACAAACACACCAAATATACGGTTCCACACTATAAGCAACGCTTGTATTGTGGGTACTGTACAATGGAATTTGGGTGAACCCAGTACATATATAATACTTATATAGATATTAAACATCCATGACTCGGGCACAAACATTAATGTTTATCTAATAAAGTTTGTCCCTACCAGGATTCGAGCCCAGGACTCTCTGCGCAGAAGGCAGGGTCACTACCAACTGAGCTAATCAAGTGATCAGGCTATAGTGGAAAGCAATTCTTAACTTCTGGGTATTAGATTTACTAATAAACACAATAATCACTCGTGTGCTAATATAAATGTTGTTCTAGTATTAGTAAAACAATAGATATACCCCAAATTTATAGACGTTTTATAACTTTATCAATCGTCATATAGTACTGCGCACAAGAGTTTTGCTTTGTGCAGTTCTATATGACCTTTGATAAAGTTATAAAACGTCTATAAATTCGGGGTATAACTTTATCAAAACATCAAAACACTGAGAGAAAATTTAATTAAAACAACAACATTTTTAAAATAATATAATTAATTAAAACATATGAAACACAATTTGTGGAGGTTGCCAACTTATTCGATTAAAAACTGTGAGGCCTAAATAAATGTACTGTTAAAACCATTTGAAGTTACAAATCGGTCTAGCGGTCGCCTGCCATTTTTTAAATAAAAAACAATTGTTTCGTATCTACCACATGACTAATCCTGACCGAATTTCAGCCACGGCGGCTAATCTCAACAGGACTAGCCATCTGAACAATCGTAGGTGCACTCTCTCTTGCCTCAAACTCATAGTCCGTTTGGACGGCAATCCGACACGACCGGAGAGAGATCATTGATTGACTCAAGGTCAAGGTCAATCAAAGTCAAGGTAAAATAATAAAAATGTTTTGGTAAACGCTTTCAGGGGTACCAACACAGATCACGAGAGATATGCCGTGCGGTTCAAAATGTATGGGAACTCGCCACAAAACACATGCAATTACATAAAACCAACCAATACGAAGTCTCACACACACACGCGTGCCAATAATTCGGTGCGTGCTGCGTCGTCGCCGCATGCAGCGGCCGTACCACGCGACGCACCAGTTTTTTCAAAGTATCGTTAGACGATCTATCCATTGCCTCGTACATTCACTCAGTAGCGAACATAGATGGTACTTAAAGAGCCATGTATTTTGTACAAAAATAAAAAAGTCGTTGTGCTACATGAAATCTAAAATAACATAATAAAGGCATTAAATATTTTTTGATTTGTTGTTTTTAATGATTTTAAAGACGAATAAATAAAATACTTAATACTGGCTGGTGAAATGAGATTCCATCTTTCGCGTAGTTCACTTTGCTGCTAGTATTTTAGCACACAACCACGGAATAACACGGCATTTAAAAAAAAAGTTAGAGCTCCGATACCGACGTGCAGTTGCTGTCGACTGACGGCGAAAACTCTATGTTAGCGTAATTTTGGCTAAAGGTGAGCGCAAGCCCACCGCTTTCATAACATATCTCCTCTAATATATCTGTGGGTACCAATGACTAAATCTACAATTAACTAATAGACTGAGAGAGAGGTATAATAAAAAATGAGACCCTCGGCAACAGTCTCATTTTTCTTATTGCTCACTCTCTCTCTCCCTCTCTCTGTTGGATGGTTGACCAAACCATGCCTAGCCGTTCCTACATTGTACATACCTATAACAGTGTACTGCTAAAAAAAATAACGAATCTTTTTAAAAAGAGCAACCATGGAGTTTCTTGCCCGTTTTTCTCAATAGGAGCGGCATTTCGAACGGGTGGTAAAGTTGTAGCTTAGCATTTAGTAACTTTTTTGACGATTCATAGGTACTGTACTGAATGTTTTACATGAATAAAAAATATTCTATCTCTGATTCATGTCGTAGCACTTGCTATGTAGTCATTCTTAACATAGATAATGTTACCACCTCTATTGTAATCTTCGGTTTAGCTAATTGAATCATTTAATTACAATTTTAATACATTATGCACTGGTATGTTGGCGCGGAGACGCTATAGCGGTTACTAATAGCATATAATAAGGGAAGTGGCTAGTGTAACGGCACCTGTATCATAAAATATGTCCGATGTGAATTGGCCTTGGAATATCGATCGTATTGAACGGTTGTATTAATTATGTTTAACATTTTGACCTAAAAATATAAATAAATAAATATCGCCAGATGAACACACCAACTAAACGGACCCACACTAATAATAATTCCAGCCCTTTTTTAATGTCCCACTACTGGGCACGAGCCTACCCTCAATGCGAGGGGGGATCCCACACTAAGCAACGCTTGTATTATGGGTACCTTACAATGGATTGAGGGCGAGCTCAGCATATAATACTTATATAGATATTATACATCCATGATTTGCTACAAACATTCGTGCTCATGACACAAAGATTGTCTCTACCAGGATTCGAACCTGGGACCCTCGGCACAGAAAGCAGGATCACTACCAACTGCGCTAATTAGGCCGTCATATTAAGGTAATGATTGGAATTTACTATCGTGTGGTTTCGAGTTTCGCATGCCCGCCGAAGCACGTACCGTACCATCTATATTATTGTAAGTACTTAAAAAGAAATATTTAGTTAAGTACGTAAGTAGAATATAGTTGACTTAATTTCTTTAAAATCAACATATATGTTATACAATCCCATTTGTTTTTTTAAATAGTACACATAATTGACGTTTTCATTCAGATTCAGATTCAGAATTCTACCTTCGAAACGTACCATAAAATTATAGTTAGACTAGATTTGATTTTATAGACTTACTTAATCTGGAGACAATATAGTTCCTGGGCATTCTCAAGGTCAAAAGCGTAGGTTGACGAAAAATTTTATAACACTTTTAGTGCTAATAAAATCTCCAGTAGACCACTCGAGTCAGCCCCAATCTTATCCTAACCTTTTACATACTCTGCGCATATTTTATGCGCACCAGTAAAGATAGGTTGTAATGTAATAAAACAAATTTATGTAATCGACTTGGTGCTTTACATTTTATTTTGAATTCACATAATGTCTAATGAAATCTACATTGATGTTAGCGAGCTATCTTATTTTTACGTTCGAATGTCGGTGTAGAATCGATTTTCAGTTATTATTTATGAGTTTTGCCATTTTAGATTATGTTTTCATTGTAGAAAACACGATACCTACCAAATACCAATGTGCCGTAAATATTCATTGGTGCCGAAGAAAATTGCAAAGTTGACCGTACGTCAAGTGCGAGATTGTTCGTAAGCTAACCGTGTATAGAATACCGTATTTAGACATTTTGTATAGACAATTGAAAGTTTTAAATACCACCCGCTAGAGGCGCTTTTCAATTCTCCATACAAAATGTCTAAATACGGTAGACTATAAAGTATACAATTAGCTCGCACTTGACATCCTGTATAATCAGCTGGATATTCGTTTTAGTCTGTTTTCCACTCAGCCTTAACATGATGATACATCACATGCAAAACAGCTCGAGGTTTTCTAATAACAATCACACTTCACACTAATATTATAAATGTGAAAGTTTGGATGGATGGATGTTTGTTACTCAATCACGCCAGAACTGCTGAACGGACCTGGATGAAATTTGGCACAGAGATAGATTATAGTCTGGAATATCCCGGTAAAAAGGACATCCTTCTTAATCGCGGGTAACACCGCGGGGCGCAGCTAGTTTTATATATATCAGCATTCCAACGAAGGAATCTCATTGATATTCAACCAGCGATGTGCGAAATTAAATAAAGAGGATTAACCAAAAAAAGTTTATCCAAAAAAGGGGTTGGTGTTACAAACTTTTTTATCGGATACTGATCGCATAGACGTCACATTCGAATGTGTGTATACGGACAAGTCCTTCAATCTCAGTTCATAAGTTTCGGGTGCCGAAGGGTTTCTTGTGAAATAAAATATCCTGATTTTTTGTGTGCAGTTTTTATAGGACGGGTTCATTGATCCGTACTAATTTAGAATGTATTTTTTTCTAAGCCTCTTTGTAGGTTACTGATTTCATGGGCTAACACCATTATTGAAGAAATAAATAAATTCGGAGGATGTTTTCAGTTTAATAAATTATGAAAAGCTTTATAGTAGGTAATTTATTTTTATTTAGTTTACTTTTTTGTTTTTATTTAAATGATGTTTTCATTATACTAATCCGTAAAGGTACCTATGAGTGCAAAGTGTTCATATATAAAACCAAATAAGTATGTAGTTCTAGGGAGCTTAATAAGTCAATATAGGAGGTAATATTATGCGTTGCGGTTTACTTCTTGGTTCTTTATCAAACAAACCTCTAGCAACTAATAACATGGCTTAACGGTACGTAACTAAAGTACAGTGTTGTAAAAAAGTACTGTCATCGACCGTGGTGATTGCTCTATACAAATAGGCTGTAACTGTAGTGAATAGGCACCTGATGAGAGACGATTCGTCAAAGGTTGCCGCTGGCGACACACGTTCGTATTATGAAAAGCTAACTTTTTATAGTGACTTTGCCTATTCAATTTCGAATCGGGGAATGTTAACGGAAAATTCTTAAGTATCTAATTATATGCTTAATTTATTGATTTCTTATATCTACGCGAATACTACACATTGAAATAAGATTATTTTTTTTATTGGATTTGACGCGTTTATTTTATGTTTCGTCGGGAACGTAAAAACATAAAATAAACGCGATACAATCCGAAAAATAAGTTTTATTTCTATATATGCTTAATTGTTTGTATTTTTGTGATTACACGGACTTTGATGGTGATATTTGGGTGTGTGTAATCTATAAAGGACTTTGAAGATAAAGTTGAAATTACGAGGTACCTACTAAATATAATATTTTTTGGTAAGCAAAACGGGCCAAATCGTGTCAAATTCTGGTAATTGGCAAGATGATTTAAAACAGACAATCATCATTAATATCGATAATCAACATATACAAGTTGATGTAAACAATAATGTAACTAAAACTAAAATATATAAATCCTATTGACAATGCTTAGTATTGAAGATACAACACGAGGCAGGGAGAAAAACTCACTTTTGCATTTCCAATACAAATGTGTTTGTCGTAATACAAACACTACCATATTATTGTATTTGTTGTAATACAAACACTACCATATTATTTAAATATAGATAGTTATTTATCGCAAACAAACTTCCAACTTTATTTATCATCTTGGTTTTTGTGTCCATGTTCGTATAGTGATGTGTGTATTGACCCGTGTACACATACCCTTATGTGTTCGGAGTCAGTGTGAAATTGCCTGCAGTCCGGAAGTTACGAAGTTACACATGAGGTATATATACGGTAATAATATATTCTTAAATCATAATAAGACTATAACTTGATCGTGTAAATAGAATATTTTTGAAAAAAAAAACTGTGGTTACATTAATTTTGATACTGAGGCCCAATCCGCCTATTTCAGAACTCTTCATTAACCGTTTGTTACGTGTTTTAATAGTTATTTGGCTATTCGGGACGGAGACAAATTCAAAAAATCAAAGATCATTAAAATCGGCCCACCCGTTCTTGAGTTATACATGGTATAACTAACACGACTTTGTTTTATATATAGATCTGAATGCGTCACTTACAGAGTACATAGATGTGGCCACTCCATCAATTATGTACGTACCTATGTCCACGGATGTGGAGTGAACGCCAAACTTTCAAGTGCCTGATAACGACAACTATGACGTTATCTATTTGCTCTGTAAATGCATTAATTTAACACATGACTAAAATAACTTTTTTTTTGAAAGAGTAACCACTGAGTCTCTTGCCAGTTCTTTTTAGTGAAACAAACATTCCGAAATGATTTTTAGGCATAAACGTGGCCGTAAAGTTTCATACGAGCAAAATTGTTTAATAGTTTAACAGATACACAACTCGTACATTACGAAGCCCATTAAAGAATTCCACAGGTACCTACCTATTCAGAACAGCATAATGCCTTTAAAACTTCAGCCCTGTGTAATTTAACGATTTTCTTACTTCGAAAATGGTACATAAAAAGTGTGATGTTTCTCAAAAGTGTATTGACGAGGTGCCTCGCAAAATGGGTCGAAGTAAAACCAAGATGAAAAGGTTTTGTTTATCTGGACATAAAGTAGCGGCTCTAGATTGAAACGGTTTTGTTTAGGGAATGTAATTTAGAGGTTTTAGGACGAAAATACAGTTACGATGTTGTGACAATTTCTGCCTTCCGCCAATTGCCTGGATTGCGAGACCGTACTAAGCCTCGGTTCGTCTTGATCCAGATTTTACAACTACGCCACATACAAAATGCTCTTCAATAAATCTGTTCTTACCACCAATATAAACTCAGAACTTATAGGCCCTTCTATCTCCTCTGCAAAGCGAAAATAAACCCATGTTTTCTCATCCAAAAAATAAACTTTTCCCAAACTAACCATCCATATTTGCCCCCGAAGACTCATAAGTAGTTTTCGCACAGATAATAGAGCGGATTTGTGAAGGCAATGAACCTCTCGGGCCACTCGAAAAGGTACCACCTGAGGTTTTACTGTGTCTCCAAACAACCAGTTAGTGGGATAAGCGATCGAAAAGTTATAGATGGAAAAGATATTTTTTTTTGTGGTCTTCGCTATTTTGGGTTTTCGATTTAAATAGGTATAGGCCTTTAATATGCCACAGCTGCGCACGGGCGTCCCCTCAATGCGAGGGGGTTCAGACCATAGTTTGATGACCTGATCAGCGCAGTTGGTAGTGGCCCTGCTCTCTGTGCCACGGGTCCCGGGTTCAAATCCTGGTAGGGACAAACTTTGTGTGACGAGCATGAATGTTTGTACCCGAATCATGGATGTTTAATTTGTTTATTCTCGTAAGTATTGTATACTGATTCGTCCTTAGTCCATTGTACGGTAACTATAATATAAGCGTTGCTTTGTGTGCGACCGTATAGTTGGTGTGTTCGTCTGGCGGTATTTATTTAGTCTATAGGCCATAGTCTACCACGCTGGCCCACTGCGGGCTAGTAGACTTCGCACGTCTTTCAAAAACTGGTTAGGCTCTCAGATATGCAGGTTTCCTCACGATGTTTTATTTCACTGTTTAGCAAGTGATAATCACGGTTGTAAACGAGATACGGACATGATTCAGGAATCCCAGATTTACAAGCTGAAGATTGAAACGACGACGCTGGATTACCGCTTTATTTTTGACCCACGTAAAAAATGTTCTCAATTCAACCCGTAAACCAAATTGTTGTTTTTTAATGTTTACCCCGCATAACTTTGATTCTATGGATCTAGGTAGCAGATGAGGAACAACAAATCAAAGGGAAACAGGCTCGATTCTCGTCTCCAGGATTTATCATTATTATGTGAAAATCGCAATTAAATAAACTTTCGCCGTCTGTATCATGATATGGTTCTCAACATTTTATTTCTAAATATCCAACCTAGTAAGTATCAAAGTATTTTTCTGCATTTTATCTGTCCGTTCTTCACGACAAATCATCTCGGAGCTTTGAGTTCATCTATTTTGTTCCATTGTCTATCTCAGATAGCATCAGTCGTGCGTTATCCGCGCCGTTGGAAAGATTAATGAAAGTTCAAAAAGGCACTTTTCTTTTTTATGGACGAGGAAAACATGCTCTATTTAGCCCCGAAGGTACATATGAGCTACAATAGATGTCGCTGTTTTGAGATAGTCGAAAGAGTATATAATAATACCAGCCCTTTTAATGTCCCACTGTTGGGCACAGGGCCGGTACAAACTCTGGTTCAAACATTCGTACTTATTACTGACAGTTTACCCTTATATGGATTGGTATCCGGGATCTTCGGTTACAGGGAGCAGGAAAGAATGATTATACCCTTTTTTATGTAATTAAGATGAATGTTTAAATTAAGAGTACTCAATGAACAATAGACAATCCTTTTGTTTGTTCTTGTCTACGGATTTTCTCAGTCAATCCGGCAAATTAGACGCCGTTTGACTTTTCTCTAGATTTACATACAAAAGGAAAAGGAAAAGTTTTTAATATCTTGTTGACGGTAAAGTAATAAAACTTTTAATGGAACCTATATAAGTAAGAATGTGAAACTAGACGTCCGTATAATTATGGATTCAGTGTGAATAATAAAACATCTGAGGCAGCACGTAACAATTACTGTGGGCAATTAGATGACAGTGCCAGTGGCACAAACTTCAAAATATGTAGTGTTGTTCCTATCAAAATATCTATTGTCACCGGTATCGATAACTTTATAGCACGATACAAACTTTAACTTATAGGTATCTCTTAATTTTCTCGTTTCGACATAAATTTTTCAGAGCCATTCTTCATGACCGAATCGTAAATTCGATCACTCGCTGTGCTTACATAGTGCATTTCATAATGCATGTTTCAATTAATAACCGAATCGGTCAATACAGGACTTGTCGTAAGATTCTGAATCAGGTGGCCGGATCCATTATACATAATTAATACGACATTACCGATGAACTGTCAGTAAATACGTAGATTATTAGCGAAACTTGACTATTTATCAGCAATAAGCTTATTTATTAGATAACTTGTGAACGAGGCACATAAAACAGATGTGCGGAGTATTAGGTACCTACTTATACAGACATGTTGTAGTTGTGGTTATATTAATAGCTGTGTAGTGACCGAATGAGTGGCATCGCAAGGCTGCTTCATTGTTAGTCCACCTTCATGATATTATACACACACCTACAACCGTCACTCCTATAAGCCAGGATCTGCTGCAGTGTCTCACGAAGACCGAAGTTTGACCCTCGGCGAGTTCCAGAAAACAGGTAATTGTCTTGATACCCACAATGAATTAATTTAATGGGAAAAAATAGTTGAAACATAATTATCAACTTCCATCCATTGGAAAGTGTGAGACAAATTAAAATATAGGCTTATATTGCTACAGAAACGAGACTTGCAGCTTGGAAAATCCCAGTTGTAAGTCATAATATTAATTAAAATACCACAAAGGTACTCATCTTAAAATGTTTCCCAAACACGATTAGATCTTTGGTATGCCTAACGGCAACCCTTGGCCCGGCTTGGTAAGCCAAGCGTGTACGTATATAGCCTAACCTTAAATGCAAGGAACAACTAATCAAACTTTGAAGCTCGCTCTGTTAGGTCCTGTCGCAATGTAATTAAAACTATTTAATTGTAAGAAAGGTATTTAGAATGTTGTTAGACTAGCGACTCATTCTGTCTTCGCAGATCCTTCCGTGTGATACCGTCAGTAGACATTAACCTGCAAATAGTTGAACAGGACAACATCTATCAGTAGGATAACTAATACAGTACAAGAGACAGGAATTGTGCTGTTTTATTATCAAATAAGTGTCAGAATCAAATGTACCATTTTTTATTAATTATATATTCTGCGAATCAGGGCGGAGGCAATTTAAAAAATCAAAGATCATAAAGTTCAGCCTACCCGTTCTTAAGTTATAGATTGTGTAACTAACACGACACTGTTTTATACAAATAAGATATATTATTGAAATAAAACTTTTATTTTTAATTTTTTTAAGGAGGAAAAGAAATAGTTGTATTTCAATGTGTAGTATTCGCGTAAATATAAGAAATCAATAAGATATATTATGTCAGTAGGTACGCCCAAAAACATTTTTTTTTTCTAAATTTATAACTTCATTGCTAAGTAGCAATACTGCTACGATAGAAAGCTGACAAACATGGCGAAATAAAAAAAACTGCTACTCTATAGATACAAATCTAAATGCGCGGTTACAAAAATACGTAAGTACACAGAGAGCGTAAGAAAGCATGAATCTCACTAGAATAAATAAACATCTAACAATATCTACTAACGTGTATTTAATTAAATCCTGCCGTGTATTCTCGAACTGAACGAACGAAAATAGACCCGGAGGAAATTCTGCGGTTGGTAGTGAAATTGCAATTTTATTTTTGAAAAGAGAATGTTAACGGTCACAGGAGATACTTAACCCAAATTCAGTTGAGAAAATGCAAAGGAATCGAATTTAGACATCCGCTATGGATCCCCCATTATTTAAAGCGGCCGACATTCAATCTGAGTGTAATCTTCCTTAATTGAGTGACACGCCACGCAACCGTTGCAAAAATCCACTATGGGATAGCGTTTCATATAGTGATGGAGCTGGGATCGTTCCTTGTTCATTTCACTTGTCGACTAACTGCGGTTGAGAGTGAACGCGCCCGCACCGCCCTAGAGACCACGCGATCGCGAAACGTAAAAAAAAAATACAAATTGAATAAACAATGTTCCAAAGCGACGTGACTTAATTTTAAATATAAAGTTTGTATTTTTTTAAGAACTCAATTTGAACTTTTAAAAAGTTTCTGTGACAATGTTGTTTGAAAGTTTGTTTTCGTGCGTGTAATTACAATAACTTCGAAGATAGCTGCTTGCGAAGTGGGTAAGTAACTCTATACAACTAAGATTGTAGTACAAATAATAAGAGCGATTATATTTTATGATACTTGATACCCTTGTATTATAAAGTACTTGTTTGAAGTCTGCAATTTATAAAATGACAGGAAGGAGGAAATTAAAATTATAGTTTAGAAACTTAATACACAAAACATTAGGTTAACGCATTCATAAATAATCCAATATGATTAATGATTATAAAGCACTACGATCTAGTTGGTAATATTATAATAATTAGCAAACTCAAAAAAAATTGGTACGCATTAAATAATATGTGAACGTAGTATTTAATAGTAAGCATAGTTTTATTTGATAAATTAACACATAAAAATAAGTAGGTATTTACCACATTAAATAATAAAATTTACGCATTATTAATTCTAAAATGGACATTATAGTATGAACGTAAATTCGGCTTTGACCTAAACAAATAATAAAATATTTATTTATTTCGAGTCTGTAAGGATATCGAGTGTGTAAGTACCTATGTCCTTAACCTTATTTTTTTTTTTACTTCAACACTTACGAGCATCCCTGCTTTAATCAAAGTTAAGTAAACTATAACTTAATGCAATCATGTGTAGCGACACTACTTCAACCGCACCACAAGCTACGCAGATGGCACTGTAGACGCATTCAGAACAAAGACAATTGACGTCACAATCCTGAATCGCGCTATAAGAGTTTTCGGAGCAAGTAACATATATACAAGATCCCGACAATAACTGTAGGGGCATAGCGGCCGCCCCGCCAGGCATACCTCACATACATGTTCATAATTCAAAGAGCATATTCATTATAAATCATAGAAGTGTGTTGTATTTTCGGGCCATAAATTTTATTAGATTAGAGGATATTATGTATATTGGTATTTAAGCATAATGGTGCTAACTTGCTATTAATAGAAAATAAGTCAAAATGCGACGACGTTAATTGGTTTTGTCTTTTCTTAATAATAAGTAGTTATTAATAAAAAAAACATCAAGGTAAGTAAATAAATTCTTATACATATACAGATCTTGCTACCAATTTCATGTTTCAAAACTTTTTTGCACGAAAATTATACCATTCTACCTATTTAACTTAACAATGTTTTAAAATAAGCGTAAATTGCTACTTAATTTTGATACAGAAATAGCATGTAATCTGTAACAAAACGTACGTATTAAATAAAGAAACAAGACAACAGCATTAGAACCAAACAATCTTAATTATTATCACAGAAGTTGTTTTTAAGTCTGAAAATAGCAAGTAAAAGCCGTGTGCACCGTCAATCTTAAATATGTTATAGTTTAAGCAACAATTTTTTATGAGACTTTTGTTTCTGCTTAAAATTTGAACATAATGCAAGATGGATGGTGCAAGCGGCCCTTAAGGTTTAACTTATTTATTTATTACTAAAAAAGGGTAAATACTAAGGTCTTCGATGTAACCTTAATAAAAAATGAGTTATTTCAGAATGTTGAACATACGTTAAATTGCGCAATCACATGTTATTAAAAACATATTATCATCCGTCATCTTGTACGATTATTGCGTTGGTGTTAATTTGTTCACAATCTTCGCACATATCGTGCAAAATTATAAATAAATAGGTATTTTATGCCCGGCTATAAATAATCAAAAATACCATCCTGTACTTATGTACTCTTAAGGCCTCTACAAATTGCACAACTGGATGGATGGATACCTAACCTGTAGGGCCTCTTGACATGAGAATTAATAGGTACCCTACAAATTGGCCCTACGATTGGGTGCCAAAGTTGTTCGATTCGTAGAAGCTTTTGGGTTAAAATAATTACAGAAGGTAGGTGAGCGCGAACTTTTGCACCCGAATCATGGACGTCTTATATCTTTATAAGTATTTATATCGCTGTCTAGTGCCAATGTTATGCTAGTTTGCGGCTAGAAAAATATAAGTGTAAGTGTCCAGAATAAAAAAGAGACTTAAAAAAAAATTACTTCGTATTATAGCAATGACCTTTGCCATCAAGAAGAAGTTTAGTTAGATAAGTATTTATTATTTTTATATACCCCAAAAGTTTTTTAAAATTAAGTACGTAGTGAATATTGAAATAAAACTTATTTTACACATTTTATTTGTTACAGTGTCTTGAGGTCTTCCAATCAATTACTTTTAAAGGTATCTGATTCCTTTGTAGAAGTTATTTTTAATAGTTGTTGTCTTTTCAAAATTGATCCTGCTAATGGATACAGGATATTTTGATCTTTCAGTTTACCCTATGTAAGAGAACCAACATTCACAATCGAGTTTGTATACCCCTGCATTTTGTAGAGGAATGTGACACTTGACAGATGGTAAGATGGTTGCTGTAAAGCAGCACAAACGTCGCGAACGTAAAACAAAACAATCGCGATAAAATCTGTAAAATAAGTTTTATTTTAATGTGTAGTATTCGCATCAATACTGAATACTGAATATTTTATAAGAGTATCAATTCGTGCTACCTTCGACTCGTATTATGTCATAGTCTCACCTGAGACTGACTACATTAGGTAATTTGGTCAGGGTGACATATAAAACATAAAATTTTCCTTAATCTTAATAATTTATTGTTCCTAGACTACCTTGCGTATGTAATTTAAAAAACATTATTCCTACATAGTCACGTAAGCTGAAGAATCGAAGGAGTGAAAAAAAGCGATAATGACAAAATATCTACACATATATATTTTTTAATTTATGGGGTAGGTAACGGTAAGCAAGCCGAAACCAGCCCAACGTGCCCAATCCATCCAACATGCATATTCATTCCGATCCTGTATTTTAATACTCTTTAATTCTCATTCAAGTAATCTCATGTTATAAAATCTTGACCGCAAAGAGAGAAGTATTTTTTAAAACATTAAACAAATCTTTAAATTCATAGTGTAGTTAAAATAAATGTAGTTTCATATAATTTCAGCTTCTATGGTCCAAGTCTGCTTGCCAAATTTAATCGCAATGGAATGAGAATAGCATCGCAAATGTCAGTTACGAGTAGTTTTGCGGGAGATGAAGGATACCAAAATGACAATTAAGATACCATAACCATTCAATTATGAACCGATTGCATTAGCTGACTTAGGACCCTCGCGTCGGTTGGAATACTAAACTTCAACTTGTCGCGGTAGGAGGCTGCTGCCGCTTAAAAATATCAGCATTTTATGTAAATTTATTCCATAATTAAAACCGAAGTATGATTTTTTATCTCAAATTAAAACCCAAAAAATAAAGAAATCACGAATTTCATTACCAAACAGACATTCGTTAAGCGAATAATTGTTTTTAATATCAAATTATGTGCACGGGCGGGCCTTGATTGCCATCTGCAGGGAGAAATAAAATGCAATTGCAGGAGGTATAATTAATGCTACGGCTGTAATGCTACGGCCTCATCTGGGTTAACGTTAGTATTAATGCTAATGACAATATGCGTCTTAATTCAGGCATTAAAATTACCATGTTTCATGCTTGTCTTTATTTAGTTCTGCTCTTATAGATTAATGCCTAATGACGCCAGGCCGTAGGCCAGTACGAAGTATATTATTTGACTGACTTTAATATGCATGCAACCAAACAAATTATAGCAAGCCAATGCATGTTGTTATACCTATTATCATCAGAAGGAATGCGAAGTGAAAATGTGCTATGGATTCGATCGTAATCCAAAATGTCTGGCAAAACAGAACGGATTTTTTTAATTCGTCTGAAGATTTATTTTTAATTGGGATATATTTTTAGGGGTTGCAACCCCATTGTGAGTAAGACAACTGAAGACATCTCAGACGAAGAGTAACTGCAGGACACTGGTCATTTATCCTACCACCCGCTCTTCTTTTAAAGTTGATAATGAAAGTATACTTTACATAATACCTATGTATTTAGCTCAAAAAAACTATCTACAATCAATAATATCTACTAGCCGAGGACACATGATCTAATCTGAACAAATAGATAGTACATAATGGTAATGTGCAACACTATTAAAGTTCTATTGAGCGTAGTCTCAGATTAATATGTATAAATTGATCGTAAACGTATATCTATGGAGACCAAGGAAGTCGGTTCATTGAATGGAATGTAATTGACGTAATCTCACGCCTGTAACAGAGCCGTGGAACATTGATATATATATATATGTGTAAGAACTATAAGAATACTTCTTATAGGCAATACCTACCAAGGTTTAGAAATATGTTTGTGATTATTATTTATATATTGATATTAATTTCAATAAAACAAATTTTACGGATTTTATCGCAACCATGGTCACGGGAGGACTGAGGTGGTTGACGTCCTGGTGTCATAGTTTGAAAAGGGGTGCTGTAAAGCAGCCAAAACGTCGGGAACGTAAAAAAACAAAAAAATAAACGCCATAAATCCGTAAAATTAGTTTTATAAATGTGTAGTATTCGCGTAAATATAAGAAATCAATATATTTTTATTAACTTTAGTAATTATAATATCTATCTCGTTATTTTTAATGCTGGTCGTCTAGATTATAACATTTTATACAAGAAATAAATCATCTTAAAGTACCATTCGTCTCAATAGTTGAACCTCTGAGTAGGTATTTAGATATACTTCGGGCTCAATGGAGAACCAGACAATTAGTTTAGACCCCTACCGTACCCTATCGTTTTCAGGCAAAACAAACCGGATAATTCCCTACAATAACAATAAATTCAAGCATGGGACAAAAAACAAATCAACTAACGTATTGTAACGTCGGCCGTGCTATGAATTTTACATTTGCGCATTGTATCGTATATCCCTCGGGTAGGCCGTAGAGTATGTTACTCTTATTGTAAGATGAAATAGCGAGATGATATATGGGACGATTTGTCTACGCCCATATGAAAAGCACATGAAACTCTGCAATCACCACACTAGTCGAATTTCTGCAAATAATTATTGACTTCAATATATTGGAACCAATAATTATACGCTATTTCTGTCTGTCTGTACGCATTCGCATCACAAGGATAAAGACAGCATGTTGTTAGCTGACATTTATGATCAGGAGAAACGGTACTCTATATACCAGGAATTTACAAAAGGTCTCTATAGTCTAGACAGCGAATTTGCATAGAAAGTAAGTACCTCCAATCACCAGCGACCTCATATGACAGGCCGGTTTTATTCACAGGCCATTGGTCAGAATAACAACTGCAACGGACCAATAGGTACCCACCTTTTTTGTCTACGTTATTGTTTATTTTTTATTAGATATTCTATTTCGCTACTGTATTCGTTTTGTTTCTATTGCAGTATTTGGCATATCCAATTCGATTTGAAAATCGAATATGTTTCTTGATATCGATATTGGCACCGTTCATACTATCAGTATTATCATTATCACAAGTGACACGCGAATGACGATTACAGCAGTTTTGGCAATATCGCAAGAATTATGAACCATTGAATTGTGATCCTGTGTTCCGAATCGTGATCCAGATAGTTAACGGCGCAATTGATTCTTAATTTAAATTTAGCACTGTAACAAGACAAGTTTACTTATGAATTAATCCAATCTTCGGCAATAATTTAGCTGTCTACTACTGTAGCTACTATAAGAGGCAAATATGTAATACCTACCCCAAATCTATATACATGCTACTTATTTCAAACAGATTTAAAAAATCAAACTGAAACGTAATAATTGAATCCTTTAAAAAAAACATTTCTTTTTTCAAGTTTTTCAGCTCCATTTATTCCATAACTCGTACTCTCTTTCATAAACGTAACGGTTCAAGTTAAAAGGAAAGCATTTCTAAAGCTCAAATAACAATTACAGATCACGTCCGTGACGTCATTATACTTGTAACGACGTCGATGTTTCGCAATATCGTTTCCTTTTAACATAACTCCGAACATCTGACGCTCTTTAAGTCGCAAAGTATCTGGAATTTAAACAATCTGTATCTTTGTACTTTTATATTTCCTGCACGAAATGTTTTTTGATCTACTAAGTGTCTTGTTTGTGTATGTTTTCATGACACCCACCATAACGTCTGTATGACGCCAACATTCCACTGATAAGACAACAACGTAATGATACATTACGTGTTCGCCAAGGAGTGCCTTGCAATTATATTCAAATCAATTTAAAATAAAACTTAAAAGCTGGTATATTTTTTTAATTAAATTATACGTGCCAATCAATCAATCAGCCGATAGACGTCCACTGCTGGACATAGGCCTCCCCCAACGACGTGCCAAATCTTTCTTTAATGTATACCTGTAAAAATAGTACATAGTTTCAAAATATATTCATTAAACAAATGGGGGAAGCTACCACTGACCCTTGGTGCAATTCTCCGCGAAACGAAGAATTGCATATTAATTACGGTCCTGACACCACTGACAGATATATTCTCGACTGACATCGCAGAGGAGTTCGTTTTTGTTTGCTTTAATTATATTATCGATCAACTTGTTTGGTTTATAATTTGAAAAGTTGACACGCCAAAGGTCAGTTGTCAATTGTGGTGGGTCCCTCTTCCCCGATTTGATATAATAATTATCAATTATTATAAGATATTCATTGTTGGTGAAAGTAGTAGAAGAGAATATCGTCGCATTATATCTCTGTCGCACGCGCGCTGATTTATGGCGGTGACGTCACATGCTTGTAGCTCTGTTTTGTTTACGTTGTATCTGATCGTAAACCATATGTATTTCTTTTACAGTTATTTTAAAAATGTGTTTTACTGTTAGTAATCATAAAACTCAATTTATATAGTCATGCAATAAAAGTAATTCTTAATATAAACTCTACAGTCAGGGAAAGGTCTTATATGAGTTTAACAGTACTCCGTAAGTTAGTCCATTAAACGAAAACATAAGCAATCAATTTGGTTTTAATTCAATCAAAGTCACACACACATTAATAAAAAGTTAATTCTTGAAATCACATCGTTTTGAAATAAGCCACAGATGATATTATGTAAGCTCACTCTCGCAGGAAATTCGGCAAGCAATCGTAAACCTACATCCCGAATATTTCCCGTGATTACCGCTTTAAATTTATTAATGAGATGGTTGTTCACGTCTGATGCGGGTGCATTTTTTTTTATAATTTTATGAATATCGGTATAATTAGGAACGCCTTATTTAAGAAAAAAAAACACTTTCAATTAAATATCAAGGCTTAAGTTCACAGAAAAAAAAGAAAAATATTGTAGATCAACAGCTTCAAGAAGTTTTCGTTCTATTCAACTTTAACACACGGGATTACATTACCTATAGATTCCTATCATAATAAGTGTTTATACAAGTACATAAATAAATTAATATCGTTATACGAACACACCAACTATACGCTGCCACACTAAGCAACGCTTGTATTAAGGCTACCGTATATAATATTTAAGGATATTAAACATCCATGACTCGGGTATAAACATTCGTGCTCGTTACATAAAGATTGTCCCTACCAGGATTCAAACCCGGGACCCTCGGCACAGAAAGAAGATTTACAAATATCTGAGCTAATCAGGTCCTCGTCAATATATTTGTATACTGTTAACTAGCTCGATAGCCATAACACGAGTATTTACATATTTTAACTTAAAAACTAAGTTACACGTGTAGTCAAGATAAAATAAATAATATACTATCTAGTTTCACTTTGTAATAACAATAACATCTTTGGTACAGTACATTTATTCTTCACACCGAATAACAGAATTTAGTGATTTTTTTTTATTGGAATTCGGGATGGTCCTGCAAAAATGCTACACGTATTGGAATTCAGGGATCGATAAATCAAATTATACGGATTTATAACACTAAATCTTTCGGGAGTTCGACTCGAGTGCGAGTGCTGTCGCAATATTTCATCAGCAATATGTTTAAATGGCATTATTTCGCATTATTCATATAAAAGCTACTTTAAACATCAGTACCGTAGCCTGGCAGACCTTATTTTAAAAAAAGGTCATAAAAATGTGTGTGTGTGTGTGAGTGGTGAACCCACATTTCGGAAATTTTGCAAATGTCTTGGTAAACATTGAATCTTACTTAGCTGTCTGTACCGTCTGATGTCTTCCCTGCATATATTTATTATGGATTCCCGTATATGGTAACCAGATAGCGTTATCAACGAGTATTACGAGACTTAAATACTTTGCATTTATATTAAGTAAATAAATGTATTATTTAATTAAAACTGTCATTGAGCTCTGAAAATTCAAGAAAAAAAAAATCTTACCTTTGTGTCGGTTTCTTCGAGCATCAGTGTAAACCAATTACAAAATGGGGTGGAAAGAGGTTTTTAGAATTGGATAACCAATCTATTGCTATATAGGTATACATCACGCAAATACCACTGCAAGTAAATAATTGTTGAGCAAAATCGATAGTTTTGCGGGCGGAGCCGCAAGAAAAAGTTAGTTGACACATACGTTTTTTGATATAAAATAAAATTGTCTCGCTGGGGGTCGGTTGGCGATAATAAATTACATTTATTTCAATGAGCTTTTTTTTCTCGCGCCACGTGGCTACCCGACGACGAGGCGAGCCTTGTATAGTGTATTCTTTTGAACGGTCGTTACGTAGGTCTGTGAACGTTACGTATACACACGGTTCTGAAAATGTGATGTTCTATTACACGTTGTTTTATAATTAATTGAATAAACTCACATTTTAATTAATATCTGTAATTGGCCTGAAAGATTTATCATAATTAATTTTTTCTTTGACGATATGATTAGCTTATTTTGTAGTGACTAGGATTTTTGTGCCGAGGGTTCCGTGATCGAACCTTGGTAGGGGCAAACTTTTTGTGAATGATTTACATTTGTACCTGAGTCATGGATGTTTAATATCTATATAAGTATTATATCGCCCCCAATCCATTGTACGGTACCCATAATATAAGCGTTTCTTTATTTGAAACCGTAAAGTTGGTGTGTTCTTCTAGCGATATTATTATTATTATTCTATTAAATTTGCGCCCTACGTTAGAAGCAAACATAAAGCAGGCTACATTTCTTTTCGCGGACAAAACCGCGGCTAAAATTAATAATAAATAAGTATGATGTAGTAACCCTGTAATGTATGAAAACACACAATAGATCCGTCCAACAATAGATTTTTATGCTCCTGAAAAGAAAATCACTATCATCATTCATCAATCAAGACATCGCTTTAATAGTTTCAAAGGACGTTTAATTAGCTTGAACACTGATTGCTATCGACCTTGTCGGCAGCTTCAATTGATTTTCCAGCTAAAAAGGATAAATTTACTTTCGTCCTTCGATCAAGGTTCGGTCCTTGACTTTTCAGTGAGCAGCGTAAGGATTTAAAGGAAGATGTGTAGAGCAATGGAAAGTTTCCAATGTTTCCGTTAGAAAGCGACATTAGTAATTATCCTGGTTAGTTTATTCGTATAGGCGTGTTTATTGCTTGTTCGTGATATAAAAAAGACATTTCATGGCGGAAATGTATTATGAAAATAACGCGCCTACGCGGTTTTAATTAGTAGCGTATGCTATTTGAAGGTGACAACACAGTACAACACCCATAGATTGTGACAAATAAGAATAACGAAGAAAACCATAGATCTTATACAAAATCTATCAGGAAGATTGGTCGACCCAACTGGCGACCTAAGGGCTGGGCATTTCCTCGCTCAGTGAGTAGCTTTGGATATTCAGCGAGGAAATTTGTGTATCTTTGTGTTTGTGTATCTTTGTGTCTGTTTCGAATTGTGTATCTTTGTGTCTGTGTCGAATAAACTTTTTTCATTTCATTCATTTCATTTCAAATCCGGCCAGCATCTTATACACTACCGCATGGGCCAACTTTTTACACTTTCTGTAAATATTAAGTAGGTAAACTTTTATATTCTCTTTTTAATTTATATTTGTTTTGTATTATATGTAATTTTTATAATAAAGACCCCCAAATTACATATTAGTATACAAGGCATTACAAATGCTTTGTGATGTCATTGTAAGTATCTATACATTTGGGGTTAAGTATACAGTGAGATAAATATTAGTTTAGTAAGTACTTCATTCAAGGAAGGTAAGGGTTTGCGATCTTTTCCTGCCTTACTTAAGGGAATTAAGCCTCAAGGTTCATACGACCCGTCCCGTTTTACGTGTCGAAATGGAGATATAGTGTTGCGAATTTTGAACCGAAAATTAATTCAATTATTCTGGAATATATAATAATAATACCAGCCCTTTTAATGTCCCAATGTTAGGCACGGGCCTCCCCTAAATGCGAGGGTTATTAGGCCATTGTCCACTACGCTGGCCCAGTGCGGTTTGGCGGACTTCACACGTCTTTCGAGGGGTTCTCTCAGACATGCAGGTTTCCTCGCGATGTTTTCCTTCACCGTTTAGCAAGTGATAATCATGGTTGAAAATAAGATTCGCATATGAAATCCAGAAATCCCAGAAGTGCGAGCCGGGGTTTAAACCTGCGATCCTCGACGCCGAGGCAAGCGTTCTACCAACTAGGCTATCACTGCTTCTGGAATATATATCTTGAATTTATTATGATGTGCATTATTGATAAACTGTAAGTAACATTTCAGACGGACATCTGTTTCGTTTATCTGTAATTATACAATGTGGATGTCTTGGTCATCTCACGTTAGTATAAACAATTCAAGTCTGTGATGGTGGTCTCTGGTGATTTTGGCATCAAAGTGCTTTAACTGTATTTATAATTAATTTGTTTACGTGCATACAATACGGCAATGACTTTGGAGTAATATCAAAGGTTTTGAGATTGCAATATAATTAATTTCTTACAAATAATTCAAGATGTCAGCTGTTTATTCGTTTCTATCTGAAGCAATTTTAAACAATGCATATTAATCTATCCGTTTCTAGATTATCCGTTTATAGATTAACTTACATAATATAAAGTTAGGTTCGCTAGTTTGTGGGTTTGTATCCGGATTCATTGTTCTGATTTAAAAAAAACTATTAGGAAGCTAAATTATACTTGAGTGTTATGGACTATGTTTTATTAAAATACTGCGGGCAGAACCGCGGGCAGAAGCTAGTTACATACATTTGTATAGATTTAGAATAAAAGACATTGAATCTGAAAGAAATTTTGGTTGAATCTCTTAGAATAAATGCTGAAATCTCCTTTCATAAATTGTAATCCCTGAAAAAGAAATATATCCGGGTAAAGAAGATCACGCGAATAGAAATGTAATCTCAAAGGACGGGCCGTGCTCCCGAAACACGCACCGTGACCGTGTCAAAGGGACACAAGGACTAGACAATTTAACCAACGCCAACCCTCACTTTGAATAAATGTACAAGTGGAATTTAACCACTAACACATATTCTGGTTATCGCTTGTGAAATCTTAAGCCTTACGTTTGGAATCGTGCATAGAAAATAAACAATTTGTCTACTTAATGGCTATACCAAATTAATGTGACTCAATTTTATCGCCACCAAAAATTTTGTATCCGTTAAAAATTCTAGCTTATTACCAAAAGAACGTTACTTATTTTAAATAGGAGTTTTTTTGTTTTTCATTTTGGGCTCTAGTCCTTAATTATTTTAAAGGAATCTGGAAATTGGTTCCGTACAACTGAAAAGTGCTGGAACATTTTCTAGATAATCTTTATACCTATCTCAAAATTGATAAAAGTTTTAATAATATTACAATGATCAGCCTAAATGACCTTAATGACCGTGGAGTTGTAGGTAAAGACGTAGGTAATTTGCTTCTATAAACAGTAGAGTAAATTTTTATACTGATGATTAGGTATTATGGAAATTTTAAAATCAATTAGAACAAGTCATTTTATTTATATGTAAACAGATATAAAAGTGTTCATGAATCATCAAATATTTGTAAAGAAAATATCGTCAAAAATAATTATGATACTTTATTCTGTTGTATTATTGTTTGCCGAATTGGATAATTTTTTCGAAATCATGTTATCCATTTTTCACAGATCACGTAGGTGTGTAGAAGGCCAATATTAATAATAATATCGACTAAGTAAACAGGAGGAACCGGAAGTGCTACGATTGATCGAATCAATTGCTTCAGTACACTTGTAATGGTTTGATTAACTTTATTTCCCACAGCAGTGCACACAATCTGCGGGTTCCAGCTTGGGGACTTGCTCTAATTCTCCGATTGGTGGAGATTTATATTGACCCAGTTTATACATGAATTGCAAAAGAAAATCGGTATTGAACAATATTTCTTGAATGACTGCTATTACTATTATCTGTACTAGAATCAGAGTTCAAGTAGGAAATGTTGTTTGATATTGAACGCAACTCTAATGTATTTTTAGTCTGTATGAATATTTTCAACATTGTAATAAATTATAATTAAATTCACGTCGTTAACATTATTGTCTTTCATTGTGGAAGTAATTCCTATCACATGTCAAAAGACAATTTTGTTTTGCTCTATGAATGGGTAGAATAGCCGGTGCTACTTCGGCGAGAATGTCCCACAATCAAAAAGTATGGGCTGCTCTAGTGGAGGCCTACGCGGCAACGCAAGACAAACTCAATACAGGTGTATAATTATGTATAATTATATGTATGTGTAATATACTACTTTATATTTAAGTAATAGTGAATTATCATATTCATGATTTTGTAAGCTTGTCAAAAAAAGGTTATAAGTATTATGCGCTATGTTGTCAATTAATGTTGTATTCAGAAATTAAGATTCAGAGTAGACCCCCAGGTTACAGTGAAAAATTGGCATGTTTGTTTATTTTGCCCGCACTGTGATCATAATAAATGGAACGGAAGTGGCGTGCTACATTCGATGTTAAACATCTTTAAAAAATGATTGATTTTCGGTACCTACCGATAGGTACAAACTGATGATGATTCATGAGTTGAAATTAACCTAAGAATATACGATTTATTTAGATCCAACTAATAATAGTTCAATGTCAAATTATAAACTTTTAAAATAATTTCAAGGAATTATGTTAGTGAATTAATTAATAAGATGCTCTTTGGAAATCACAAACTACATGGACACGTACGTACTCTAAAAATATCAAAAATATGACTTTTGGGTTCGCTAAAGACGCGTCCTCGTTTGCTTGGAAAAATATTTCAATTAAAAAAATGACTGTCTGAGAATCCGTCGAGAACCACTCATCCGTAAAGCAGCTATTTCCTAAGATTCCGCCGTGAAATGAGATCTGCTGATGTGGTTATAATAATAGCACCGGGTTTATTGGGCAATCGCGAAGAATAATTAGGATTTTCATCACTGCACTCGGTTTTCGGTTAGGTTTATGTTCGCTTCACGTTTGCGAAGGTCGGAGGTGTGTTTGGGATAATTCATGCGATATTAAGCCTTACGATTAACTTACTTACACAGCGTGTAACTGGCTTCGTAACGTAAACTGATATTATGGATTCAACTAATGATTCTGAACCCGCCAAAGTTGGAAATTTTCGTCTCTGTTTTTATGAATTATACGCATTTATTCAGTTCTTTACAAATTGATGTTAGCATGAAATCATAATAGAAATATATCTCAATGAAATGATAATTAAAAAAACGTAATTACTAATTTAGACCTAAACCTGCAATGTAAATTAAAACTCGATACGCTTGAGCGCGCTCGTCACTCGCACGCGACGGGTATCGCACGGAGCGTTGTGTTGTGATCACGTTTTTTACGATAGATTGCGCGCTCATAACATTATGCTCATAACACAATTTTTTACATTTATAAACCACTAGCTGCGCCCCGCGGTGTTACCCGCGATTAAAAATTATGTCCTTTTTATCGGGATAAAAGTAGCCTATGTGCTATTCCAGACTATAATATATCTCTGTGCCAATTTTCATCTAGATCCGTTCAGCCGTTCTGGCGTGATTGAGTAATAAACATCCATCCATCCAAACTTTCACATTTATAATATTAGTGTGATGACTTTCGACATAAATGATTTCTATAACTTTATTATAAGCATTAACCTTTATCCAATGTTTTCGTTATCATGATTCTTGCAACCTGTATAGGACTCAAGGCATGGATATTATCGAATTTTCTCATCGACAATAAATATATTATTTAACGGTTTTCAGCAGGTTGGTGGGTAATAGGCACCTAGATAATATATTTCTTATCATTAAAAAGCGAATAACACCGGGTGATTCAGAAATGGTATACTAATCCTTCAACCTGGGCTTTTTTATGTGTATTATTTCTACCAATTAGTTCCTAAAGTTTTTCTACATATATCCATCGTTACGGTTCAGTGATTTGTATTTTCATAAGTGTGAATTAGCCAATTATTTGTAAGATATTCTCAGGAAAAAATATATTATATAGATACCTACCTTATCTGAAAGGGAAAGCATATTCAGATAAAATAATTCAGCCGTGATAAGCCCATGTGCGCGTAGCCTGGAATTTATCTATCTAGATAAATCTGATAATCTTGATAAGTCCTAGTAAAATATGTGTAGAGTAGACATATATTGTTGGGACCCAAAATAGGTAAGGTTTTTTAACGTATTTTATTACAGTGATTTTTTGGCAAGCCAAATTACTATAGCATTTTTTTATATATCTAATGTTAACATAACTTCTGGTTAAAGATCTCTGTTTATCTCAAATTAGCTTACTATACACTATACCATATTAATAAAAAAGTTATGAAATTCCTTATAAAACAAAACATTATGAATAAAGTTTTAGATAATCCAAATAACTACCGTTTTACGTTACTTTTGAGATGACATTTTTTGTATAATAATAGAAATAATTGTATAAAATCTAATTTACAATCACATTTTAGACTGCTTATATGATTTGTAGTGTTACAACCACAACTAGTATAGACACGAGTTCTTCTAGATACGCTATTCGTATAACAGAACTCATTATTGTGTTTTCAACTATATAACATATTCTGTTACATCACTATTCATTTGATTATATAGAGGTCTATTCAGACGTGAATAGGAATCGAATCCCAATGGGCTACAATAGGTATGATGTGTATCTGAACAGGGTTTGAAACACTGGATAATTACCTTGTTGACAGAGTGTTTCTTAATCAACTAGTTTGTCATCAATTAAACTTTACGATTCGTAAAAATATAAAATGAAAATAATTGCTTACATCATCTATATAATAACCGTCAATCATAGCCGCTACTATGTAGTGACTAATAGAAATGCATCTCACAGACAGACACGCAATCATTAAACATACAACACAGTGTCTCCAACCGTCTTTGTCAAAATTACGGTGTTGCCTGGTCTAAAAATACGGTAGATGGTGGAAAATTACGGCAGACCAGTGTTGCTTATTTTTCTCCAAAATGATACAATAAAATACCCATGCAGTGGGTGGTGGTGGTGGATGCGTAACGTAAAAAAAAAGGTCATTCTGCTGCTTCTTCCAAACAGAAGCAGCAGGAATGACCTTTTTTTTTTACGTTACGCATCCCAATGCATTGTTGCCGTTATAAACTAGTAATATTTTGCTAAATCAAGTGCTGTCATTATAGAAATATGGACACGGACGAAATTACGGTAGATTTTGACATGTCTACGGTAGGTGGTAGATCTAGAAAAATTACGGTAGATCTACCGTAATTACGGCATGGTTGGAGACACTGATACAACACCACTTTTTATGCGTTCGGTACCCATAATACAAGCGTTGCTTAGCGTGGGACCGTATAGTTGGTGTGTTGGTCTGGCGATATTTATTGATTAAATAATATTCGATTTTAAACGAAATATAAAACTAATTTACTACATAAATAAACAGCTCCTAATAACGCACCCATATATATAACTTGACTGAACAATAACATTGACTACTATTTGTTCTATGGGTCAGCACATTGCACCCAAAATAATAAAGCACAATACAATGGCGTGTTAATTAAAACGAAAACAATGAGCTGTTTAAAAGCACTGTCTCTTGCGAACGACTACGGCAAATAAAAGTCGGAGAGGCAGTCACCAAAAAGTAAAATCATTTTTATTTCACTGATAAGTACCTGTTGCCAATATCGCTAGCTGTTAGCCATGGTTGCTGTAAAGCAGCCGAAACGTCGTGAACGTAAAATCAGAAAATAAACGCGATAAAGTCTTGCTAGCCGTAACACTATTTTATTTTAACCTTACTATAAATATTTTTTGCAATGCATAAATATATTGTTAGATAAATGAATGGGAGTTTCTAGTGTGAAATATAAATTGATTACCTTTGCTGTATTCCTACACAAAGTAGGCACATAATGTCCTAGCATATCTTTAACCTGTCCCGTTAATCTTGAGTACTTTCTATGATGTAAATACTGAGCTCACAGAGTCCTTTATAGATTGGGCCTCTTAGACTGAATTGAGACTTAGTATTACACAATAAATTTAATATTACCATGACAGGTGAGAGAGTATGTATTTTATAACATAAAACACAAGTAGGTAATAAAAGTTATTGCTTCCAGCTCTCCGACTAGAAGCCGTTGTATAAGCATCAGCTGTTATGACAGTGACGTCAAAGGTTGCTCAAATCGTGTATAATTTGATTGCGCTGTTTGTATGGTTTCGGGGTGAGTACTTTTTGTTTATTTTTAGTTTATCTGTCTATCCTTTTTTATGAAACTATTATTTGTAATTGCTTACGTTTTAATTACGTTATAATAAAATAAACATAATGCAAAGTACTTAATTATTAAAAAAAAATATTAAAGAATAGTGACAAATAAAGAGCGTCGTGATGAAATTACTTATCATAAAAACAAATGAACTACTTAATTCAAATTTGACAACCCGGTCGGTACATAAGTATTTTAGTAGTGGCTGCTTTCTGTATCAGGGCGGTATGGTTATCGTTTCGTTGTTTTGACATATATAACAGGGTAGTATCATAATGCTCTGCAGAGCGAAATCTATGGTTGCGTGGATGGGGCCGCTGGCAAAATCTAAAGTAAAGTAAATTTTATTTCAGTTTAGACATTTGACATGGTAGGTTAAGTTGCGGTTCCAAACTAGGCGGAAGTCTGTATATACTATCTGCTTTATAGTTAAGCACATTATTATATTCTTATATACAAAATAAAGCGTACGTATTTAATAAAGAAACAAGACAAGAATTAAATTAAAATAAAACAATATATATATATTATTGAAAAAAACCATTTATAGTTCTGAATTAAATGAAATAGAGATTAAAAGTTTAAATTATAAAATTAAATTAAATAAATAAAAAGATGGTGTAAAATAAGCTCCCTTTTACGCTGGCTGCAGTTACCGCCTGTACCTTTGATCCGCTAAGTGTACCACAAGGTCGCTCCACTTACGGCAGCACTCCGTAGCCCCACTAGCATATTTTCTTAAACGCCCTTCCGTATAATACTTACATTTGCGGACACCCACACGTACGTCGGCCCCCCATACCATACACTAGGCAACCATTTATCAAAAGGTTGAATGCAAAATGACAGTAGTTAGAGAAGAAAAGTAAGATGAATCTTTGGGTATCCGTAGAACGTTGGATTATTTTAATCTATGCATATATATAAAACAAAGTTGTGCTAGTTACACCATTTTAAGTCAAAAACCGGTGGGCCGATTTTTATGTTCTTTGATTTTTTGTTTTTTTCTCCGCTCCGAATAGCAGAATAGCTATTGGACCATCAAACAAATCACAAAAAAAAAATATAAAGATAGGTAATTATTTTTTCTCATACATTTGATTCTGAGGCGATACGAAGTGCGCCGGGATAGCTCGTAAAATATATAACGCAACTCATTCAAAAGAACACTTTAAAAACATGAAAAATGAATGATAAAAGCAAACACGCGTGCTTTGTGAATACTCACATCATTTATGTGTTTCCTGGTTTTCATAATTCTGTTTGATGCTGTAATATATCATCTCGTAATAAATTGTCAAACGCCAGTATTAGCGTAATGACGTCTGCGGTGATCGGTGAAATTAAAACTAGGAAGTATTAATATGACAAAAATAAAAACAACTCAGTAAAATATTTATAGCACAGAGTAAAAAGCGAGTTTATACTCGGATGTGTCTACAACACGCCCTCACCGAGTTATGTTGATACTATTTATTATTGGACCCCATAAGGAACGGATTTAAAAAAAAAAGCAGGTAAACGTGTCCAATTATTTGCACACAATAGCACAAATTGATTTCTTATATTTACGCGAATACTACACATTGAAATAAAACTAATTTTACGGATTTTATTGTGTTTATTTTATGTTTTTTACGTTGCCGACCAGACTTGATCCTTGAAAGATTTCCTCAGTACGGTGTTATTACGATGTAGAAGGTTAATCATCGTGGCTCTGCTCAAAATTGAGCCGTATGTAATGAAGTCTCGTATTTCCTTAACCTTTCGTGTGATTTTGTAATTAGTGATTTTATAAATTTTGATAAGATTCTGTAATTAAATAACGGGTAGAGATAAAAAGTGTACTGGGCTCCTTGGATTTTTCCATTATACATATAACATTTTTCATGGAGAAAATTATCTTTTAACAAGAATTTAACTACACAACTATTAACATTTATTTATGTAGAGCAACATTCAGCAGCACAATTCACTGGCATCTCCATGGAAAAATATTGGAGATAGGATCTGTAAAACCGTATCTTTCTACGAAAAAATCACTGACGATGACGAAAACTCTCATATTCCGCCATAAATTAACCTTGTTACTGAAGCTGTGGACCGGAAAACGGGCCCTACTCGCCGAGTGGGAACTCGAATTACCCGACTGTCAGTAAGTTCAGTTTTATGTTTTATTACACCGTTTATTGGCTGAATGTCGGCTTGGAATTTACTGAAAGCATGTGAAGGAAAAAGTGTTTTAATAACAGTCATATAAGAGGGTATATATTTTGATTTTAAATAATGTTTTTTTCCCTTTTAATCTTTAAAGTAAAATATCTGTAAAATTGATTTTGAGATCATCTTACATTTTACGAGAAAAACACTAATCTCTTACTTCATTTACACACCGTTCGAGACCTATGAAGAAATATAAATTACAGTGAGTTTTTTAACCGATGTAGCCGTATGTAGACAATGTTTTCTTTAAATTTATTACATGTACACATAACATATTATTGTAATAAAATAAAAGAAAATGTATTTTCACGAAATGAAATTTAAGGTAACAGTGTATATGGTAGGAGCCGTATATGGTCATTAGAAATAACCAAATAAATGATCATACCTACCATTGAACAAAGGGGGATTAGAACAAGGCATAAAGGAGATTTACAACCACCGTGGGTTTCCTCTTGTTGGTGCATGTTATAGGCAAATGTGTTAAGTTGTCACATAAATTAATTATAAATAGGGCAATATGAATCTTTGTAGCCACTTAAGGAAGATGGGTTAACAAATATGTTATAATAGTATTGTACTTGCAATTGCGGAGTAATTTGATATTCTAGTTTGTCAGTGCAACCTCGCTACAAGATAGACAGATGGCGCTGACGATTCACCATACAATCTTGAAACGCGCTATGAGTGTTTTCGAAGCACGTAACATATATATGAAATGTGTTCCATAGACCTGCAAGTTAAATCTTAGGAATCGTTGATTGAGTATTTTTATGAGCATGTACATAAAAATACTATAAAATCTTTCTAGAATACATTTTCATGTTTTATTAATTGTAAAATCGAAATACAGGTACAGTTTTTTGTACTTGGGCTAGAATAATCTTGTTGCCTTTCATCGGTCTCATAACATAAAAAATAGGGTACACCGAACGGTGAATTCTAACACATTTTCTGTTTACTGAACCTTCGTAACGCGAACCGATCTAGGCGGCTCATTTTTTTATAGATATACTTTACTGTGTTTGTTCTTTTTATGCAAAGAAAACACTACGAATCAGGTAGTATGCCTGAAAATAATGGTCTATCGCAATTTAACAGTATAATAAATTATCATATTTTTTTAACATGGTGATGGATATACATACCTACTCGTTTTGATTTCTACTATTCACGCGAATACTACACATTGAAATATAACAAATTTTAACGGTTTTTATCGCATGTGTTTTATATTTTTACGTTCCCGACGTTTCGGCTGTATTTCACCGAATAACCGAACACCGATTCCAACCAAAGATGATACGTGAGGCCATTGAAATTTAAAAAAAACAGCCTAATTTCAATAGGGAAAATGGCTGGGTGCTACCGCCGACTTGGGATCCAGTAATTAATATAATTAAATACAAAACCAAGCGCACCATTAAGAGACCTATGAAATTAGGACGTCTAACACCTCAGTACTCCCGTGACCATGGTTGCATGGTAGCCGAAACGTGTCGGGAGCGTAAAAAGCATAAAATAAACGCGATAAAATCCTTAAAATTACTTTTATTTCAATACCTTCTATAAAAACATGGCCTTATTATATACAGAATAAATATGTACAATTATTCTGGTAGTATGCGAACCAAAAAAAAGGTATTAATTATTGCATTTTTGACAGCAGTATTTGAACTCATAAATACCGAAAGTGATTTGGCGCCGCTCTCACTGATTTACTAACTCGTTATATCAAACAAAACAGGCACAAGTGCCAACAGTGTACATATTTATTGGCGATCTTCCTCACGTTTGACACGATTGCGATTAGTAAAATTATCATTAGCGGCTTTCTTATTTACGATGTTTTTATTTTTAAAACGTAAGATGGTACCAGTATCTGTGCATTCGTATTTATTTTTTTAATCTTCACGAGAAAAGGAATACATAAATTGGGTCAAGATACAAGTACTTACTGTTACCGGTGATCGTTCACTCGCTGTGCAGCGGGACTTCACTAGCGGCGAAACTCTATGGTGACAGGAGAGTGTTTTGACAGTTCGTGTGTGCCGCCAAAATATACAAAGTTTTGCCGCGATGAATAAAAGTATTTATTAAGTATTTCCGTGTTTATTATTCTATTTAACATTACTTAGAATTCTGCCTCGATGATTAAATGAACTATAATCCATTAAACGCTATCGCGACGAAGAATTCTATGAAGTTGTGAAAGTAGAGTATTCGCAAGTATTCGTAAGCTAAATGAGAATTAAAGCTTGTGATTTCAGGCACAGCTCTCTATTTTCAGTGCCTCAAAGTTCAACAAAGTCAAGGTTAAATAGTTTGTCTATCGTGTGACGTAATAAGGCTCGTAAATCATAGCTCACACAGAACCGGCGCCGGCGCCGCAGCTTGTGCGTTTCGAGAGCTTTCAACCGCTAATACTGACGAAAGCGGTTTTTTAAGCTCATTCTATTTCTGACTACACTTCCTGATGTTTTATGTTGTAATTTTATAGTGGTATCGTGTATATGGATTGCGTCATTAGGGGATATAACATCGTTTTTACCTATAATATAACAAAAATCTAAATCGAAAGTCCTGCGTTTTGTTTTTATAATTACTCATCGTTATCTGAATGTCATTACCACATTTTGTAAACGTAAATATTGTAATTTTTTTCGTACAAAAGGCGGTCATTAAACAGCATTATTGTTAAAAAGGGGCTATTTATTAATAAAATTTTGTAGTATTTACGTAAATATAAATCAATATGTGAACCTTCTTTTACTATCAGATACATTATTGAAACACAATTTGTACCTATAACATATTTTTTTATGAACAACGGTGTTTCAATAAATTAAAAATAAATTAAGATTAAAATTATAATACTGACATTTACCGCGGTATGCCGGCGACACTTATTTTTATACGTAATATTATTATCTCAAAACATTGTACAAAGGCCACTAATGGGATCTAAAGTTTTATAAATACCCTGGTTCATGCCTAAATACATTTGACACTTCGTTGAATATATCACGATATATTAATAACTTGATATTTGGAAACATCACTTCAATCACTTATTTATATTTTCATTTTTGTTACAGAGAAGAAGAATGATACAAGAGAGTTAAAAGAGGTATGTTTTGTATACATTACTTATACTATAAAAATCTATCAAATCTGTATTCACAAAAATAGGATATCTATACCTTTATAGACAAATTTAGGAAATAATTGATAGGCAATCAGAGTCTGAGCCTATCAGAGGGAAAAAAAGCTAAAGTAGTTAGCTTATATATATAGTGTGAATTATTTCTTTGTATAAATGTGTGATTAACTCTGTATGAGGCATAGTCATAACATTTGTCTAAATAATTACAAAAGTTACGCTAGTGTGTGTAACTCTAATTAGTTTCATTAGTAATCTAAGTTAGTGATGCGGTTTCTATTGAATAGTGTAAGATTGCATTTAGAGATAAAAAGTGTTTGGGTAGATTTTCTACTAGGATTCTATATCCATTTCACACACCCATACAGGCCAGTATGTTACAGACAAGAACAAACATTCAGCGTAGATCACATTCTGGATTCAATTAATTATGTATATTTTCCTTTCGAACTATAAAAAATAGAAACCAGACAAAATGGATGTCCCTAACGAGAATTTTGGGGACTAAATTGAATAATATAGATTCTATTTTAGTTATAAGTACCTATCTGTAATTCAGATTCCTATGTAAATTTATCAACATAGGGTTTACATACTGGTTTGCATAAACAATAATCTGTAATTCTATGAGCTAAATTGATTAAAGGATCGTCTCGGTAAACCAGCTCGTTACCGACGTAATAGATTTTGTAAATAGCTGTTTTAGAAACTAAACTTGAATGTAGAATAAACTTAGTTATGTTGTTGGCATAGTAATTGAGATCAACTCGTGTAGGCGTGGGCGTAGCCACGTGGGGCAGAGGGGGCAGCTGCCCCACCCTGGCGCATGGGTTCAAGAGAAAAACATAAGACCATATCCACTACTGATGTCAAGAAACGATGTGCCTTTATAGCAGATTGGCAAATGAGTGACATATATGCTACAAGCGACTTTCTAATGGTGTCAGAGTCTCCATTCGAGTTTCTTTGATTTGCCCCGGATTGAAGCAAGCCCTGGATACACCCATGCTTATAGGTATCTTATTTATCTTATGTAGATATTAATTATTAAATTGAAGATATAGATAGTCTAATCATAGGTGCGTAATGGTACTTATACATCATCATCATCAAGCCACGAGCCCCTTTTAATGCAAGAGAGATTCAAGCTATATTCCATTTCATTCACGTTAACCTAGTGCAGGTGGTTGGACTTTGTACGTCTGGAAAAACATAAGTAGATTCTCTCAGATATATACATTTCCCCACGATATTTTCCTTTACCGCTTAGCAAGTGATAATTATAGTTGAAAATGAGGTATGCAAATGATTACATAAATCCCCGAGGAGTGGGCATAAACCTGCGACCCTATATCCAAGGCGAGCGCTCTACAAACTGCTCTATCTCTGCTTCCTAAGTTAAATAACCTGAGAGGAAAAATAACATAATAAACAAGAGTCAAGTAAACAAAACAGAAAATGTGACCTTGAATGAAACTCGTTTGACATTTAGGGTAAAAGGTTAGCAGTGATATCCCCAAAGCGATTAATAAAACGAGGCACGACAAGAAAAAACCCAATGACTCGAAGACAAATACAATTGGATTGTCGATTACAGATTGAAATATGTTTTCACGTGAACATGTAGAATAAATATTCCATATTCGTTATTTTGTGAAGCCATTGATTTTGTGCTATGACAATTTGTGATTACAGGTAAAATTTAATTTGTCTCTGTAGCAGTCTCAGAGTGTTCTTATTTATTTTGTAAGTATTATATAAGTCTTTATTTTATGACAGAGAGGAGGAGGAGGAGGAGGAGGGTGACATAGAGGCAAATTCATTGAATGTTGTTATTATAAAATATCCTGTGCTGGAATATCGTTGAGAAAATTAACTTTTTAAAATTCACACGGGATCTCCAATGAGTCAGACTTTTGTTTTTTTTTATAAGGTATTATACAAAACATCTACGTGCAACGATCGTGGAGACTTATCCAAGCTTATCGTTATGATATAATAATACCAGCCTCTTTTTAATGTCCCACTACTGGGCAGGGGCCTCCTCTCAATGCGAGGAGGATTAGGCCATAGTCCACCACGCTGGCCCAGTGCGGGTTGGCGGACTTCACACATCTTTCGAGGGGTTTCGTAACGATGTTTCCTTCACCGTTTAGCAAGTGATAATCGTGGTTGAAAATGAGATTCGCACATGAAATTCAGAAATCCCAGAGGTGCGAGCCGGGGTTTGAACCTGCGATCCTCGTTACCGAGGCAAGCGTTCTACCAACTTTGGGATCACTGCTAAGTTATTGTTATTGATTTCTAAAAATACCTTAAAAATCACAATAAATCCCATCGCAATTGGATCTTATATACTTGCAATTCCCATGGGTACGTGTATCTAAAACTGACGTACATAGCCACTGCTAAATAAAAACACTTAAGGTATTCATGCTTAGGTATACAATTAAATGAACGCAAAAGGTTACTTTTACCGTAGAAAGCTTTCAGTGTACTTTACTCACTAACAAGCGGTTTGGAGTCATTTAATCCAATGTAGGCGGTATAGTTTAAAGAAAAACTTATATTTATTTTTTCTTTTTGCAAATGTTAGCGAATACAAAAAATCTCGTTCAAGTTGATAGAAATAGGTTCTGGCACTTTTAAAACACACAAATCAGCGGGTTTCAACATTTTCATTTTGTAAGGGATATTTTTTGACTTAAAATATTATCACATTTTTAGCTAGATCAGAATTTTTATCACACATAACTATATTAAAAACAAGTTTACACTAAAATGAACATCGGATAAATGAAGTATGCATTATGCAAAACATGTATTCCCACTCGGCAAGTTCGACGGGCGTCGCATCGCCGCATAGCACGCCCCGCGGCGCCGCTTACGTTCCTGCGATTATTACCAGAGGGGTTGCTTGTCACATAGTAATAGGTACCCATTTATAGAGAAGTTGGTCGTAGAACGAAGGGAAACAATGTTGTTGATGTCTATAGTAACGATATACTTGCGATCTTAGATCAAAATAAATTGCTGATTTGTCCAGAACACAGCGGAGAAAGCTTATTTAACAGCATAGAGCACCTTTTAGACGTATATTTTATTGTTATTTATAAATAGCGTTGGAAATACTATTTCGAATTCTTAATCCATCAACTAAGTGTCGAATAAATATTGAAAGTCTTCAAGTGTCAAATCACATTACCATTTCAATACTTATCGAAATCTTCATTATTCTATATATAAACGTCGGGAATGCTATCGTTGTATTTTTAGCCGTCGGTCGTTAAACTCGACGGACAAGTCGCTGGGTTTGTATTTTATTTTGTATTGCAGATTTTAGGGTTCCGCGCAAAAATGCTGAGAAACCAGTTCACGTAGATGACAGTATATGTCGATGACGTAGATGACATGATAGTATTGATGACAAATTGTCCGGACGGTAACAGTGTCGTGTCGTATGTATTTAAATTAATCTGCTCTCATAAATAGGTTGATTCAAAAACGGTATACTAAGCTTTGAACCATCGCTTCTTAAACGTAAGTGTAATACTTATATGATGTCAGATTTTCTATATATTGATTTAACGAAAATACAAAAACAAAATGGCCATTGTAATTTAGTGTGAGATTTTTTTTTTTAAATGTGATTTTCGGGGAACTAACTTTTTATGATTTTCTATAGTGATGTAAGTAAATTATGATACGGATCGCAAGTGACGCCAACTCAACTCACCCTGACTGTTTGTATTCCTTTTGTTTAAGAGTCTTATAGGAGTGTGAAAGAATGCAAAACAGGGATGCGATTGCAATTTTATTTTTGTTTCCAATGTTGTAACTGTTTAGGCGATGAGCTTTTATTTTAGTTAAATTCGTGTTTTTTTTCCACATCATTCAGCACAAAAGGGAATTCTATGTACGCTTCTTACAATAAAATATAGCTGATTTATTATATTTACGCGAATACTACACATTGAAATAAGACTAATTTAAATTTATTTACGTAAAAAAAACATAAAATGAACGCAATAAAATTCGTAAAAATAGTTTTGTTTCAATAAAAAATAACTGAAAGAGCTATGCGAAAGATATTTCAGTTAAAGGAGTCAACTCTTTTGATTTAAGTATTTGTGATCAAGATAAGACGAAATTTATAAAAAAAACTTCACTTCTGATAAATACCATACCATAGACAATTTAAGTACTTAATTTTGTAATTAAAATGTTATTAGGTTAAGAATTAATCGATAACCCGATTGACACAGTTGGTAGTGATCTTTCTTTCTGTACCATGAGTCCCGGGTTCATATCCCGGTAGGAACAAACATTCTGTGATGACCACGAATGTTTGTACCTGAGTCAATTTATATACGTAATTATATATTGGGATTACCCCCAGTCAATTGTTCGGTACCCATAATACAAGTATATTACCCCCAGTCAATTGTTCGGTACCCATAATACAAGTATATTACCCCCAGTCAATTGTTCGGTACCCATAATACAAGTATATTGGTTGGTTCGGGACCGTATTGTTTTTATAATAACTACTTAGGTACTCGTAATTCACTGACTTCCCTGACCCTGTATATAAACTTATCTTAAGTGATGCTTCATTAAACATGATTAATTATATTACAATATTTATAAAATTCAACTCAAGTCTTGTAAACACGTTTAAAAATAGAACAGCTCATTGGATTTCCAAAAATATAATGTTTTTCTTAAAAAAAAAATACAATCTAGAGATGAGTTCAAAGTACTAAAAAAAACTTAAATAGAGTTATTAATTGCTTTTGAAGTCGTTGCCAAGTTTTACCTAATTAGTGTGAAAACTAGTGTTTAAAAGTAATAAATATTATCATGAAAATGTATGATGATTGATGGTATCGTTTAGGCACGTCTATTTGAAGTTAAAATATTTATTTACTAGCTGCGCCCCGCGGTGTTACCCGCTATTAAAAAGTATGTCCCTATGTCATTTTCAGACACCTAAACTACCACTACCTATGCAAAAAATCATGTCGATCCTTTGCTCTATGAAAAATTAAAACAAATCTATCCTACGGGAACCATACAATTAACCGGGATAAAAATTAGCCTATGTGCTATTCCAGACTATAATCTATCTCTGTGCCAAATATCATCCAGATCGGTTCAGCCTTTCTGGCGTGATTGAGTAACAAACATCCATCCATCCAAACCTTCACATTTATAATATTATAGTGAGATGGTGTAACAATATCAGTGTATTGTTAGAAGTCGCTTTAAGAGACTGAACAATTTTGCTTGTTTTTCTTCTTCTTTTTTAAGTTGGCAATCGGGTACAAAATATTTCCATTCTCCACGAATCGAAGCGAATCTAAAAAGTATTCGACACCTGTTTCGCCTTTAAACGAAGCATCTTCAGGACGGCTGGGCTACGAATGAACCTATTGAAGACACGCCATTTTCATATCATCATGTCACATCCATTATTTTATTTATAATGTGTATTTATTAAATAAATAAATATCGCCAGACGAACACACCAACTATACGGTGGGACACTAAGCAACGATTGTATTATGGGACCGTACCGACCGTACAATGGACTGGGGGCGAACCCAGTATATATTACTTATATCGAAATTAAACATCCATGATTTGGGTACAAACACTCGTGCTCATCACACAAAGTTTGTCCCTACCAGGATTCGACCCCGGGACCTTCAGCACAGAAAGCAGGGTCACTACCCACTGCGCTAATCAGGCTGGCAATTGAATGTATTATTGCTATTAATTACTTGACATTTTCAAAATACCCGCTAAGTTGTGCGTGAGGCATATCAATTTTATTTCATCCCATTTCATTTCGTAAAGAAAGAAGAAGAGCCTATTGAAAATTATCAAGGTTCTCCTCCTATTTCAATATACAAAACCAGTGCTCGTTATTCACGCATCGCCATTAACCCAATGGCTATCGAATCGGTTAAGGGTGGTAGCCCGCCGGGTGTTGCCCGCCATGTAATGTCACATCGCCTGGCTGAGTGGTGATTGACCCTGATATCAGGATAAGGCCAAGCGTGTCGGTGACAGGGATATTTCATTCTAGTAGTTGGCCGAGTAATGTGGGGAAAATTATTATTGGCTTAATAAGTTCTCAACATTTTCGTTTGTGGACTGATTAGTTGTTGGTTTGCGTGTGTTGTCTGCCGATTGTAAGGGCCTGGATTTGATTCCTGGGATATACTGAGAGCTATTTGGATTTTCTTTCTGACCAGAAACTTCTACCTACGACTAAATTAATATCTAATAAGTGTCGCAAGGAAGACCAAATGCGCTGGAAAGATAACGCCAAGGAAGTGGCTGGATCGAACTGGATATAGTTCGCTCAAGATAGACACAAGTGGAAGACGTTGAAGGAGGCCTACACCAAGATGGTTGAAAGTGGCTAAATTAAAAAATATATATTTACGACCTGATTAGCTCAGATGTTAGTGGTCCTGCTTTCTGTGCCAGTTTTCTGAGTTGGACTCCTGTTCCCTACCAGGAGTCCAACTAAACATTCGTGCACGAATCCCGTGACCATGGGTGCTGTAAAGCAGGCGAAACGTCGGGAACGTAAAAACCTAAAATAAACGCGATAAAATCCGTAAAATTAATGTTTGTTTCAATGTGTAGTATTAGCGTATAATAAGATATGATATGTTTCAAACTTGGAAAATCTACAGTTGCATTTTTAAATCGACATTGCCAACAGCGCGCGTAATACTGCGATAACATCACACATTTCAAAAGTAACAACACTTTAGAATAGTCGTTGCAAGAGGAAACGGATATATACCGATAAAAGTCTTTCTGTACGCTCGTGTAGATAAAGATAGCGAACTTATTCATACTTTTTACGCAAGGGAATTTCGTTATTTCCGTGTTCACTTATAGTTGGTACGCGAGTTACTAAGGGATTCAAACGTTAAGCTCCTGCAATTGTAATCATACAAATCCCCCGCATTTCAGCCAAGGCCAAGGTTGATTAAGGCTAATAAAGAAACCCTCACATATTTCACAAAAGACACAGAATATTATGATACAGTTAACAACGAAAGTGACTGTACACAAAATTTGTTAAATTTATTAAAATAATCGACACTATCACACATGTAATCTCTAAACACGTGTGCGTACCTGTACTGTGGGCCCACATTTTTCCGATGGTATTTGGTCCTAGTCTTATACGTGGCGAGGCTATTACCATTATAGCTTGCAGTCCCCCTCAATGCGACCAAAATGCGCGCCTTAATGCAATTGACTAATTTGAATTTAGTGCATCGAAGAATACGATTTGTTTAGTTATATAATACCTACCTTATTGGTTATATTTACCAAAAAGTGAGCCTGGACTGTTAAGAAAACAATTCTGTCTCTACAAAGGCCATGAACTTTCAATTTCGTCCTGATCAGATCAGATGATAAACTATCGGCATTCCATAATATTATCCCGATCAGCTGATTTTGAATGCCTATTATGTCTTGAGGTCGCACAGACCCATTTGTCTTGTCTCACAGTAGAGTCGCTATTTCAGGGCATACTTCTATAATCAATATACGTCACGGTGTACTAACATTTTGACTCAGGTTTTTTCAGTGTCTTTTCCAGCCAACAGTACCGGGCTATAGTAAGCCGTGACGTCATAATGTGAAATATTCCGAGGCTTTATAAAACTGTCGAAGCCGGGCCCGAGTTAATTATCCGGAACGGTCTTACAACGCTAAGAGCTTTCGCTGTGCGGAAGAGATTACTAAGAGAGGCTTGATCTCTGTTTTATCCAGCTTATACAAGTATGTAAGCAGACATGTGTGAAAGGATCGGATATGGCCCCATTGGGATTGTACGACCATTAGGTTTTATAGACAAAAGTAGTATTTATGCCTTATAAATAATAGCCGGTTCACACCGTGATTAATTACTTTTTTTATTTTTGTGCGTCCAGATGTCTGTGCGTAGCGCGCGCATAGCAGTGATAGCCATGTTGGTAGAACGCTTGCCTCGGTAACGAGGATTGCAGGTTCAAACCTCTCGGCTCGCACCGCTAGGATTTCTGGATTTCATGTGTGAATCTCATTTTCAACCACGATTATCTCTTACTAAACGGTGAAGGAAAACATCGTGAGGCAACCTGCATATCGGAGCGAGCCCCTCAAAAGACGTGTGAAGTCCGCCAACCCGCATTGGGCCAGCGTGGTGAACTAATCCCTCTCAAATTGGGGGGAGGCCCGTGGCCAGCAGTGGGATATTAAAAAGGGCTGGTATTATTTATATTTATTGTAGATGTGTGTGGCCTCTCCTTTGGCACAGAATGCAACGCAACATCCTCGAAGCGATATTCCATGTTCTGTATGATAACCAATCGATCGTGTTGATCGATGGATCGATATAGTGAACGATGGACTTTCGCAAAATTAATAATGTGACGAAATAATCTTTTTAAAAATAAAAAAGTCCAAGACCCATTTCGATAACGTTAACATCTTTTATAACTTCAAAGGAATATATTTATAATTTTAACGATATAATAAAATTTTGAGGGCATTATTAAACACTTGTTTATTCGTGTTTTCTCGTTATCTGAGAATTAAATATGTAACGATATATATATTTCGCGTTAAATACGTTATATTTACTGAAAAAATAACACTTCCATTAACGATATACAAAGATATATGTTATTACTTCGGAATATGATTATTTATCGTACCACTTTACATGTGGTAAAGAGTGCATGAAAATATATAAGGTCTTTTGGTGGTAGAGCATGGTAGCCCAGAGGGAATAACCTAATGGGAATGAAATGGGACAGTTATACTATGGGTAACGTACAATGGACTGCGCAAATCACAGTATTTAATTACTGATATAGATATTAAACATCCATGCTTCGTTCGGTACAAACATTCGCTCTACACATAAAGTTTGCTCATACCGAGATTCGAACCCGAGATCCTCACTATCAACTGTGCCAATAAGGTCATTATTGGTTACCGTCTCGCAACCCAGGTTATACAGGGTGTAAGTGGCTTAGTAACAACTGATACAATGGATTCAACTTATGATTCTGGACACTCCACACTGGAAGATTCTGTCGATGTTTTCATGAATTTTACACATTTTTTTCCGTATTTTTATAATTGAATTTATCATGTAATCATAATATAGAACTCTAACTCAGCGCGATTTTAAATAAAAACAAACGTCAACACAAATTAAAACCTAAAACTGCTATGTAAATTAAAATTTGATACCCTTAAACGCGTTCGTCACTCGCACGCGTCGGTTATCGCGCAGAGCGTTATGTTTTGAACGCGTTGTTTACGATACATGGCGCGCTCAAAATTTACAACATTTGTAACCCATTTTCGACATAAATGATTGCTATAATTTTATTATAGGTATGAAGGTAACCTTTACCCAAAGTTTTCGTTATCGTACACCCTGTATAATGTGCGTAATAAATTGTTGTATTACAAGTGTGTGTCCTTATGAAGTCATTGTACGTCACCTTTTACGGTATGAAATGGTCGATAAAAAAACAATTTAAGAAAATATATGTTTCTTGTTTCCAGTACTGACATCCAGTAGTGACAATGCACTTATGTTTATTGTATGTTGATTTTTTGATTTGTTTTGGCAACAAATTATTTATCTTTAATTTCAAATGACCTTTAATGTTATTACTACTAAGAGCTAATTTTCCAAAACTCAGATAAAGGTTAATAAAATAGATTTGGCCTGTTGATATATTCTAAGGAAAAACTGGAAAGAAAATATTTGGGTAATAAACTTTATTGGAAAATCGGCCCTTGGTGTTTATAGTAAGTAGGTTTTTTAAATAAATCGAGGTCGCTGTTGGCTATAAATGATATTCCCCTAGTAACACCTAAGTTTTTGTCATTACTGCGGTAAGATAGCTACTATATACCTAGTAGCTATCTTACAGTGCAGTATGTAATTATATACGGTCTACGGTAGGTACGTGGTAGTGTTTGCTCCATAAATTATCAATTAAGAGAAATATCTTCCAATCCCACGGGAACATCAAATTCGTAAGATTATTCCGATCTGCAATACGAGTCGTCGTTATGTAACAGTTGAAGTTTAAGGAATTTAAACTTAATTGTATAAGTAGTAGCGTACACATCTCCTGCCAGTTATTAAACTTGTCTATAATATTCATAGTGGATGCTATGTGCCAATGGAATGTAAGTTCTAGCTTGTACGTAAAGTAATGTTTCAACAATGTTTGTAGTTGTACAAGTTCTTGACAATGTCAACGGAACTAGTCAGAGTCGAAATCTTAAATAATCTAGGATAGTAACCCATTTATAAAGCAAAGCTTAACTGAAAGAGGATAGAGCTTACAAAAATAAGTGCCTATATTCGGATAAGCTTTAAAGCCAAGCTCTGATTTGGCTGTTACACTTTCGAATGGGATTTATCTCTAGCGAAAGAGATTAATTGGCGTCGCCACTGAAAGAGCCAGTTCTATTTTAAAAAAAGTTATTCTGACCGTCTGATTGATCTATTAACAAATAAAATGCTGGGTTTGGAATACTTTAGAAGGGAATTATTTCAAAGTCGTAGGCAAGCAACGGGGGACGGAAATATTTCAATACTACTATAGGTAAATAATAATATAGCCTAGTCGAATTTATTTATTATGGTATTTTTGTTTCGGTACAAAGGCGACAACTTTCTTTTATGTTTTTTTTCTTTCTTATTTTTACTTTTTATCCTCGTATACTTTTTATCTGCTTATATTTTTGTTGTTATCGTTTCTAACTCAATCTGAAACCCTCTTAAAAAATATTCTTGTCTATTGAAATTTTAGAGATGGATTTAGACAAGAATCGAGAGAGAGACTCGACACTGGCAAAAATGCCAACGTTTTGTAGCCGATTACCAACCAAAAAAAAAATAAGAAGAAAGTGTGGTGTGTAGTTCTGTTTTGATGCAAGCAAAGCCGCCAGTAAAACCAAGTATAAAATAAAATATTTAACACGAGACACTACAGTTGTTGGCCCTTGTATATAGCACAGTATATAATGTCTTTACGAGCGATTTCAGAAGATATATAGTACGAAGGCGATCTTAAAATAAAAACTGCGCTAATTTCGCTAGGGTATCCCGGTTAGTGAATTCGCAGACGATATTATTGCTATCCATCGCCATCGGAATAGTACTTTTAAGTTTTGTGATGATTAATCGGACTAGAAATATTTTGGGATGCTATATATTATGTACGCAAATATTTTATAATGTTTGAGGTAGCCCCAAATGTATAAAAAGCTTACGTTTATTTACATACACATTTCCAACCACTACGATTCTTTTGAAAATTACTTTATAATGCCATCGCAAATTGATAAGAACGACAAAATTAAAAAAATATTGAGGTTATGACATTGGCGAAAAAGATAAGATTTTTGTTTTTTTTTATATACTTGACGAGACCTTCCAGTTAGTGCACCTATTTGAATATCACCAGTCGTATTCCACTTAGAGCATCCGAAAGGCGCGCTAACAATAAAAAAACAACTTTTATAATATTCCTTGCAAAGTGGAATAGAATAAAAAATAAACAAATTAAATCATTGATTAAGGCGATTTATAAAATGATAATTAAAAAGCTATCTATCAAATAACATTCTAGTGCAAAAACATTTAAATTTAATATCATTAGGAAAAAAAGAAAAACTGAATTCGTACAAAAGAAAACATCGAGTGTGGCAGAGAGATAATGAATTGATGACAGCTCATTACTGAAAAGATCCATTAATCAGCCAACAATTGGCCGATAGAAATAACAAGCTGATGAAAAATTATTTAATTCATGGTGACATACAACATTGTATGATCTCTGATGCTACGCGACGCTATACTAAAATATATTTAGGTTCGCGGAGAATTGCATTTTATTTGAGGTCCCGTCACTCGTGATAGATAGTTTCTCGACTAACACCTTAGAGGAGTTCGGTGTTGTTGTCTTCTTTTATTATCGATCAAACTTATTTGGCTTATATTTGGAAAAGTTGACAAGCCGAGGGTCAGTGGTTCCTCTTCCCCCATTTGTTTAAAATATATTTCATTCAAAACAATTGCATCATTTTTGTATGGATATACCGCCATGGATGGCGGGTCAGATCAGTTGCGCTGCATGTGCCTAGTGAATGTAGCGTCTCTATCTACTGCCGCCTTCCTACCTAGGCAAGTATGCTCCATCGTAGATCTCATCGTCACTTACCATCAGGTGAGATCGAGATCAACTACTTGCCTATAATGTAATAAAAAAAAAAAAACCTAAATTAATCTTCATATCGCAACAAAACAGCGACTGTGATTGTTCAGAATGTGTCAGTCTGTCTGTCTCCCTCTGTCATAATATACAGGTCTACGACCTTTCAAACTTCAGTCGTAAAAAAGTATAAATAAAATATTCGGAAGTACTTCCCTTGGTGTGCGAAGTTTCAGCTAATTTACATTCATTGTTTTATGATTTTAAGACTATTTTGCAACAAAAAGGTCGACAAGTTATACTGTTGCGTAGACATAACTACTACGCTTTACTATACTTAAATCTACTTAGAAAAGTCTGAGACGGTGGGGTGTTAAGATGACATTTACAAGATATCATTTATAAGAACATTAGTACATACTTAGTATCGATCGTTTGACAAATTTCTTCCGTTAAAAACAAAACAAACAATATTTACACGTTTATTTTACACAAATATTACCTTCTAAAGTATGTTACACTTTTTTCATAAAATCTTATGGTAAGGTGTAATAATAAAAGTAAAAAAAACGTCGATTCACCGTTAGATGATAAATATAAAATTTTCTTACTGAGTTACTTAGACACTCGACTATAGCACGGTGGAGAGTTACTGACTTTAAAAAACACGATGTTCACATTTATTTTATACATAAAAGCGTATTATATACTTGTTATCCTCATTCACGTTTGAGCTCATTAGAGCCCTTGAAACGTGATTTAATTAGCTTACCTCAGACTACAAGAATAAGAATAGACCTCATGTGTAGCCTACCAAGTGGCATCTGCTCAATGAAAAACAATGTCAGCATTGCTTTTATGCTTGGATGATGTGTTATTTTACTACGCAGTAGGTATAATAAAAATCAAAATAACTTGTGAGCGTCAAACGCGAGATTTTGTTCGCGGCTCTCGACACACAAAGGCTGAAATAGTATTCCTTTTCTATTACATACTCTTGTAGCAGGTGCCCCTTAGTAGTACTACACGCGCCATTTATGTTTTTTCCAAATCGGTTCATAAATGACGAAGATCTGAGGAAACGACAAAAATCAACCGAATTGAGAATGTCCTCCTTTTTGAAGTCGGTTATGTTATTAATCTGGTATTTTTAACCGATTATGATGCTTCTTAATTTTTATTTAATTTTATTTACCTATCTATATTGTACTTTTCAATTGCATCGATTAAATAATACTTATACCTAAGTAAATATTCATGATTTTCATAACAGTTTTTTCTGCATATATCGTGGATCAAACGGTTATATGATTACGGTAGTAAGAAAAAAACCCATAAATCCAAACAACCTAACCTTTTCACCTTCATAAAGTCGCACAACTATATTAGGTACATATGTACTGAATATGCTATTCCGTTACAGCGTAACCGAGTCATAAAACTTTATTATAAGAACTAGATTCAGCGCACGTGTGGCTTTGATGTCTCACTCACAGTCACTCATGTCCAAAATGAAAAATTCATATCATTGAGACCAAGAGCTTGTGACAGATTGAGATTTTATTCGAGTTGCAATAATGAATCAGCCTTCTGATATTGCATGCCTCGAATCCAGCTGTCGTCACGTGACTGATCGTTCATAGGAGTGATTTAAAACAAAATCGCTATCCGAAACGGAATCGTAAAGTTCCCGAGACGATTCCACAATCGATTTATAAGTTTTTCGTTAAAGCGTATCATCTTTCCGAAATCGATCGAAAGTTTTCGAACTGTCATCCGAACATCTGTCTCAATATATAAAACAAAGTCCTGTTAGTTACACCATTTATAACTCAAGAACAGGCGGGCAGATTTTTTTATCTTAGTTCTTTTTTTAAATAATAAAAGTATCTGCTACATTTTCATCGCTACCTCTTCGCCTATTCTTAATACAATCCCAAGCAATCAACATTTCAAACCACATTTATGTTGAAGATTGTAATTTCACCATGCCTCTTGGGATTGAATCACGTGGCTTATGGAACGACCTTAAATGTTCCCTGTACGTTTTGTCTCATGTGAAAGCTATGCGATGCCTTACGATTACTTTTGCGACATTCGTGCACTTACATTATTTTATACTAGCCATCCTGGCAAACTTCGTACCGACTCAGAATCAAATGTGTGTGAGTTAATTTTTTCTATTTTTTAATAGTTATTCTGCTATTTTAGACGGTGGCAAATAAAAAAATAATAAAGGCAATAAAAATAGGTCCATCCGTAATCGATCTATAATGGTGTAACCACCACCTGACTGGTTTTTGCAGCAGCAATTGCAGCAGCAATGTTTAACAACAAAGTGAATGTAGCGTCTCGATCTACTGCCGCCTTCCTACCTAGGCAAGTATGCTCCATCGTAGATCTCATCGTCACTTACCATCAGGTGAGATCGAGATCAAATACTTGCCTATAATGTAATAAAAAAAAAAAAAAAAGAACAAAAAACCAAAGAAGCTGCCTAACTCCCCGATAGGAGTAGAACTAGAAGAAGAATAAAAAAGGGACTACTTGAAACATTAATAGAATTTCATCAACCTTTTATAAGAATTGATATTATTACTGGACGAGTCCAATATCTTTAAAATGACATCGCTTCCAATATCTTGAAGCGTAAATACTTAGGACATTATCAAAATTTTATACCCCATAAATGTAGTCTGTGTCCGTAATATAATGTAATAACCACTTTGATATGAAGGAGTGTCAAAGACGAATCGAGTTTAATATTAGCAGACCATTGTCTGAGACCATTAACGAGTAAAGTAATAAAATAATTAAATAACGCGGTGTATTATGATACCCTAGTATTATGAGGTTAGCAGTAATGTGTGACAGTTCAGTAAGCATTATTTTAAACATGTGTTGGTGTGATTAATTTTGCTGCTTTTAATAATAATATCATCCCCTTTTAATGTCCCCATGCTGGGCACGGGCCTCCCCTCAATGCGAAAGAGATTAGGCCATATTTCACCACGCTGGCCCAGTGCTGGTTGGCGGACTTCACACATCTTTCGAGGGGTTCTCTCAGACATGCAGGTTTCCTCGCGATGTTTTTCTTTACCGTTTAGCAAGTGATAATTGTGGTTGGAAATGAGATTCGCAATCAAAAATCCAGAAATCCCAGAAGTGCGAGCCGGGGTTTGAATCTGCGATCCTCGTTATCGAGGCCAGCGTTCTACTTACTTGGCTATCACTACTTTCTGACTTTTTTAATATCTTGCGTATAAAATAATATGAAAAAATCCTATGTACTCAGAGTTCAGATCAATTTCTTAATGCCTTCCTAAATATCATTTTCTTGAGAATCTTTGAAATAAATAATAATAAAATGTATGTCAACATCTTATTAATTTCATTTTAATTTGATAACGTTCGTAAAGATTTCTACTCCTCAATATCTTTATCAAGTTAATTATATTTTGATAAAAATACTATGTAATCACTTTTGGTATTTCATAAAAAAAAAGTTACACATAATTGATGTCTACGACGATTTTCATAGCGACTTGGGACGACTTAACACCGAAGCATTTATCACTGTCAAGCATTTCCAATTTCGCTATAATTAGTTGAAGTATCGCTTCAATTCCGTATGAAATTCACGGAACCCGCGCCGCCAATATGGACTTATAAATCATAATAAATAGTTACAATTTATCACAGTTTAATTGCTTTAGTTAAGGATTAATTAATATGGTTTAAGCGCCTATTCAAAGCTGGAACGAAATATAATTTAACACACTTAAAGTAAGGTAATACAATTAAAACAGGAGGATTACATTTTTATTCCTCCTATTTGACGTTTATAATATGTTAATATATCTAGGTAAAGTAGATAGAACTAGGCGATACTTCGCGGAAATAAATTGCTAAACAAATAGGGCTTTTATTGGCTTCTTAAATTAAAGATAAACTTGTTTGGTTTATAATTGGAATATATGACAAGCCGAGGATCAGTGGTGGGTCCCTCTGCCCCATTTGTATATCTATGTAAAGTATATAAGTAAGCCTAATGCGACTTGATTATAGCACAATCATATTTTTTTAAAACGTTTGAGTTTGCTAATAATATTAATTAGTACATTTTTATTTCATTTAATCTAATACTCAGTAATTGCAAAGGCTACGACCACCGTCATTGTGATTTGATTGGGCATAAACCGAGTTCACACCTATGCGTAATAAAAGCTAAGGGAAAAACAGTGTCCAATAATGGAGTGTGGTGCCAAATAAAGCGGTAGCGATTAATTATTCTCAAGTAATAATATAATAAATAAATGCTACAATTTTCACCATTTGACCCCAACAGGTGGCTAACATAACATTAAAATTCTCAAAAAGGGCCTCTGCGTGTTGGACCCATGTCCCGCGCAAGCCTTCCAAATATCCGGGTATAGCCCGTGCGGTGAGAGACATGTTAATATATTAACACAACAACTATATAACTGTATAACTTATGGGTACCGTACAAAGGACTGGGTGTGATCCCAGTATATAATACTTATATAGATATTAAACATCCATGACTCGGGTGCAAACATTCGTGCTCATCATACAGTTTGTCCTGACTAGGATTTGAGCCCGGGACCCGCAGCACAGAAAGCGGGGTCACTACCCACTGAGCTAATCAGGTAGTAATGTCAATTTGCCTTACTCAGTAAGTAAGACTTAGTTTGAAATGCTGCTCTCAATTATTGATCTGTGGCATTTGAACTAAGCTGATTCTCCATAGGTAGGTAATTTAGCGGGGAAATTCGGTCAAACGACAAGGAAACGCTGCACAACCACTCACCTCTGAGCGGCCAAACACAACACTAATTTATAATGGTTAGGTGTGTTATTTCGATCTATACTAAATCATGTTATAAAAAGCTCGCAAGTTTGTGAGTTTGGATGTAGGGCTTAATTTTCGGAACTACCAATCCGATTAAGAAAAATATTTCATTTGATAGAAAGCTACATTATCCCAGCGTCTTTAAGGCTTATTTTTCATCAAGGTAAACGCGCGGAACCGCGAGCTGAAGCTAGTTTGTTATAATAATGTGGTGACTGCCATCAACTTGCAGATTATCGTTGCTCTATTTATTTTAGCTAATTCACATATACAGCGATAAATAAAGATAAACAATCACATTTGAATTTTCAACCACATCAATCCGCTTTCCCTCAACTACACGTAGCTTATAGAGCATAGCATAGAGCACATAATGGCGCCAACTGACGTAGCCAAATACAAACGAAACACCCTTTTACGACTACTAAATAACATTAGTCGCGTTAGTCAGTTAGTTGCGTCTGTGTAGTTTATTGAGAGCTTTTACGACGCATCAGCGGGTTACTGGTGAAAACGTTACGACCGACTGAAATTGATTGCTGTAGAGGTGAGTATGTCCGGATTAATAATGGATCCAGTATCCGTAAGCTTTCCTATGCATTATTGACTAGGATTCCGGATCCAAACTCCCTTGTTAGATATTGAATGTTGTACTCCAACAGGCCTGATGGAAAGTATATCTTCACTAGTAGTGTTTTCTTATATCGGCAATTTAATTATATGCATCATTAATTTATTAATATACATTAGAAGTTGAATAATGTGAAAATATAATGAAAATTACAACAATTAAAGGGTAATCAGGTCCATATATAAAAATAGAGTGTATTTAAAGATAATTCGGTCCATTCTTAAGGCAAAAGGAAAATGCGTCAAAATACCTATGAAGTACGTAATAGCTACATCGGAGTTTAATCGTATCCGCGGATTCACTCCCGTGCCGTAATGCCCATCTCTGTTCCCGATACCCTGACGATGTGTCACGGACAAGACGTTAGCCATCAAGGTCGGTATATAAAAATATTATTGTTTTGTTCTATCAGCGATGAAAAGCCCCCGCATAATACGCGAAAACAGAACGTCAACGCCCTACTTCTTGTAGAAGATACTTACGTATCTACTTCAAAAATGTGTAATATCGTCTATTTTCTTTTGACCTAAAATCTGTAGTTAACTGACGATTCAGTATTTTTTTAATCAGTGATTTTCGATGTTTTTGTGAAGAAAAGTTAAGTCTGCAAAATGTTGATAGACAACTTTAGGGATCTCTATCTAATGACAGTTTTAAGACAGCTGATACCATTTTTTTATAGTTATTAAAATAAAACTAATTTAATAGATTTATCGTGTTTATTTTATGTTACGTTTACGTTCCCGACGTTTCGGATGCTTTACAGCAACTTTGGTCACGGGAGGTCTGAGGTGTTTCACGCCCTAGGGTCATAGTTTCAACTGGGATACCCTCATTATTAGTTTTCGTTTGCGATATACTATATATAAGACATAAACGCGATAAAATCCGTTAAATCTGTTTTATTTCAATGTGTAGTATTCTCGTAAATATAAGAAATCAATATTTTAAGAGCCATGATTATTAGAAAAAAAAACTCCAGTGTGCTGCAATCCGCAATATTAATTGACTTGAGCAATACTTATACCGATATTAAACATCCATGACTCAGATACAAACATTCATGCTCATCCCACAAAAAAAATCCCAAACAGGATTCGAACCCAAGACCCTCAGCACAGAAGGCAGGGTCACCACCAACTGAGCCAATCAGGTCGTCATTCAAAATATTAACTTATGTACTAACTCGCATATAAATGTTCACATATGCTAATGAGGCCATGATCAGGGCGCGTTTATTATGAGCTAGTTTGATTATGGCATGCAGTGTTCATTATTGATCATTGGACGGTAGATAACTGACCGCAGAGCACGTGTGGCATCGTAAATCCATTGTATCATATGAATATGGACGAGCAGCTGTTTGCAATATGAATTATTACGACGTTTACTGTTGATGAGTCTTTTTTTATGTGGATACATATTGTTATATTCTATGATTGCTTAGTATGTTGTTAAGAAGTGCCGTTTTGGCGGATGATCACCGAAATAAATAGGATTTTATGAATTTAATGAAAGCAGTGATAGCACAACATCATTGTGATAGTATATCATCCTATAAACACAAATCTTCCACAAAAAAAAACTAAATTGCGACACCAATAATTTATTGTCGTCCTCTTTATACATGCAAGGTGTGACAAGGTCGACAATATATTAAGTTAGAATACCACCCACTTTTTTAATACATCTATCTACTCGACATCAAAAGAATATTAGAAAGTACCACTGAAATATACGCTTGCAATAAATTTAATAAATAAATTTAATCTGTAACATTTTCACATAAAAAAGGAGGGCTCGGTGAAATTGAAGTTACAAGGAAATCAAACGCAAATCAAAGATTCAGTTGCTTTGATGTCGTAACTTTTAAATGTACATTTGTACTTTTTACCTTGATCTTATATATTATCGATAGTACAACTAATAATAATATGTAGAGTTGTTATTATATGCCCGCTACATATGAATGGGATAGAGCTATTATATGAAAAATACTAACTCTATAAATAAAGTTAAATATTTACAATAAAAAATCCTGAAAATCCTTAAAATTTGTTTTATTTCAATTTACAATTAAAGTTAAAGTAAATAGGAATACAAAAAATAGTATGAAAACAAACTATGTATATCAAAAAGACCTTGTCCATGTGGAATGGTGGCAAGAATGCTGGCTGCATTTCCTCGCTGTATTATCAAGAAATTTTTTGAGCGAGGAATGAGCCAGCCCTCCTGTCATCTGTGAAGGCAATCAACCTAGATGATAATCTGTGGAGCAACTCTTCAGCGCGATGACTCCTAACGTATCTACGGCAAACGGCACAAATACGTAGTAATTGTTTAATAGGGCGTACTTGCGCCGCTTGCCAAGATCCGCTCTGTCAGCCGCGGCCCCCGCTGCAGACACTGACCCCCTAATATGGAAGAGACAGTGTGTCCACACACGTGGCAGCCAAACGAGCGGTCGACCTCGCTCCCAGGGTATCAGCGACATGCCATCAGGTCTCTTGCCGTCATCCCGAATAAATTTATAAGTAAAAAAAAATAGCAATTCATTTTCGATTTAATTTCGGTGTAGTTAGATCACGGACTCCTCTACAAGATATATATTGGCTTATTCGATGAAAATTCTCCAAATTCGTTGAGAAGATAAAGAGGAACCAATTTAAACGAAGAAAGCAATTAAGCTTTCTACAAATGGAACCTTAATTTCACCCTAGAGTTGTTTTCTGTCCAAGTTTATGAATTGAACTAATTGACATTATTCGGCAATCTCTTGCAAATTTCTATTATGACTTGGATTTGGAGTCTCAGAGAATGTTTTGTCTTTAAAACTTAAAATTCATTTAAGTTTGTACTTCTCTTTGTCATTTTATGATTGGATGTCCATTTCACATTTCATTTTCTATTTGTAATTACATTCATACTTTCCCTGCAACTAAAAATTAATCATATTATTAGAAATTTAAGAAATGACACCCCATACTAAACTCACGGCCAAACGTTTATAGTTCGTCTTGTTTAAAAAAACACACATCATTTACACAATTATATTATACATCGTCGTGATCCATATTATTTACTGATTAATCTGTTAAAATCTTTTACACTATTTTTATTACATAAGGTTTCAAATACTTTAGTGTTATTCCCGAAACCGCAGTAGTCGGCATTCGGACATGTATCTTTTAAACTGATAATGAAATGATTATACTAACCATATCGCCAGACGAACACACCAACTATGCGGTCTCACACTAAGCAGCGCTTGTATTATGGGTACCGTGCAATGAACTGAGAGCGAACTCAGTATATAATAATTACAAAGATACCAAACATCCATGACTCGGGTACATATATTCTCATCATAAGTTTGTTGGTGCAGAAAGCAGGGTCATCTCCAAATGCGCTAATCAGATCGTCAAAATATAACTAAATAAATAAATATAAAATGTTTTTGATCATATTATCTGCTTCAATCAAATTAGCATTCCCCAGATATTAATAAAACAGATCGGTGGCTTATGCATTTGCGGGTTCATTCTTCACGATATTATGAGCTCATAAAACAGTTTTCGATCTTTATTCACCTGTGAATTTTATTGCTCCATTATTTTGTTACAGACGATTAACCTTGATCTATTTCACCCACTTTGCAAAAATAGAATTAGGTAGTATTTTTAATTATTATATGTGGTTTAACAAAAATAGTGTAGAATAGCAGAAGAGTCAGTAAGTTATATGGATCACGTTGACGTATAAAATAGTTTTGTAAGTGATGTTTGTTTTTTTTTAAACAAGGCGCATCAGTAGCCTTTCACGATGCGCTCAGTGCCGGTTTAATTTTAAAAATTTGTGAATTCTCCTCTTTATCTTAACTTGAACTTACACTAATCGTTCCAATTAAACAGGTATTTTAGCATATAAAATATCTTTTAAAATACTACATCTTTCCCCGCCTTTTTCCTTTTCTTAAATAAGAAATCTGAACACAGTTTCTGTACATTATTAACAGCTATAAACATACAATGATTAATATTTCTACCCTGTAACAGCTAACTCATCACATCGAACTCTTAAATATTGTTTACAGATAAGGTTGAGGTTGGCTTTATGGGCCAGAGGTTTGAGAAGCGAATAAATCTTGGTTCTCGACGCAAATCATGTCGGTTAGAATGTTTCTGGGGCCGCAATGACGGCGGGCGGATGTTTTCCCTTATTTATTATCTCTCGACTTGGTCTCATTTGCAATTGATGGTGGATTTGTATTCACTATTTGGGTAAATTTTGGAATAATGTTACAGGAAAAATCTGTGGATTAAGTTATATATAAATAATACCAGCCCTTTTTAATGTCCCACTGCTGGGCACGGGCCTCCCCTCAATGCGAGGGGGATTAATGGATTAAGTTAAACCGACTTAATTAGAGGTTAGGAGTTACTAAGAATGATAATGCTTAAAATTGAATTCATTGTAAATAAATAAAAACATAAAGAGGTTTATCGCTTTCACTGAAACTCAAACCTCATCCGTCAACACGCTAACGAGTGCTTTACTCGCTCTTACCGCATTTAAATGCTGAGAATAAATAAGAATAAACACATCAACACGCCATTACGTACCCAATAAAGAGACAAGCGCGCTTTGAATGTTCGTTTGGGAGTCAAACGGCCCGCTTCGAGCTTACACTAATTTAATACAATTTCTAGAGAATTTACGAGTAATGTCGATGTTAAAGCCGATTAATGTTATTTTATTAGTCGTTGGTGTTAAGGAATTTCTTGTTAGTAACATATAATGATTTATACTTAGTCGTGTTTTCTGATGTAAATATTGGGCCTGATAATTTTTGATAATTGACATCTTTAACATTTCTGAACATGGCAAGTAACTCATGGTGTGAGACAAGTCTTAAATTGCATAGTACTGAACACTCATCTCTTTTTTCAGTCCTTAGGTATAGGTCACTTCTCCGCCACGCTATTTTTTTTTTAGTTGACGTGGGAACGTACGTTCTACATTCACAATAAAATACTTACGTCAAAGTTATAAAAGTTTCAATCAATTCAAAATGGAATCACAAAACGTTATCTTAGAGAAAAGTGCTTTATAATGTCATTGTAAATGGATAAAAAATGTCTTCTAAATATCATGTCTAAATCTACATGGTACCTTAGGTTTGTACTGAAATCGTATACGTGTACCACTCCAGTTGAAATGAACACACATACACGATTCAGAAATCATCCATTATTTTGTTGTAACATAATCTTCTATAAACACACAGAGCAAATACGCTTCGATGTTTACTTAGCAATCAAATAGACATTTACTATTTGCACTATTTGTCTAGAAGTCCTCATAGATTGTTCGTAACTTCTACACTGAAATCTAATATCAATTTGGATTGAAATTGACTCCATTGTAATTCACAAAGGTTGTTCGAAACAGCGATAATTGACTTGATAATAGTGAATATTAGACAATGGTGAAGCGACCATGGAATCGGACAATTGCGCGTGAGTCATCGGAAACAGCTTATAATTAATTACTTTGACCGCCCCGGTGAGGGATCGAAGTTCGAACTTATTATTGAATTGTATATTAATTGTATGTAATCGGATACTTAATATCAAATCAGTTAATATAAAACGACATTAATATTTTTATTGTGTAGGTAATTCATCAAAGAAAACTATATAATTTAAGGTGATTAACTTGAATGCTCTAGTGTAACTTTATTTACCGAATAATCCCAATGTATTTTTACACTTAATCAGTAGCTTCAAGTGGTAAAGCAATTTTTTTAAACTTTGATTTTGAATAAAGATCCGATTTACGCGATAATAAAGATCCGATTTTTGCGATTCAGGGTTGTATGGAGAATTGTCAATTGTTCTGAATACGTCTGCAGCGCCATCTGTGTAGCGTGCAGTGCGGTTGAAGAGGTCGCTACACGACAAATTCGTGCGAAATCGTCGAAAAATTACAATTGTAAAATAGTAACGGTACAATAGGAGGTTGATGATACCATAAATAAGTCAAGTATGTCTGGTTTGATTTGTATGCGAGACGGAATACATGATTAGCTTAAACGGGTAAGGTAACACCTTAACTGCAGGAGTTTGTAGGCAATGTGTTTCGGCACGTCGGTAACTTGGTTAGGGTATGGTTTAGGTGCAGAGGATGATTTTACTTTACTTTACTTTTACTATCGAGTCGTAAAATTGAATTCGTTTCAATTATTAAAAGGAAGGTTTTCAAGGCCGTAGCGACGTCTTTATTGGCTACAAGATTTTTCGTAGGTATATAAAATATAATTAGTGATAAGAATGTGATAACTTCGATACAGTATTATTAAAAAGTTTCATTGTAATATTTCTGTATGAATTATAAGTATTAAAAACGTTTAATTTTTCAATATTTAAAGCCTCTCTAGCCTAGAGCTAATATGTTCATTTATCTTTATTACAACAGAAAATTTCACCCTTCTTTGTCTTAATCGTGCGTTCGCTTATGTCTTGAACCGTAACACCAATAAATAACAAAACTGAACTTGAACATTGTGGGAGGAATCCCGAAATAGTGAAATTACGTGTGAACTCAACCTTTTTAGAGCAGGATGGCGCGTGATTAGTTTATTTAATTCACTTTAGATAGGACGTGGCAGATAAAATAGATAGAAATTATGTTCTAATCTCCTTTTTAGGACTAGGTTGCTCTTAGGGCGAAAGAAAATAAAAATCTTCTAAATATGATAAACAAGTAAAAAAAATATTATGTTGGTAAAATGGTGCCTTAAAATTTTCTCAGTTTTGATTTACCGTTATTTACAGCATTGAACTTCTATCGATAGGGCGGTGTGGTCGCTAAGCGACAAAGCCCTTTAATTAAAAAAAAAAAAAAAAAAACTTCTATCGATTTAGACAACACAGTGTTAAGTACTACTCAGGTAACTCGAGAGACCTCGCCTATAATACAACTCACAGAAATTGTGAATTTTGCAATGTATTTCCGCACCAATTCTCGTATATATTAGATTGAATTTAAATTATTTTACCTCCTGGGGCTGTTCTACTCAATTGGTTTAAACTATTCTCGTTTAGTTAATGGATATCTGATCATTTTAAGGTTAAATGTGACACGTTTTTTAAATAAAAGAGATGCTAGTAAGTACCACATGTCATAGATGTTGGAATTTTTACTTAGCACGATTTCTTTCGTTGATTCGGTATCTTTTGGTGATTTTAATATCCCCACAATATTTTTTTAGACCAGTCATAATGTATTTTGAGGTGTTTACATTTAGATATTTTGGTAGGAAATATTATATGATTGCCGATTTGAGCGTTGGCCCAAAACGATTAATACAAACATTTTTGTCTAATTAAAATAAAGCCCACAGATCAGCATTATAAACATCGCCCCTTCTTAATTGCATCGTTATTCTTACAATCCTTGGCAAACTTAATAACTCGCGAATACAAATGAGGAGATCAGAACCCTTAAATCTATATAAACATTAAATATAATATATATTTTATATAAACCTTATTATATATAAACACTGTTAACGAGGTGCTAATAAATCTCGATGACAATTTAAATAAATTAAGAATGTTTAAAAGCGGCCTGATTAGCGCTGTTGGTAGTGACCCTGCTTTCTGTACCGAGGCTCCCGGGCTCGAATCCTGGTAGGGAAAACCTTCGTGTGATAAGCACGAATGTTTGTACCCGTGTCATGGATGTTTAATATCAATATAAGTAATATATACTCGGTTCGCTCCTAGTCCATTGTACGGTACCCGTAATACAAGCGTTGCTTAGTGTGGAACAGTATAGTTGGTGGGATCGTCTAGCGATCTTATTATTTATTCTAATGAATTATTTATAAATAAATAAACGTCTTGCCAATGTTCAAAGCTGTGAGCACTCTATAAGCTGCAACCGTTGCTTACAAGGCAAGCTTTCTACTAATTTGTAAAGGGTTTTTCTGGTTGAGACAAAAAAATAATTCTATAGATAACAAGAATGCCTAATTCATTTGCTAATTAGCAACATTTCTAACCCACGAATGTTCCGAACAACACGACAGTCGGCCGAGTGAAATGTCCAAATGTTTCGACAATGAATGGCGTGCCGAGGACGTGCTTCGAATCTGTATAAAGAGATAATTTCCTGAGTGGCCCGCAGAGCTGTTTTACATAATTAAAGGAGAATTATATTTAACCGACGCTTACATCCGACCTCCTGATGTCAGTATCCAATGTTGTACGTCGGAAAATAGAGTTTTGAACGCATCTTAAATTGTTGATAGCAGAATGAACCTTTTTTTCGTGGCGTAATACTCATGGATACCCGCAAGTGTCGGGGGAGACAAGCGGGTTATGTCGGACTTCTACAGACTTAAACCCCACAGTGGTCCTTCTCCCGCCTTGTGGTGAGAGGACCACCGGAATCAGGGGGACCTCAGAATAGAATGAACCTAGGTGAACTGATTTGTGTGTGGACGATAAAAGTCGGTTGGATCTAGATTGCTACTAGGCTGGTTTATACATAGACGATACACGTGACATTAAACCATTAAAACGACAAATGACGATCGGTTTTGCATATGAGCGCAAACTAACAGGGCACCAAGTCTGCTAACACAATCGATTCATAATCGAACAGCAACCGCAGAGTAACTGTCACTTTTGACAGATATTGTATGGGATATCTGTCAAAAGTGACAATTACTATACGGTTGCTGTTCGATTATTTATGAATCGATTGTGTTAGCAGACTTGGGGCCCTGCAGTGGCGATTTTTTTTTTTATACATTTATAGGCAAGTATTTGATCTCGATCTCACCTGATGGTAAGTGACGATGAGATCTACGATGGAGCATATAAGCATATAGCATATAGAGCATATATGATCGCCCATGACTGTAAAACCTGCCTTATTGGTATCCGAAGGTCTAATGTAGTCACACCATTATACTTATGCAAACGGGCTACAAGATCTTCTGTAATATGTTACTTATGGCCGTAACGACTAAACAAATGCATTTAAATCAAGATTTTTATCTCAATCTTTCAAGATGTGCTAGCGAATTCAAATAGGATTTTATTGTAAAGTTGAATTTAATTATAGAATCAATTTTACTTTATTTGGATGATAGAAGGATAGTGAGCGCAAGTGAAAAGAAATATAAACGGTGATTAGTATGCAGTATCGTTGAGATTACATCAACATGAATAGCGCGTTTTAAATAGAACATACTATAACTATATTTATTGAAAACTAGCTGCGCCCCACGGTGTTACCCGCGATTAAAAAGTATGTCGATGCCTGTAATTTTCTGACCATCGTCAAAGATTTAAATAACTTCTCCCCGACTTGAAACGACTCCTACAGTGATCATGTGTCTAATAATTGCATAAATACAACAGCTACTTATTATTTCATACTAGCTGTTACCCGCGCCTTCGTCCGCGTGGTATTTAACAAAAAAGTTTTTCTAAAATAGAAGTAGCCTAAGTTACTCCTTGCTACATCAGCTATCTGCCAGTGAAAGTCCCGTCAAAATCGGTCATTTCAGAGATTAGCCGGAGCAAACAGACAGGCAGACAAAAATGTTGTTTTGGTATATGTACCGTGTATACATCCAAATACATTTAGTAAAAAGCGGTTATTTTAATATTACAAACAGAATCCAGTTTTATTTATTTGTATTGATTTAATATTGATTCAGGAATCTGTCATCTTTATGAAATAAGTAATATAATAGCAATGTAAACGTTAATTTATCTTTTTCAATGTTTGCAATTTCCATCCACGCGTATTTTTGGTTTGAAAGCGCGTTTTAAAGTAATATAAATAATAAAACCTTTGGGCACGATGGCCTGCCCGCTATGCGCGGATGATTCACACCATAGTACACTAAGTTACCGTTTTCAAACTATTCCTTTAAATTAAATAGGAATGCGGCTTCCATCTTAAATTACTCAACATACTCTGCTTCGTAACTTATTTATAGCGGAGGGTAAATTCAGTTAATTGGCAAAGTTACCCCATATTACCCCGCACCCCATGCTTCAAACGCGAAGGTTCAAACGGCATCATGCTGTTAATTTGAATCGGCCCCAAATATTTGTCTTTACCGATTGAACGGCTCTCGATAAGCCATGGGGTATTAATATCCTATTGTTGGGAATTGTATTGGCTTCATTTGAATTAATAACCGTATATGAATGATACATTAAAATGTGGGGCAAAGGGATTATCAGCTTAACCTTATTCAACATCATTAACATGTTGGGCAGGATAATGTCACACTAGCGATTGTTGAGAGTGCGGGTTTCGTGCGCGATCCAAAAATATATTTAAAAAAAGCGCAGGAAGCACGTTATATTTACATTGCGTTTTCTACCATCGCTCAATAATCGCTGGTGTATACCCAGCCTAAGACTTCCCACAATCTGGTGTCTATTAATATTAACACTTTTCTTCAATATAAATTTATTATCTATACACTATTGCATCATACGGTCACTGGGTCTACTACTTAAAACTTGGAAGACAATCTGTAATCAGCCTATAAAATTGAAAAGATTTAAGTTAGAAAAACAACTGGCAACTACTCAAATATGACCTCTAATAAAAGCAAAAGTTGCATGATTGATTGTATAAAGCCGTATAGTTATTTACCTGTATCACCTACTGTTTTGTTTTTAATAAACCACATTTGACGTGTAACCGCACACATATGAAACTCAGATTGGGTATCGAAGGGCTGACTTTGAGCTCGTACAGCAGCTTTGATCTACGCGCTTAGAGTGTCACGTTGTGTGAGAGTAATTAAAGTCGGATCCTGTGGTGTCAACACAATATACTGTTAAAACATTTAGACACACGTCTAAGTTTAATGAAGATGATATTAATTAATAATAATAATATCTTCAGACGAACTCATCAACAACTTGTACGGTGTTAAGCCAAGCACGCTTGTATTTATAGGTAGGTACCGTACAATTAACTAGGCGACCCTAATAGTGTAACAAAGTGATAGATATTTTAATGGTTCAACGAGTACGTCATGCCGTAACGTTGATGTATAAAATAAAAAGTGTAAAAGAAGTTTTTTTTAAAAAGTGACCTAATAGGACTTTGCCACGCACTTAGAATGTGCTGCTATTTTAAAATTTCTTATAATTTGATTTATTTCTAACTGTTCAAATATTTTAAATTATTAATGTTATCCCACTAATATTATAAATGTGAAAGTTTGGATGGATGGATGTTTGTTACTCAATCACGCCAGAACGGCTGAACAGATATGGATGAAAATTTGGTACAGAGATAGATTATAGTCTGTAATAGCACATAGGCTACTTTTTATCCCGGTAAAATGTATGGTTCCCGTGGGATAGTTTAATATGGTAGCATACATACTTTTTAATCGCGGGTAACACCGCGGGGCGCAGTTAGTACCTTATATGCTTGCTCGCTATAAGCTTATTGCTCGGCTAGGCTCAAAGAAGTTACACATTCATTTTCTTACCTAATTGTCAACTAATTCCCCGTATCCAAAATACAATTTGAATTTCTACCCTTTCCCCATATTTAAGGCGTTAGCTTACAAGGGCAAACTACTATTTACTTATTTACACGCGCCCAGGAATTCAATATCGTGTATTGACAGGGAATGCAATATAACAAATAGAAGCCTCGTGAATACATTGCGGGCTCAATGAACTTTACCTTAGTGTAAACAGACGCACAAATGGCGGATTAATGTAACGAAAAACAATGTAAAGTTTGCCTTGTTATTTCTTCAGATTCCTCTAGTGTTTTTCTCTAGTTTGTATTTTTTTTCTATTGTTTCCCAAGTTTTAATATACGTGGGTTGGATTGTAGTTGTTTTTATTTAGTGAAACAAAAATGGATTTAGCCATCTCGAGACAAAACACGATATTTAGACAAAGACCTAGGCTATTATGTGTTGAGCTTTCCTCAGACAGCGCCATAAAAGAAGATCAACCGGTACCATATCAGGTTTATTGTATTAGGAGGTATTGTAAAAATCTTCAGATGTGCTATGAATGAATAAATATCATTGGACTTGGTTCCTATAGATCTTACAACTTTTCCATGCTATTCTAAAACTTGGACGTTTTTACAAGAATTGGTTTTCATGGGATATACATATCAGCAACGTTGTTTTGATTGATTATGGACCTATTTAGATAAAGAAGGCAAGAAATCTGCCGTTAATCCCACAGAACTGGGTGTGGTATATATTTCGTTTACGACTTAAATTCCGTCTAAGTCGAATCATTTCATTCCAACACTTGCAAAAACATTTACCTAGAGGAAATTTATTTTTGGATTTGCGATATTTATTCGCGAAACTCTTTTACGTAAGCTGCACTTGTTTACGAATGTAACCGAAGTTTCCTTCGGTTATAAGCTCGGTAGGAATCATATCCTGTGGTAAACGAACGCGGTATGTGTAAGTTAAGTGCGAGGCTAATTGATTTAAAAGTGGTTGGGTTAAAATTTAATAGCGAGTTTATGAAAATAGTTTTGATAGTTTGTGGATTATGAGTAGCTACTAGTTAAGGTCGTAGATGAATAATTAAATTCGTTTTTTTTAACGTTCCGTTTTGACATTACTAAAATGCAAACTACGGCTTTACCCAAAGTATAATATAAGGAAGCCAATCTTTTGTTTGTACCCGATTCATGGATGTTAAATATCTATAAAAGTAATGTATACTTAGTTTGCTGTCATTCCATTGTACGGTAGCCATAATACATGCGTTGCTTAGTGTGGGACCGTATAGTTGGTGTATTCGTCTGGGAAAAAAATCAAACATTATGCTATTGATTTTCGTTATTAAAAGTACTATACTAACATTATTTTAATTCGGTGGGCAACAGAAAAAAATACTTTCATGTCGGTACGAGTACTTACGCAATAGCAAGAATTCCTTTCACAGTTTTCAATCAGTAAACAGATATCGTTCGTGTAAAATGACCTACAAGAGCTGTCTTATTTCTTGTGTCGAATAGAATACGGTAACCAGATACGAACGGATATTGCTGTGATATGTGGGTCGGGAGGCAAAAACTACAGCACTAAGTATATACATAGATGAGTGACCGCGTTGTCCAATACATAATATACATCTAAAAAAAGGACCTTAGAATCAAATATGGATTTTTCCCATGTTTTAATAGTTATTCTGCTATTATAGGGGCGGAGACAAATTTTAAATGTCACGGATATACAAATCATCCCACCTATTCTTGAGTTATAAATGGTGTTACTAACATGACTTTGATTTATAAATACAGATATGTGATACTAACCTTCAAATGTATAGAAGTGAAAAGTGTATTGTAATCGTAGTGGCGTTGTCAACGGAAGAGAACGTCCTAAAAATTTTAGGGTTAAATCAAAATTCATATTCTATGGATTTATGGCAGTTAATTAAAAATATAAGTTCTTATTTTAAGCAATGAGGTTTGATGATATTTTACTTTTATTTTTTTCGAATTAGTTTTCTAAAATTTTCTGAAGTTTCCATATTTTAATAAGTTCAAATTGCACCGTTTAAAAAAAAGTTAAATTATGAATGTAGCGTCTTTTGTTAAATGTTTCAATTAAATTGTGAACGACCCTCGTCGAACTGACACTGAACTATAACGTAAAGTGCATAAAGACCTAAATTATAATGAAGAAAGTCCATAAGGACCATTTGCCATAATATTTCAGGCTTCCAACTGCCCATAACGACTGCAAAAGATGTTAAATTACCACCGGCTTTTAAACTCACATCGTGCCAATGTGCCCAACATACACTTGCCTATTTAGTGCTAATAGCTTGTTTTTCTTTCATCATCATTAACCATATACGGAGAGTATGTATATACACCTAATGATGGTACAGTCCATCCTCGAAAGCCCTTCAGCTAAGATTAATTGGCACAGCCAAGGGCATCCCTCCGTTCCATTTATGAAAAAAGGCCCAAATATTTTTCCGCCTCCCATTGTGTGTGTGGTCAGTGCGAATTGTAATTTTAGGCGCCATTTGATGCCAAAGAGCTGTCGTTTTCAGAATAGGTAATAGGTATTTTTAAATTATTTTTTCTATAGATTCGTGGAGTTATTTGAAACTAACCAATCTTTTGCACCCATAATAACATAGTAGACCATTTAACGATCAAGCATGTAACTGTTTAAACAAAAGAATATCTAAAATTATTTTAGAAGTTGTCATTCCAGCGTTGGCTGAAAAACATATTTTCACGACGCACCAGCGGGCAAGCATATCATCCTATCATCGAACATGCGATCATTAAGTTTTACGATTTTTAAAATGAGTTAAAAAAATATACTTCATAAAAACAATGAAATATTCAGAGAACAGTACCTCAAGCACAATCCTTTTTTACGTACCGTTTTGGTAATGTAATCTTCCACCCCTCTCAAACCTCAGATTTAATAAATAAGTGTGACAGTAACAGCATGTTTTCTCTATAACGTAACGCCCGCTTTCTTTCACTAGTCACGTTATCTAGTTTCTGGTCACAGTATGTATTTCAGTTCGCTCAGTTATAATATAGGATGTTCAACATCACAAGATTGATACAACGGTGCTTTTATAAATCACAACTCATAAATCTATCCGGAAAAAATAGTCTAAAGTCACGAAGTATATTTAGATATTGTATTTTGGTGGGCAATAAATCGCGCAACGTGCTCGCAAGGTCGATTTTAATTTTAACATTATAAGAATCTAAAATCCTATCGTTATTAAAAAAATAAACACGACAATAAACCGCGGCGTAGCATTCGCTTTTGTTATTGTTACAATAAAAGTTTGTTTTTGTTATCTACTCCATCGTAGTACTTATCTAATTAAATTTTTATTGGTATTTTTTTCATGAAATTTCAGCGGGTGCTGGGCTTTTGAATTGAAACTAGCAAAATAAGTTGTTGTATAATGCTATAAAACAAACGTTCTTGAGGGAAATTGGAGTTGATGAAGCTTCAGTATACTTATTATTATAGTATACATATAGTATAGTATAGTCGGTATAGTATACGTATTCAGTATACTATCTCATTTCAGTTGGTAGGGACTATACTTTGTGTGATGAGCATGAATGTTTGTACCCGAGTCTTGGTTGTATATATAAGTATTATATACTGGGATGGCCCCCAGCCATTGTATGGTACCCATAATACAAGCGTTGCTTAGTGTAGCACCGAATAGTTGATACGGTCGTCTGGCGATATTATTAATTATTTTAATTTCAGAGCATCATAATCAATATTAGGCATAAGATGAATAAGTTGTATAATTGACAAAATATTTTTTTTTTATTTAATCCGCGAACGAAGTTGTGCGTAGTAACAAATCATTATTAAAATACCACTAAGGTCATAAAAAAAACAACTAAACAAATCCGAGCGGAATCCCTCATCTTTTCAACTTTGAATAGTCGATAATCGAGTAGGTATTGAGAACTTTTCAATAATATTCCTGAGGAAGTTTCCAAGATGAACATTGCGACGACGTTTAAATTCTGGAGCTGAAATAAATTAAAGTGGAACTTAATACGAAATGAAACGGAATAAAACAGACGGGAATATACGTATTTGGATCTTTGAAACTTATCTACCTAGAAAATGTTGTGCGAAAACAAACGATTGAGGCAATAAGACATATATTTGCTTGTGCAATCCTTGTTGATAACTCGCTCGAGACAGCATTTGCAAGTACAAGTGCTTGGTTTTATACTGAATATATATTTTACCCATGGTATGAAAATATGCTACGCAAGGTATAATCTTCCGACGATGGCCCAATATTACGTCACTATCAGGGTAGGCATTAGTTGATTTTTTTAATAGAATTAACATCGGTCATTAGTCGACAATCGCCGATGACGTACTCTTTGACCAATCGCAACGTAGCGTAACGTAGATGTCACGATAGAGCATACCTAGGTTAGCATATTTCCATACCATGATTCCATTGAGGAAGGCGAGGTTAACACAGCACTATCCTATGTTTCTTTAAACGCACACTAATGCATCACTGACTGAGCGGCGACATGGCGTCCATTTTGTAGCTAAATCATGGTTTTTAATTACGACGAGTGTGGCGAAAATAACATTTTTTGTTGTGAATAGAACTTTAATTAAATTGCTGCGGTCAGCACAAAGCTTGGCCGTTGCGATCCAGTTGGGGTGGGAACGTGCTGATATGGATCAGTAGCTAACAGTGAAATGAATTGAATACAGTATAAAACAATTATAATGATGTTATAATTTTGATGCCAAAATTCATTCCTATAAGCACGTTCTTCGTAGATCGGAGCGCAAACAACAACTAAATATGAGGGTACCCGAGTTAAAAATATGACACTAGGAAGTCAAACACCTCAGTTCTCTCGTGATCGTGGTTGCTGAAAAGCAGCCGAAACGGGAACGTAAAAACATAACATACACGTGATAAAAACTGTTAAATTAGTTTTATTTCAATTCATTCCTTATTTCATACTTCTTCCTAGTATTTGCTCTATTAGCATTAAAGGCTGGCTTCCACCACAGTGTAATGAGAAAGTATTTATGATGTACATTTAGTCTAGCTTAATATTGTTGATAATAATTGGACATAGATACATAGAGGACCACTGTTTACCGTCCGGTACCCAACTAGCTGGGATATATCAGTGGCTCCAAAATAATCGTTTTACGGAGCATTAATGTAACTTAAGCGCCTACCGTCCTAGTCACACAGAAGCTTTTATAAATGAGAATAACAGTGACAGCATGCTTCCTCGATGGCGTTACGCGTACATTAAGTGTTCCAGGTTACCTAACAGTTTTTATTCAGACTTCTGACGGTGGTTATAGAAGTGACAATGACCACAGCTATAGTAAACGTTTCATTTTGTTTCAGGATTATGGACCCCGACATAATGTTGGAGGAGTTTGAGGAGCAGACGACTGCTCGCACCTCCTTCTACACCACTGCCTTCACGCCAAATGATTTCAGTCATCACGACAAGAATGTCACCAATAGCACCCTGGAACCTAACTTTTTTTACTTTTATAGTGTAAGTATCACATACTTTCTTCTACTTCTATCAGCGAGTCCTTCTTCTATCATGTCACTCATAATTATCTTCTTTTGCTAATCCAGTCTAAATCTAATTTTTAAATATATAGACCATTAAGAGCAAGTATTAAAACCTATTCAAATAATCCGTCAGGCAGTGGAACTGCTATCGTTGTAGAGTGAAGAAATTCCGGTCATAAACTAAATGGTATTTTTTATAAAAATAACATGGTAACACAACAGCAATTCATAATTTAATAGAAGCGACTCAGGCTTAAGGTGGAAGCTCAGGGTCAGGGCGCGAAATTCAAAATGTCAATGGTTTTTATTTTTTTACGAAAAATTTGGACATCTTTACGATGTAATTTAATGTTTTGCCATATCAGCATTCTGCATTGGATATCTCGATGTATTAAATTTGCTTAAAAAAATACCTAAAGCGATACAACACCATCAAGTTAGTAAAAGTAGCGGTTTTTACAAACCTTATGGTATTGTATCGGATTAGGTACTTTTTTAAGCAAACTTAATACATCGAGACATCCAATGCAGAATGCTAATATCGCAAAACACTAAATTACATCGTAAAGATGTCCAAATTTTTCGTAAAAAAATAAAAACCATTGACATTTTGAATTTCGCGCCCTGACCCTGAGCTTCCCCCTTAATATAATTAAAACAGTGTTATAATTTGTGAATTACTTTACAGCTGCCAAAGGGCTGGTGCTCAAAGGCATAAAACAAAATATTTATAAAAAAATAAGCCTTGCCAGAGCACTGTCAATACACACCTTTATTATTCCAATTTACTCAACAGATGCTAACGACTAGACTCGACTGACTCGGCTGACTCAATGGAAAAAAGCCATTATAGAAAAAAAACTACTAGACTCCGTTAATGGTTGAATAGTATTACGTTACGTTACGATATGTAGTAGAAGCCAATTCTATAATGCTATTAACCTTTCTCGCTCTTACACACCATATAAAATTGATGTTTCCCCCATAACGCGTCGTGCGTCATAGCCATCAATCTATTACCATCAATCTAAAAGGCCCTAGATTAGTTAATAGCTGTTCAAACAACCTCAGTTACTATTAACGGGCAGTTCATCGTCTTTACCATATAATCGGGTTTTAGTGGGTTCTTCGAAGTTTGAATTAGGGTAGAAAATGAATTCAATATAATGGTTTGTGAAGGGTTCCCACTTTGATGGCGAGGACTGTAATTAGTTGCAATTCGATGACATGGGTCAGTGTTAAATGTTTTAAAATTAAACGCATGTTTTAAATTAAAGTCTTTTTGGAATACCAATATGTGGATATCAGAACTTAATACATAACTTTGATGACTCTTCTTCAGTCAGATTAAGTCGCTCGGCTTACTGCACCGTGTGGTTATAGAATATTTTTGAGTCAAATTTTAGATAATATTATCATTTCGTATAATTTGCTTCCAGACCATAGCACGATAATAACACAAGCGATGCTTAATTTGGGACCATACATCTGGTGTGTTTGTCTGGCTTCATATATATTGTTCTTAAAATTAAGAACCAGTACACGCTGGAGATGTTATTAAATATGTTTGCTGTCAGAAATTTTGCACTCTTAGGTCAATTGATCAAGTCAAGTTTTCAGTAAAAAAATATATTACGGGGCTATATTATGTGTAGTAAGTATTACTTGTACTGATCACATGATATCCATTAATCCCGTGAAAGGTTTTACCCTGGTAATGGATATTTGGGTGCCAACGTCATCGGTCATGGAGAGGCTGTCCCTGATAAGGTTATCACTACCGACCACGCTCCGGCTTTTAACACGGTAGTGTTCGACAACATAATGATTTTGATAAATAATGCGAAAAGGCGATATTGAATGTTTTATCTTTACAAGGTTCAATGGTTAGTGTCTAACATGGAAATTTATCATCTGTCACACATTCAATAGGACTGTAAATTCTTCGTGCCTGTAATTTAAATATTTTTGTTAAAAGGTAATCCTGGAATATTATTTGCAAGATAGAATTCAGAATTTTCGTCTATTTGTCCGTCACTCTATCAATTCTCTGCGTCTTTGTTTGCGCATCACTGAAAAACTACTGCACGGATTTCGATGAAACTCGGCATGGTTATAGCTCATAGCCCGGGTCAATGTATAGAGTAGCTTTTATCTCAGCAGATCTCGGATAGGATTCCGCGGGATGACAAAAAACCGTATCTCTTAATTTACTTAGTGGTTTTTAGCCCCATTTGGCATTCATACCGTACCCTGGGTAAAAATTGAGCGTATGCTCTGCGTACTATTGCGAAGACGATTTGATGCATATAATTTTGATCCCAAGTAATTTACGGGTTCCCATGGGATAGTCGAATAGTTAACTAAATTCCAAGCATACAAAACCGCAGGCGCACATCGTAGTATATATGGAATGTAATTCTTCATAGTAATAGGTCTGGAGTGTATAAATATATAAAAACACTTGTATATACGAACTTACCTACTTAATATATATATTTGCATATAGTTTTACTATTTCGTTGCCTTGGGTCTAATTAAGTGACAGTATCACACGCTTTAAAAAGGAATTTTAAAAGAAATAAGAAATGTAGGTACTTACCTAAATGACTCATGGCTCTATGCATTTGCATAAGTTCTCCATACATTTTGATAAGGTGTATATAAAACGGCATTTATTATTGAACATTTTATCTTTACAAGGCTATTGTTGTACGTTACAAGTATTTTATATATATCGTACCATTTCCGAAATAAAAGAATATAGGTTTATTTAAAGGTTGCAGTTAATTTCACCGATGGTGAACATTTCCAAAGATAATTGAATAGTTATGTCTCGAGCGAGGCAGTAGCTGTCAGTATGACGTTCTCGAGAAACACAGTATTAGGAGAACAATCATTTACGTAGCGTTACGGCAATGTAAACGTCTTCCGTCTCGCTCACATCATAGGTTTTATAAATAACAATGACAGTGTAAGCATGCTTTCTTGATAGCGTTGCGACTAAATTAAAAGTTTTTGCTTAACCTAAAGAACACGAAATGACATCCTATTCTTCAGAATATGCTGCGTATAATTGTCTGGCTGGATTAAAAAAAAATACATAAACATTATCACGCTTGTGTTCCCTGTAGAGGTAAACGAAAAGCTACATTTAAGGAAAATACAAGAATAAACAAAACCTATCTGGGGTATTGGTGTTGACATTTACTTAAACGTGATTGTGCAGAGAATCCATTTTATTGTTGTTTAAATAAGCTTTTTGTTCTGTTGTATTTGGAAGAGGGGGCAAGATGACCCCGTCGATAAGGGCGCATTAAACAGTAAAACCGTTTCCTTGTTTAGGATCACAATGTTGGTTTAAAAAAAACTATAAAAATTAATAATACTTATCTATAAAAATAAGGCTCGCTCCTTTTTAAATGATTTTAAAAATAATGATTTCTTATATTTACGCGAATACTACACATTGAAATAAAACTAATTTTACAGATTTTATCGCGTGTATATTATGTTTTTACGTTCTCGATGTTCGGCTGCTTTACAGCAACCCCATGGTTGCTGTAAAGCAGCCGACCACGGGAGGACCATGGTCATGGTCATGAACCAATAACGTCGGGAACGTAAAAATTATGGTTTTACGTTCGCATTCGCGTATACACGCGATAAAATATGAAAATTAGTTTTATGACAATGGTTTTAAAAAGTACACCAGGGCCTGGGTAAATACTAATAAAGTCATCCAATTTCAGTGAGGCTGCATGTATTTGCTTTGGCCGCTGTTGTCATGATATACCGAGTCTAAAACTGTTAAGTTAACGATAAGTACATTCCTTGTTTCCAGACAATCCAATTCACGGTGATGTGGGTGTTGTTCGTGGCGATAGTGGTGCTCAACGCGTCCGTGATCGCAGCTCTGCTGTGCACGAACGCTCGGAAGAGCCGGATGAACTTCTTCATTATGCAGCTGGCTGTCGCAGGTAAGGTGATACTTACAACTTATCTAAGTAGGTACGTATCGAGCTCATTATTATTATATACTAGTTGCGCCCCGCGGTGTTACCCGCGATTATAAAGTATGAAAAATTAAAACAAATCTATCCCACGGGAACCATACATTATACCGGGATAAAAAGTAACCTATACGCTATTCCAGACTATAATATATCTCTGTGCCAAATTTCATCGAGATCCGTTCAGCCGTTTTGGCGTGATTGAGTAACAAACATCTATCCATCTAAACCTTCACATTTATAATATTAGTGTGAAGTGACATTATATTGTTATATAAATCAGTCTTTCTTCTGGAACACCTTTGTGACGTTGTTGACGTTCTTAATTTCGTTGGTTCATCTCATGAGTGACCTTTTGCGCGTTTTGGTGTCCTTGAAATTCCCTCCACCATAGCGCACCATAGCGCTCAATGGTGACGTTTTCTCATCGCGACACGTAACCAAAATAAGTACTGACTTATTTCAAAAGTATCACACTCATTAATTTTGAGTATTCATTATACATACGAGCTTATTTTACGTACTCAAAAACATACTTGCGCCTAGCTTATATGCCTGCGCTTCAACTACTTTTAAAACTACTGGAAATTCATAGTTTATGTTTGTAAATCTCGCTCGCTTCAACCAATAAATTTCAGAAAGTTTCCTTTTTAGAGCTACCCTTAAGGGTTCAGATTAACCAATCCATAAGCCCTTAATTAACTCCGTAACTTCATTTAAATTATGTTCTGACCTTTAGAAACTATGGTTGCAATCAAACACGGACAAGGGTCATATAAGTTGCCATTGCCCCTTCTAAGTAGTATTGATGTTGCCGAGGGCAACCAAATCGTTGATTTCACTTTATTAAGTTAGTAGGTACGTTAAGTGTTTGTACTTGTTTGTATTTGTTTAGTAGAAACTGCGAACGATCAATAGCGAGTCAGTTACATTAAGCACCATAGGTCACAAAATGAAATACAAGCTATGCCAGCTGCGAAAGTCTGTCTAGCCGTTCCTTCATTGTTCTCATATACCTATCACAATGTACTGCACAAAAGTGTTAAAGATCTTTTTAATAAGAGCAACCAAGGAGTTTCTTGCCCGTTCATCTCGATAGGAACGGCATTTCGAACTGGTGGTAAAGTTGTAGCTGAGGATTTTGTAATAATTTTGACGATTCATAAGTACTGTACTTAATGGTTTACATGAATAAAAATACTCTAATTCTGATGCTGAGATCTAGTTTTAAATGACTTTTAAACTTTGAGAGAGGAATTTCTTAATTACTCTGTATTTTTTTCTAGGTATGTTACCTAACTAACATCTAAACTGGGCACTCTAGGTTTTTTTTTATTATTGATTTATTAAATCAGAGCGGCTGCATATTCCCCATATTCCAAATTGTTCGTTCGTTAGTGCAATTGACAAAAACTGCACAAACGTAGTTTATGTGGCGTCGTATGGATTTATTCGAGTTGATAATTGAAAAACACCAGCACGATCGCCCGTGCCGATCGGTGCACTTAAAATTAGGCGATGCAGAAATATATTATTCTCAGATGAAGTATACGTATTATAAGGTTTCAGGTTCATATAGAAGCAAGCCCACATTAATGTATGAACCACGCTTTATATTATGTTCTTTTTGTATAATAATTTCTTTTTTAAATACATTTGGGTCGTTTCTAGGTGGAGTTGCTCTGTTGAAATACGTCATTTAACGTACACGATGTAAGCTTACTGCTGTAATAGCATTTTCCAACTCCACGATAAATATTTATTCAAGTAATGTCGACATCATAATAGTATTCCTGGTGACATATAGTTATATTACATATAGTTTTTACTGGTGGTAGGCTTCGGCCGTGGTTAGTCACCACCCACTGAACAAAGCCATGTCGCCAAGCGGCCTAGCCGTGTTCCGGCATGATGTTCGGTGTTGCGATTCATGGATGGCGGATCAGATCAGTTGCGCTGCATGTGCCTAGTGAATGTAGCGTCTCTATCTACTGCCGCCTTCCTACCTAGGCAAGTATGCTCCATCGTAGATCTCATCATCACTTACCATCAGGTGAGATCAAGATCAAATACTTGCCTATAATGTAATAAAAAAAGTAACTTTTAAAAGTTATCTAATAATATCCTTCAAAATATTTCTTAATATAATATGTACATTTTACCAAGTTTTCAGCAATTTATAACATCGTACAGATGAAAATTGTTCATGGTAAAGAAACAAGTAATTTGTTGATCATTATTTCAAGTTTATAAAGTGGTAGCAAGTTTATTTTTTACCTGCTTCATTATAGAAGTTTGTTATTTATTTCTGTTCTCAATAATTCAATAATTAAATTTTTAACAATAAAAACATATTAATTGACACAATATGTACCAAGAAAATAGAATAAAATGAAAACAGAATTAATATTAGTTATCGATTTCTTATATTTACGCGAACACGATTAATTAAAATAAAACTTATTTTACAGATTTTATCGCGTTTATAAACATAATATAAACGCAATAAAATCTTTAAAAATAAGTTTTATTTCAATTAATATTAGATAGTTTAAACTTTGTGCTATATATATATATATGTACAATTATATTTCCTGTAAATATGATAACTAGGTAGGTAGGTACTTTAAACAGAAGTATACCTATTTACGAGCGCCTATTTTACACACGCCGGAGGAAAGTCAATAAAATCTATTGAATTAATGAAATCCCTAAACTGACTTAACAAAACTGAGGGAAATTATGAATCTTGGAGTTTGTTAAAATAGCAATATGTATAATATATAATTTAGGATGATGCAGAGTGACTTAGGATGTTCGACAAATAGGGCGGGTCCCAAAAAATGTGATTCAACGGCCATAAATTAAAGGGAGGAGGGTTAATCGCGGCTAAAATCGGAGCTCACCCTCGTTTTTCGGTAATCTCCACCGGAAATTAAGCCACTAATCCAACAGGGAACATATGTTTTTTAACCGTTTTTTTTTGTTTTCGCCATATTGCTTCTGAAGCACAGCTTGCAAGACGTATGATTCAACAACATTGTAGGGCATAGATTGTATTCAGTAAACATCGGTGTCTACCTCAGGTGTCTTTTGAAATCTATAGGTGTTGTAGTAAGGTTGAATTTAGAAACAATCGTTTCTTTATAAAAAATAAATATTACAAATACTAGGTAGGCATGCACTTATGTTAGGTACTAGGCATAATGAAATACCAACATAAAATTATCAAATGGACTGTATTAAATAAAAAAATACACGATTAAATTGCGCCGCCATGATGCATGGCCAGCACAGATAAGAACAATAAAAAAGGTAGAAAATACACAAATGTCATTGTGACATTTATATGTGCGTTCAGTATCGCACAACTTATATTACGGGAGACACGCCATTTTCATTTCTTCATGTCACATCCATTATTTTATTTATAATATGTATTTATTGAATTTAATATCGCTATTAATTACTTGACACTGGCAAAATACCCGCTAAGTTGCGGGTGAGGCCATATTCATATCCATTTTATTTCATCGCATTTCATTTCGTAAAGAAAGAAGAAGAAGAACTTATACTACGTAGACATTGACGCTATATCGTTTGACATGGAAAATTCAATTTAACAACCCTATTGGCATAGTTGGTAGTAATTCTACTTTCTGTACTTCAGGAAAATCTCGTTGACTTCAGGTGAATGAATTGCCAATCCATTCACTTGAGCCCGTAGCACAATCATTTACTTTAGGTACTATCACGATATTAGTGCAAACCCGGTGCAGCTAGACTCCAGCGCTTGAATAAAATTGTAAAGTATGATAGCTTTACAATTTTCGTAATTAGTTATTTATGTAATGTATTGATTTCTCATATTTACACGAATACTACACATTGAAATGAAAGTAATTTTACAGATTTTATCGCGTTTATTTTATGCTTTTACGTTCCCGACGTTTCGGCTGCTTTACAGAAACCATGGTCACGAGAGGACTTAGGTGTTAGACGTCCTAGAGACGTCATAGTTTGAACTGGGATTCTCTTATATTTGATTGTTGTTTGCAGTCCGATCTAAGCAAAAAGTGCTCACAGTGTCTTAAAGTCTTGCGATGGTGTGCTTAGTTTTGGATTTAATTATATTATATTCTGAAGACCATGTCAGTGGTAGCACCCAATAAAATAATCGCGATAGAATCCGTATAATTCGATTTATTTCAATAGTTATTTAAAATCAATTGTGTAGTAAAAAAATAAGTACCTAAAATCAAAAATAAGTGACAATAGGCAATATTAAGTAAAACACGAATCCCAATAAATCAACAAACTAAAATTTATGACGAAAGAACTTATCTGAACATTCGCGGATTTTTCTATCTGCGCGTTACTAGTCGCCGCTTGACAGCGTAGATTTATGTGCCATAGACCAGCTAGAGACGTGGCTAAGGCGTGTTTGTGCCAACACTAACAGATGCACTCAATTACGGGAAGTGGAAACCAGTGGAAAATTGGGTTAAAAGTTGTAAGTGGAAGTTATAGACGATACGCAAGTGAGATATCTGAAAGTTGGAGTAGGTAGTAGAATTAAGTTTTTTGGTAGTATTATAGCAGACAGTAGTATAGTATTTGAATGTATAAATGTCAGTACAATTCAGTCTGGAATAATGTCTTATACGCAGTTATTGCTTTTCTTTACTGACACCATTAGCCAAACAGGGATCTTTATGTATGTACCTGCCCCTTTGGAGACTAAAAGAAGCATGATTTCCATCGGAAAACTTGAACCCTCCAAATATTTTACGCAGAAGTAATTTGTAAATGAATTGCGGATCAAAGATTCGCCGTACATTTACATATTATGTTTCCTATTAAAAGTCCCTCACTTCTTATGCGGAAGCTTACAATAAGCTGCTCTTAAATTTACCCCAAACACCATTGCAAATAAATTATAACTTCTATGAATTCGGAATAAATTTCACAGATTGTAAATTCGGATTTTTTAACGCAAGAAAATAACTTGCCGTCATGACCGTTTTATTACATACAATGGAACCAATCTTTTGCACCCAAGTGAATAAATCTCATCAATCTTTCATTTTAAAACATAGCTATTGTGCTGCCAACGAAAATCATCGACGCGTTTATTATCAAAGCCTTAGAGTCTGGAATGGTATGAAATTAGATTATCTCAGCAGCAATATATTTTTGTTACATAGTAAACTTTACAAACACGCTCATTTGTTTAGATACATGTTCGTTACTTCATTTTTATAACAAACACAGCTTCATGCGTGGTTGGGAGCTAGAAATAGACGAACGCGGAAACTGAAGATACTGTCGGAGAGATGACGGGCGTTTCTCGAAATTGATATATTTGATGGATGTCTGATCGTTGAGAGGGTTATATATTGAATCAGTTCGGAATGTTCCGTGGCACACTTGTTCCTATATATTGTAGCCTCGTATAAGTATCGCGATATTTACAAAATACAAGTCAAAACAACAGTTTGTTTCCTGGCAATATTGTTAATTGAATTAATCACAGTTTTCCTTGTCGTTCCTTTGTTTTAAGCTTATCGAAGAAAAAAGAAATGATCAAAGTATTTTTACTTTAAATCCGCCCGAAGGGGACATGAAATACTTAAGTAAAATTGATTTAAATTGTGAAAAGTTCATTCTTATAAAGATGATGTACGGCTCGAAAATTCTAGAAAAATAAAGTTTAAAAAATGTAAAGTAATATACAATTCACGACAGCTTGGTCTATTGATTTCAGTATAGGCCAGGGTAACTAGACGAGTACATATACTATACGGTAGGTATTTTTCAGAAATTTTATTTTTCAAATTTTCCCTAGTCTGAAAACGTATTAATTTTATTGAAAAGAATACCTAACATGAGGCAGGTAGAGAAGATTATTACTATATATAGAATACATAATGTACTATTTCTTTTTTAACGAATTAATTAGTGCAGTTGGTAGTGACCCTGCTTTCTGTGCCGAGGGTGCCGGGTTTGATTCCTGGTAGGGACAAACTTTGTATGATGAGCACGAATGTTTGCACCCGAGTCATGGATATTATTATTATGTATATAAGTATTATATACTGGGTTCACCCCAAGTCCATTATACGGTACCCATAATAAAAGCGTTGCTTAGTGTGGGACCGTATTGTTGGAGTGTTCGTCTGGCGATATTTATTTATTTATTTTATCTTATACTTTACCAGGCGTGAATGAAAATCCATATTAAGGAAATCCATAATCAAAAAGGTGGATAAACCCCCTATCTTTATCTATCCTTGCCAACACAATCTCCAAAAATAACCTCCTATAATATAAACAAACTAAAAACGAACTTAAAAAAAACGCACCATTACCACCCCCGCTTGCTGGGTCAATGAAGCTCCGTGTGTTACATTATAAGCAGATTATGGGTCACCCACGCTCCCTATATTTTTCTATAACCTTTATCACGGAACCCGAACACGTGCCGATGCATTCCCGTCCCCTCGTTCCGCGCCGAGAAGTGAGTGCAAACACTGATAAGAACCACCGAAGGAAACCATTATTTGTTTTCTTTACCAAACATAATATTCTGAAGTTGTTTTCTCTGTTTATATTACAGATATGCATTAACCTTTTGAAGTTTTATTTAGAAGGTCTTTAAGGTAGGTGCGGAATTTACGCTTGTTTACGCGCTAAATCTTAAGAGACGGGAAAATGGTTGAGCGGTTGTAAAAGGTTTGAAATTTTCGTAATCATGTGTGTGCGTTAGATCGTTATTTCTTGCGATAAAACGAGTTGATGATTTTTGTGTTAGTACTGCAAATACTGTGATGAACATACTGTTTAAATTGAAATATGTAAAACTAATTTTAAGGATTTTATCGCGTTTTTATATTGATTTTACGTTCCCGATGTTTCGGCTGCTTTACAGCGTGTAAAATAAAATAATTAAAATTATGATAATACCTAAAATATGAATTCTTTTAGGCCAAGAGGGAAATTATTTTAGGAAATACTTTCTTTGCCCTAATATGAAACATTGCAATGACATAAATATAACCGAACTGTTACGGGGTAGTACATATAAATATAATATTAATTTTAATTTAGCATACCAACTGCACAATTACGACATGTTGACGAAAAAATACAATTTAATTATACAAATACAACATATAGATATGCATAAAATTTTTAGAATAACTGTTACATCTGTTGCCTGAGATAGAGTATTTTCGTAGTTCAGGCACAGAGACACATTGTACCGAGTCAATGTACAAACTAAGATAAGAGACTGCTACTCTACTCAGAATTAGAATGTTTTTTATTCAAGTAAACCATTCATCAAAAAAGTTACAAAATGCTAAGCTACAACTTTACCACCCTTTCGCAATGGTGTTCCCATGGAGAAGAACGGGCAAGAAGCCCTGAATACATACACAACTGTGGAACTTATTTCTTTATTCTAATTTCTAATATTCTAAATTCTTTATAATAAATATTATTGTTATTCTTATTTCTTTGAAAGCAATAAATATATCCATACATAGTTCAAGTACCTTTTCGTGCATCGGATTTCCACTGGACGAGTAGTAATGAAAATGGCAAACTGATTTATATTCCGTGGCAGGGCGTGGAAACACTTTTGATCCCAGGAAACGCCCTTCCATTTCCCGGAAATAGTGAAAAAAAAAGGAAACACGTATGCAAACGATGGTGTCGAGCATGTATCTTTTGGAAGAGTATCCTGCTTGATGACACGTCTAGTAGTTTGAACGTAGGCTACTGCACCGGGCGATTGTGGGTTCAATCAATTTCATTTTCGTAATAGGCTTAAAGTTTCACTGGGATCTCTGTATTTAGGTAATCTATATGAACAAAAGTTATATGGCATCGCTTGAGAACGGCTGGATCGATATGGCATTTTTTTTTCAGATGTACTCTACTAGCTCAAATAAGTTTTATGGGAATGAATAATGTTAAAAGTTGTATTTGGACAGGATAACGTGTGTCAAGTCAGCTAGTAATACATAATAAAAAAGCGTTTCTTACTATATAATAATAATAATAATATCGCCAGACGGACCCACCAACTATACGTCCGAACACACTACCAGTCCGAACTCGGGACCCTGGGCTCAGAAAGCAGAGTCAATACCAACTTCGTTAATCAGTATAACTCTAGGGACATACATTTGGTACAGTTGTCTGGCAATATTTATTTAGTTTTTCAATTTTACAAGACTTAGTGTTAACATATCTTTTCAGATCTCTTCGTCGGACTAATCTACGTGTTCCCGGATATAGTGCAGAAGATTACGATAGCTTGGCTGGCTGGGGAATTTATGTGCAAGACTGTGAAATTCTTACAGGTGAGTTTTGGAGTGAAATAACTTAATAATTATTTATTTGATTGAGGCGGTACGAAGATCGGCGGGACAACTAATATAAATATATACGACCTGATTAGCTCAGTGGGTAGTGACCCTGCTTTTTGTGCTGCGGGACCCAGGTTCGATTCCTGGTAGTGACAAACGTTGTGTCATTATCATGAATGTTTCCGAGTCATGGATGTTTATTATCTATATAAGTATTATATACCTAGTTCACCCTCAGACCATTGTACACGGTACCCATAATACAAGCGTTGCTTAGTGTATACGATACGACTGGCGATATTTATTTATTTAGATACCTAACAAATTCCTTAATATTATACAGAAAGTTTTAATAGAATAAATAAAAGTAACATTCATTGTCTACATTTTTAAACTTCAGCTAGACTTGTTTAATAACGTTTCCCACTCTTAGGGATGAAATAAATTTTCACCAACACCGTCCACAGGTGTAAGGGACAGCTTTAAATGGGATTACTTTAGCTGGTTAACTTTTTGCAGAACTTGTACGGAGCGATAAAGCGGGTTCGTTGTCACTCGTTGGTCCTATAAAAAGTATTCAGTTTTGCTTTTGACGCGGAGAAGCTTTAACGCAAGCTTAACCCCCGTATTTATAGACGTTCTATAACTTTATTAACGTCATATGTATTGCGCAGTACTATACGACGTTTGATAAAGTTATAGAACATCTACGAACTTCGGGCTAAAGATTTTACAACCTCAAAGGTGTAGTTCATTGATGGTTATGTTTTGGAACTCGAAAAGATCTTTTGATTTAGCTATATTGTAATGTATTGATGATGATGATTCTGTATATACTAAGCCTTGTACTTATGCTTCCTTAGGGTATTTGTAATCATTATAATAAAGACAAAATTTCGATATGACGATTAAAAAAATAATGGTTTCCAATAAAATGACAATTCAGATTTTTGGTGGTATTTTTTTTTATATTTTTCGAAAATCTGACTACACACAATGATTACCAATTCGTTAAATAGGCGCAGGTTCAAGGCTGAGTTCAATTAACGGTACGGTACAAGAATAATTCTTACTTTAGGACCGTACAGTTACGTGACTTGGGTGTGTTCGACTCGCGATTTTATATTTTTTTAAATTTCAATTTCAGGCAGTGGTGATGTACGCGTCAACATACGTGCTCGTAGCATTGAGCATAGACCGATGCGATGCCATCACCAATCCCATGAACTTCTCTGGAAGCTGTAAGTATCTACATTCATGCTTAGACGGGTCATGTTTTTGGGGTCGAGTCACCTTCGTCCGTAGGAGAATTAAGTACCCTCGAGATACCCTACACGTGACCCTGGGTGGTGCCAACCAGGTGACAACTCTACTGGTGGTAGGCTTCGGCCGTGGCTAGTCACCACCCACTGAACAAAACCATGTCGCCAAGCGGCCTAGCCGTGTTCCGGCATGATGTTCGGTGTTGCCATTCATGGATGGCGGGTCAGATCAGTTGCGCTGCATGTGCCTAGTGAATGTAGCGTCTCGATCTACTGCCGCCTTCCTACCTAGGCAAGTATGCTCCATCGTAGATCTCATCGTCACTTACCATCAGGTGAGATCGAGATCAAATACTTGCCTATAATGTAATAAAAAAAAAAAAAAAAGGTTCAAAATGTAGTTTAAAAAGAATTTAAAATTTATTATTCGCTCATTCGTAGCCCAGCAGTCCTGAGGATGCCTCGTTTAGAGGCGAAACACGTGTCGAATAATTTTTTAGATTAGCTTCGTTTCGTAGAGAATTGCATTTTATTTGAGGTCCCGTCACTTGTGATAGATAGTCTCTCGACTAACATCTTAGAGGAGTTCGGTGTTGCTGGCTTCTTTAATTATCGAGCCGAGGGTCAGTGGTGGGTTCCTCTTCCCCCATTTGTTTATTAAAAAAAAGTTAAATAATATCAAGCACCCACATACATTACTAGTAATATAATTATGAATGTACCCAACAGTATAAATCTCACGTAACCCCTTTATACTATATGATAAAATTATAAGTACCAGCCCTCCGCCTATTAACTTGAGGCCTAAGAAAATACAAAAGCGGGTATAATTAAATCTTTATATGGATATTAAAACATAGTATTCGCTTTATATAATTCAATTTGCCGCTCTGAATGGCAGGTGGGACATTATATTTAATATCTCGATTTAAGGGTGAAAGTGTTTAGTTTTAAAGGCACTTAAATAGTCACCGCTTAAGATTCTCCCGGTTGATATATATACCTGTATATTACTTTAAAAATCTACTGAAAATCTATTAAAGAACTCTACTTTGTGAAGTAAACTGTGCAATGCCTTTAAGATTGCTGAAAATTTCATGATTCGATCTAAATATCGCCAGACGAACACACCAAATAAATGGTCCCTAACTAAGCAACGCCTGTATTAAGGGTACTTTGGTATAAGCTAGGGGCGATCCCAATAACACCCAGATAAAGTTAAATTACGAAAATATTATTTCTGCAATTTGCCCAGGCGGAAATCGAACTCAAAGCCATCCGGTGCAGTTTGCAAAGAGTAGATTGTTCTAAAACGCTATACCACACCTGTCACCAATCATCAAATCAAGTAATACTTTGTTTTGGGAATGTAGGCTTTAAATCCTTTGAGTGTTTAACAAATGGAGCTGCGTACAGCCAACATAATATGTACTTTAATATAATATATATGTAGTGAGTTTCTGTCAAGTCTTGAGGAAGGGATAGAGGAGTAAAAACTCATAGAGATTCAAAATGGCAGCGATCGGAACTGAACAAATTGTTTTATACAGCTTATAGGATTTTTTATGGCCTTTTGAGTCCAGGCTTATTGGTCTGAATTTAAATCATTTTGTTTTATATTTCAGGGAACCGTGCGAGGGCGCTGGTGGTATCAGCGTGGCTGATCAGCATATTCTTCTCCATTCCACTCCTCATCTTGTACGAAGTCAAGGAGGTTCAAGGCGAGTTAATTATATGCTTTTTGGGTCATATCAATCTATAGTTACCTAAAATGTATCTTTATTATGTTGTCATCAACAGCTAAATTACGATCCAATAGCTATATTTTTATTTACTTACAACAATTTTCATGTTGCAATTGTACTTTTGGACTCTCGCTGATATGAGATAGTCGTTACAGAATAGCACTACTGCTCACAAATGTAGAAGTGAGAATTGATAACACTATTAGGATGAGCCGGAGGCTGGATGTACGTACTGTACTTAAGGATCTTATGGGTGCTTGTTGCAATTATGAAATCCTGAAAATACCTACGCAATATTTTTTATTCTGTATTCGTCATTTTCCGGAACTTTGGTCACGAATTCCATTATATCTCAATCCATCTATATATTCGTATAAATAAACTTTATTCACTGCTAGAAATCTCAGTTAGGCTATAATAATTATTCCCAATAATTACATAGAAAATAACTTAAATATTTACAAACTAAAGATATAAAGAAAATTACATTATTATACAAAACAAATATAAATTAAAAAGGGAATAGAAAAGCTTACTTAATATTTACAAAAAGTGTAAAAAATTTGGCACATGCGGTAGCGTGCCCTATCTACATTGACCTCCCATTCATGGAATCAACTCTGAACTGGGCCACTTTTCTTTTTAAGAGTCGCCCGAATAACATCCTTAATCGGGTATTGAAAGGAAAAAATGGCCTAATTATAAATGGTGACCTACTTCCGTTATCGGTTTTACATGTTCAAATGAATTGACTTTTAACTTATTAAAAAATGTTTTCATATTTTGGACTTGGTTTGGGTTATCTTATTTACAAGATCTTGCCTCCAGCCTTACCTTTGCTAGAAGAAAAAAAAACAAACAAACGAATAATAAATTATGATTATGGCAAATAACGGCTTAAAAAAAACTTACTCACGTTTCTCCTTTCAGGCGAACTCCAATGCTGGATAGAACTGGGCAACCCACAGCGATGGCAAATCTGGATGACTCTCATCTCCATCATGATCTTCGTGCTGCCGGCGCTGGCCATAGCGGCATGCTACGCAGTCATCGTTCTAACCATCTGGACGAAAAGCAAAGCCGTGGTCATGAGTCCGGCCATTAACTCAAGAAGAACTAAGACAATGAGAAATGGTTAGTCCATAAATAAATCTGAAGAGTAACATTTAGCCCGATAGATAGAGTTTTAAATGACTAGTCCACTGTACTCATAAAAAAGCGTTCCTTATTTTGCAACCGTGCAATAGGAGTGTTCATCTCGCAATCTATACATATAAATAAAATTGGAGTGTCTGTTTGTAATATTAAAATAACCGCTTTTTACTAAGTGCATTTGGATGTATACACGTTACCTATACCGAAACAACATTTTTTACAATTTTTGTCTGTCTGTCTGTCTGTCTGTCCGTCTGTCTGTCTGTCTGTCTGTCTGTCTGTCTGTCTGTCTGTCTGTTTGTTCCGGGTAATCTCTGAAATGGCTGGACCGATTTTGACGGGACTTTCACTGGCAGATAGCTGATGTAACAAGGAGTAACTTAGGCTACTTTTATTTTAGAAAAAAAATAGTTTCTCTCGAAAAAAAAATAAAACCAATGTTGCAGCGCTGCGCCTGATTAAGTTTGATAGCAACAATCTGCAATGCGTCCCGCGGGATCAGAACGTGCGAGCAGGCTGTTGCCAACGGTTGAGTCTTTGTTAAATACCACGCGGACGAAGTCGCGGGCAACAGCTAGTATTGAATAAAAACATAGCCAACATTCAAAGAACAAGACAAAAAAGAAATGCACCATAAAAACTAATGGCATCGTTTAATTTCCAACGGGATTGTGACACGAACCAGATACGGCTGGCTCACTAATGACTTCTCTAAATAGATTCCTCAGAATTGGAATTAAATCCACAGTTATATCGGGCCGCATGGAGTTTTATTATTGTAGGACGGACTTATTTAAGACGCGGCTTCTCAAGGTAATAGATATTTTAACCTGAGCCAGTGAGACTCTAAGTGAGTGAGTGAGAAAGCAGATTTAAACGAACAAGCAATGTAGGGTTAACATAACTAGGATTCACGTGAATGGGTAAAGGCTGATGGTTTACAGGCCAATATAGAACCCGTACAGCGACTGATATTTCATAGAGATAAAGGCCGAATTGGAATTTGATAGTATATTCATAGTGTTAAAAATGATGATAGAAATTGGAGTAGGTAAATGCTTGATCGAAGTTATAGTACGATCAAGTGAAGGTAGCTATAAAATTTACAAACCAACCAGTAAATAACTCTCGTGTAAATTGCTGATAGTATACATCACAGGTGACGTAGAGATTGGAGGCCATGACCTATCACGAACCTTATTGAAATGTCAAAGAGGTGTATTGGCAAAATGTTGTATGTCAAAAAGTATGTGTTTTATTTTACCAAATGTGTCAAATTGAAGAGGCAATACTAATTATCTCTATTACTGAAGAGAGTTATTATGTTACCCATAAACCTTCTGTTCGGCATTCGGCCGCGATCAACTAAGATTAATTTTGATTTAATTCTTTCAGGTCAGGTGGAGAGTGACCCTGACTCTCGGCGCGCGAGTTCCAGGGGACTTATACCGAGGGCCAAGATCAAAAGTGTCAAGATGACTTTTGTTATAGTATTTGGTGAGTAAAGTTTTTGATAATACAAGAATAGAAGATATATAACGCAAAATCTTATTCAATTATTTTTGAAAACTTACGTAGGTAAGCGTAGCCGGGAGTCTGTTGCTTTTAAGAAATAACCTCAAAGTTATAAAACCGTGATGCGCGCGTCGGTGGTTAGAAAGAGCAACCATGGACATTCTAAACGGAGCATCTTAGCATATCATTTTGTGAAATGTTTGGCGATTCATAAGTTAAAAAATGTCTAACGCATACATGTTCCTAGATATACGATAATATAATATTCCTTATATTAATAGTGCTATCTATATGTAAAAACAAAGTCGTGCTAGTTACACCATTTATAACTCAGGAAAGGGTAGGAAAATTTTTATGATCTTTTATTTTTTTAAATTTGTCTCCGCCCCAACTGGCGAAATAACTATTAGGTAAAAATTTAAAAAAAAAATGATTTTGTCATAGATTTGATCCTGAGGCAGCACGAAGTTTGACACAGCTTGTTTGAGACAGCTTGTACTATATAAAAGTAATTCTAAGTTTTTTTTCAGTGTTCGTGCTTTGCTGGTCGCCATACATAGTATTCGATTTACTCCAAGTTTACAACTACATACCGCCGACACAAAGCAACTTGGCTATGGCCACTCTCATTCAGAGTTTAGCCCCACTGAACTCCGCTGCAAACCCATTGATTTGCTGCATGTTTTCACCACACATCTACACCAGCCTTAGGTAAGTGCTGTGCCACCTTGAGTATTTCTTTATACCTATCGTGAATCTGAATCTTATTTTTTATCGGTCATTAACTAAATGTTATTACAATCAGGGAATTTAATGTACTATTTATTATACATTACTGATATATCAATTTATTAAAAATTGTAAAATATGTTACACATTATAATTTTTGTTTCACCTCATGTTCCGGTTAGTATTTGAAACACCTAGCGACATCTATGTTTGCTTACTTGAAACAATTCACTTTGATGGGTTCGTGAGTTTTTCGAATTATTTTGTGAGAATTTCTAGAAACATTTATACTCACAAGATGATATACTGGGTGCACACATTAACTGACGCTCATTATACTCAAAAACAGGTAAATACTCATTTGAGGCTTCATTTCACACTAACAAACCTTATTACTTTATTATATACAATGACACATACGAACCCATTTTAACACACACATAATCACATTTTCAGACGCGTAGCATCGTACAAGTGGGTATAACGATGTAATAATTGCAGGCGGGTACCGCCATACAAGTGGCTGTGGTGTGGCCGCCGACTCAAACGCCACAACCGTGGCACGCTCAGATCGAGATCTGACTCAACAGCGAACTCGGACCTACTTAGTTCAACGCACACAAGGAGATCTCATTCTGTAGCTACGGTAATATGCCTGTTGTCTTCTAAGATGCTATGCGCTCTATTAAACAGTATATTATAGTAGATTTAATAAAGCATTGGTGAGAGTTCCACGTTGGGCGCCATTAGTAAATGAAGTAATAAAAATGAGTCGTATAATAGTTTGGTATCCTTATTAATAGAGAACCAGCTGCAGATGATACCTTCGGCAAAAGATTTCTGAAATAGAAATATACTTATAAAAATCCACCCTTAATAGAAAAGCATTATCCATATAACTAATTTTAAGTATCTTATTTATCTATTTCAGATCTTGAACCGCACTCGAAGCAATAGTGTCCCCCGTCCGTCAATTGATCCGCGGCGCACGCAGTTGCTCGTGCTGGTGTCGGCGCGCGACTGACGGCGCGTGGACGCGGCGCACGAGCCGGCGCGAGACGTCATGCTCTAGCGCCGTCTCACTGCGCACGCGCACATTAACGCCGTGCTATACCTGTACAGAAACGATTATGTATAGTATACAGAGACCGCATTGTTTTTTGTTTTCGCTGGGAAATGCATTTACGCATACCACCCAAGCCCCGGGGTGCTTGTGCGGTTATGTGGGGCTCCTGGACGAGTCCAGACTACCCACTAAAACCCATTGCCGCCCTCTCTGCCTATTGTGGGGCGCCACGGGATAGCTCTACGAGCACACAAGCGTGACTATAGTATACAGAGACCGCCTGCATTGAGGTACAGTTAACCCCAACGGTCTTCATCCGGCTAATATGATTTCTAGTCATTTCAGGAATAATAATTCATGACGGCATTTAATTAATTATTTTTTTATCAATATCCTTAGCTATTTATTTTGTTTATGATTATAATTAATTTATTTAGTTTTATTTACTTTGTCATAAAACTTTTATAAAAACTCAGTATTGATCAATGTCGAGCTCGTATCGAATTACTTTGCGGTAATATAGGTAATAAATGTGACGCTACATCGAATAATTATAATTATTTTATTTCAAATGAAAAACTTATAATAACATTTACACAAAAACCTGTACAAACCTAAATACAAAGAAACACTAGGACGCTAGTATTTTGTAGATGTTAAATTTTACCGAATAAGTAGATAAAAACGCAGTACGAATACTACGAATCGAAAAACTTTGGTAAGAAATTATAAATAAAAAGGAAATGTAAGTCAGTATAAGAACTTTTTATTACTCGTTGTAAGATAACAAATAATTAAATAAACAATTGAATACAATGTAAAGAACTGAAAATATATTATTTATGTCTAGAAATTTTAAATTAAGGTATTAGTACCCGTTTAAATAATTTTAGAATTGTAAAAATATTTATTATTATGCGAATAAATGTAAATTGTAGAGAGGCTTATCAAATGGACTAGTTTTGTGTACAATTATTTTTGTACTGTGAGTAATAGATTGTATAAGTTTTGTCTAAATATATTTAGAGAAGCTATTAAACGTCGTATCAGTGTCTATCTGTTTCATTGTAACCTTACCTGTAACCATACCTAAATGTTTAAAATAATAAAAAATACAAACTTGCTATGCAAATGGTAATTTTGAACCAACCTTATTATTTAACAGGTTAGTACTATAATACCAAAGCTCATACATTTTAGCAGCACTAGATAAGATTAATGTTTTTCAGTACATTACTCTTCCAACCCTTAATGTAATGAACTCTTGTAATTAAACAACCAAATAACTTTTACACTTTATTTATGTTTATTTGAATGTTTAATTGTAAGGAATGTTAAGGAAGCTTTATTATTAACGAGATAATTGATTTGAAATTGCAAACTTAGCTACTAAGTACTTAATTACAAAATGGTAATGAATATCTATACAAAGCAAAACAAGTTATCACAAAATTAAATCTTGCAATGGTGATATAGCGAATCCGGTGAAATTTAAAAGACTACACAAATTAAAACTCTCTGTCCTTTAGAGCATAATATAGCGCATTGAGAAGTACTTGGACTAACTAATAATAATCAAATCAGATAATATTATGCATTGAGGGAGCGATGTTTTGTTTAATAATCGTTACCACAGGGACACCTTACCTTATAACATCACTATAAACATCAGTTTTTTTAAGTCCTTTTCGTCTTCTGCTTCAAAATTAGGATGACCAGGTATATTTTAAGCAAGCATTCTCCATCGTTGATCGCGTTGTCACACTATCAGTTGAGATTGCTGTCAAATAAATAAAAGAAACAATATAAATGCTGAATATTCACAACAAAACCCGGCTAAACGCATGTTGTCACTGCCAGTCACGATCAGACGGATATTGTGCAACTATATCGGTTCCTAATTTTGCTTCGGAACCCTAAAAAAGGTACAGGTTATTCTAAAATTTATTATATTTGCCAAGTAATCTAAGTGAGTAGTGACTGATAGCATATGACTGATAGATTTTTACTGGTGGTAGGCTTCGGCCGTGGTTAGTCACCACCCACTGAACAAAGCCATGTCGCCAAGCGGCCTAGCCGTGTTCCGGCATGATGTTCGGTGTTGCGATTCATGGATGGCGGATCAGATCAGTTGCGCTGCATGTGCCTCTATCTACTGCCGCCTTCCTACCTAGGCAAGTATGCTCCATCGTAGATCTCATCGTCACTTACCATCAGGTGAGATCGAGATCAAATACTTGCCTATAATGTATATATAAAAAAAAAGCATCTGAATGAAGTAGATTACATCATTAGCGTTCTAGATGTTTAATTTTCTGACCTCTTCAAATATGTTTTTATATTACGCGTCGGTGAACATGTGCCCTTCCAACAGTGAGTATATTAAAAACCCCGAGTGCGTCCGGTCCCACCCACTGCACGTACTCGTACATTAATATTTATAAAATGACTCGGTTATCCTGCAGACTATCCTGGATCCACTACTTGCAAGACATCTAGAAATAATATAGAGCATGAAATATTCAGACATAGTCATTTGCGCTTGTACATAATATTTTATTTTTATCTTGTGAGTATTTAACAATGGAACTTGTTTCTAGTAGTTCATTATAGAAAAATACGTGGATATGCGTGCACACTTGTGCATAATAAAACATGTCTAAACACACATACTAAGGAATACATGGATGGCGGGTCAGATCAGTTGCACTGCATGTGCCTAGTGAATGTAGCGTCTCGATCTACTGCTGCCTTCCTACCTAGGCAAGTATGCTCCATCGTAGATCTCATCATCACTTACCATCAGGTGAGATCGAGATCAAATACTTGCCTATAATGTAATAAAAAAAAAAAAACCCTACACACTGGCATGTAATGTTTATAGCCAATACTCATAAGGGCAGGATTTAACTTGGGAAGTCTATGCTAATTGGTCTAAGCCCTTCATTTGAGGTTAGACAAATTATATATAGCGGAATTCGTTTAAAGTTGAATGCAAGCCAAGATAAAAATCATGTTAGAGGCTGTGTCACAAATAAATGATAAACCCAAGCAACAACTGGTTTGACAGAAATTGTGTCGGCTATCTTTCAAATAAGTTATTGATAGGGTTTAACAACACATTGTGAAAAGGCCCTTATATTATTTGATCGTAAGTATTTATTTTAACCGTTTAAATTCATCACCGCACTCCAAGCAGTCGTTTCTAGATAAAAGCAAATTGCCATCTAAAGTGATGCTGGCTCTTTAGAAATACTTTAGCATATTAAATTTTCTTTGCAATTTACTTTGACGTTATGGCATTATCTTGTCTTATCTCCAGACGTCCATTACTTTTCAAGTTGAATTATTAAATCTTTAGCGTTTACAATCATAAATCACGTTCAAATAAAACACATTGTAGGAATTGGTTTTGAGCTCTGAAAATAGTGAGTCTCCTCAGGTCAAACACACGTATAAGTATTAATGTTTTCTTTTTGAATCAGAAATAGATCAGGGATTTGCAAATCCTGTATCGTTAATCGCGCCTAAACAATTCTAGTTATTTGATTAACAACTATCTATGCAGTTTTTTATAAAATAACACTTACAATTTGATAGAATAATATTTTAATGTTAAACAACAAATATTTTCATGTCATTTTCTTACGACACACATTCCCATTGAAAAAGTCGTCAACATCACACACCAATGTAAACCTGCCGGGTTAACAAACTTATGAAAAGTTTACTAGTTTATTGCATAGTCACTTTTTGCATTTAACTAATAATATCCCGCCTTATTTATATTATTATAGTAAAAGTATTTCAAATAATTACATTGTTAAAAGTGGTTAGAAGGGCCCCGTAACCAACAGGTACTGCGTTCAACACTGGCCGTTATACTATTGACGCGTGATCACTCCCAGCACAAAGTTTAGCTTAGTTAGAGGCTAGCAGTAAAAGGTTGATCTCGCACGAAGTACTTTTATAACTGTATCCAGTATACTTAGTTCTTTATTATGGATTAAATTTTATAGCGTAGCATATAAAATATTTTTATACGTCAGTTTAGGATTCTAATCCGTGCTTTAAATTGTGTGCTCAAGTCTAGACTACGGTCATCTAAAGGCTCGCGTATCAACATCATATTAGTGCTAATACGTATCAAAAATAAACAAACTTCTTTTACATTGAATATATTTTTGAGTCTATAATATGAAACTTGAACTGAGCTCTGTTTGTACACTAAATATATTTAAACGAAAATTGTGCTATTACATTCATATCCGAAACATTTGTTTTTTTGGATACTTATCTGTGTGCCTGTGTATTACAGCATCACGGTAAGACTATTAGACCAATTAATTAAAATACAACGGGACCGGCCCGGGAATCGAACTGGTCTCCACCACCTCCCCTCTCTAATTCTAGTCCAAGCCTAGAAAACCGAGCGGGTTCCGCGAACCAAAAAATCTGGATAATAAAATAAAACCGTAAAACCTGTTGGCGGCGTTCAGCGATCAAATTGATTGGAGTCAAGGTCGGGCAAGGTCCCGCGCTCCTCTTTGAGATAATGCTGCGGTGTAAACTCTCATAAACGAGGCTCCAACATCAATGTCGTAAAGTAAGTATTTGCGGGTAGTATGAAAAAGAAACGAGAAAAGTTGGTATAAGGTGCTGAACAGAAATGTGTTTGAAAATCAAATGCCTATTGATCCGCTTGGTGCCAGATTTAAGGCGCATTTACATTGGATCAGTAACTCAAATAAGTTCAACGGCAAATCAGTGATTGGTACTGCTATAATGTTAATCGGTTTATGTGTGTCAAGCACGGACGATTTCGACGACGATTGACGTGGTCAGTAAGCTCTCCCGAACTTATTTTTTTTTTTTTTTTTTTTTATTAGCCAGCGCCAATGGTATCTACTGATCGCGTGTGTGTTGTTATTGTGAAGTCATATTTGTGTGTGTAAGCACGACTAACTGACGAAGGAGGTCATTCACTGACGAAGGAGGTTATTCACTGACGTCAGCACTAACATCTGTTACTGACTCAATGTAAATCTGCTTTTACATTCTTTTCTTTACCAACATTTTATACACTGGTAATAGAGGTACACCACAATACACCCAACATTTCGCCAATGGTATTAGGTATCAATGAAAGAGGGGGAGCATTTTGCTATAATACCGGGCACTCCAGCTCAATATAAGGGAGTTCAGGCCATAGGCCACCAAACTGGCCCAGTGCGTGCTGGCGAACTTCTCACGGCTTTGAAGTTTCCTCCCGATTTTTGCCCTCACCGTACTTGCTGTAAGTCAAATCATTATTGAAATCCCAGAGGTGCTAGACGAGACTAACTCTATTAAATAATAAAATACTTGAAATAGTTTCTAACAACAGTTCTATAAGCCGATTCCTTATATTTATTAGCTTTGGAAATACGCCAATTGTCTTAAATTTCATTTCCCTTAACGTTAGTTTTAATTTGATATCTACGAATGGTTTTATAAATCCCTTGCATTTAAAATCCAATTCTGAATGCTCAATAAATATCATTAGATACGACTTGATAGGACTCTATATTTAAACGCTGAGAACGCGATAAGACCGCCCACTGTACACTGTACCTATGTAATAATACCATATAAAATGTTTATGAAATCGGTGTGCAATAAAGAGTTATCTATCTATCTATCTAACACATTTACAGACCAAAAAATCTATACTAATACTAATACAAATTATAAATGTGAAAGTTTGGATGGATGGATGGATGGATGGAACGGCTAAACAGATCTGGATGAAATTTGGCACAGAGATACATTATAGTCTGGAATGGCACATAGGCTACTTTTAATCCCGGTAAAATGTATGGTTCCCGTGGGATTGATGTTTTAATTTTTCATACTTTTTATCGCGGGTAACACCGCCGGGCGCAGCTAGTGAGTAATAAAATGTTTTGTAAATAAATATCTATTAATAAAGGATACTTATTTTAGTGAATATAAAAATAAATTGACCATATACAATATAAGGCCACCCGGTGCCGTCATTTAAAAATGTGGGGCCTTATATAAATTACGCCAATTGTATAAGACATTAAAAAAAATACACCCTGTACTGAGCGCATGGCCAAACGCTACTGGTGTATCGTGTTTATAAAAAAACGAGCATAATTAACACAATTATTTAATACATCAATGTGATCTATATAGCTTACCGATTTATCTGTTAAAATATTTTACACCATTTTTGTTACACTTATATAAGTGCCCCTACTTACTGTTCACTAGGTAGTGAACAGTAAGTAGGGGCACTTATATATTTATTTTTATACTTGATAAGGTTATCAAGTATAAAAATAAATCCATAGATTATATGACCTTACACATTGGTTTAAGTTCATTATTTTCGAACAAACCAATTTTGTATGGCAACACGGATCATCCAAATTTAGAATGCTCTCATTTTTATTTCGACTGTTCTATAAGGTTATCCGAAAAAGATTTCCTTTTTATCTGGGTTCTGTAGTTAAACCTTCTTAGTTTGACTTGTAGATCCGCCATGTCTGTTCTTCCTGCCACCTGTCTCATTATTGAATCGTAGCCTATTAGCACTACAAAGCTGAAATTCGACATAAATAATTCATAATTTGGTCTACTTGATAACTACGATAAGGGTTCATTGTTGAAATGGCTACGGAGCCCTTCTTTGTCAGTGATCGGCTGCACACTTGGCTGGTTTTATTTCTCTCTGGGGCGATGTTGTTACCAAATTCTTTATCCTGAAATGTTTTTTTTTTGTATTAAGATCATTTGTTTTACGAAGCTCACCTGTCACCTGAGGTGTTTATTTTTAAATGAGCTGATCCAACGGATGTTTTCCAGCCAAAATTATTGACATTTTCAAATGGATATTTAGATTTTTTAATTTTTCTTCGTCCCGAATAGCAGAATAACTATTAATATATGGGAAAATTTCACGAAAAAAATAATGATAAAGATATATAATTTTCTCATACATTTGGTTCTTAGGCGGTAGGAAGTACGCCAGGACAACTAGTAAAATATATGACGCGACAATAAAACTATGACGTGTTAAACTTAAGCTGCCAAGAAGCAAATAGTTATGAGATTATGACATCAGTTCGTAAAAAAAGTCCAGAGTCATCGTTAAAGAATATTTCGCGTATTTCCGACATCATTACTATTAATGAGTTAACTATATTATGCCAACGACAGCCCTATAGGTTTTCTATTCTCGCACTTGGATACATCCCAAATGCCCGCGATTTGTCGAGGGATCGATTTGTTAAGTTTTGCAATAAAAACTCCAAGGAGTCGACAGTTTTTGTGTGTAAATTTCTTTGTTATTGTTTTTTTATGAGGCTCTCTGTTGTTAGTTTAAATACTAGCTTTCAGTCGCGGACCCGCCCATGTTCACTTTAAAGATAAAATGTAGCATATGTGTAATTAAATATTACCATCTTCCGACTGTAATAGGTTCGATTCCCGTCTTGGCAAATTTCGCAAATGATCTTTTCGATTGCTATCGTCTGGGTGTTACTGGGACCGTTCCCAGTCCATTGAATATAAGTATAAGTGTTGATAAGTTTGGGATAGGAATTGGTGCGTTCGGCTAGCGATATTTATTTAGTTATCTCCAAAACGAATGAACCCATTTCAACGCAATTTTCTTGCTTAATAACTGGGTTTGATACGGACCAGTACTGCACCTATTGCGTTCTGATTTATAAATCTAATACCGTGATTTTCAGGCCATTATTTTAAGTTACTTATCATCTGAAATGCAATCAGTCTTCGTGGTCCCTTACAATGTAAGGAAGAATATAACCCCCACATCATTTCAGTCTATCAACAAGAGGGTAAAAGAGACCTTTTCAGCTATTTATGGTACAATTTAAAATAAGAGATTTGTTGATGACCCGTCTCTTACATAAAGGGCTTTAATGATGTTAATCAACATGTACATTAACTGTGCCGCGGTTTTGATGTCGGTTGCAATTTGGCCTGTCGTTTCTATTTGTATGAATTAACCCTGTTTATACACATTTAGGCCCATTTACAAGAGCATTAAAATTAAATTTACAGGAGTATTAAAAATAATTATGTAAAGAAAAAATTAATGGGACTAAATATTGGTATCAATTGAAGTGGTAAGATTTTTAAATATTATATCTTCTAAGTACGTTTTAAAAATGTAGGTTCAAAAAGTTGGATTCAGCCTCCAATGTTAAGTTGCGTTTAAGCTTTTGAAGGATAGCGAGAAGATATAGCGGATATCGGGTGGTAAGTAATAAGAATAACCAATAGAACTGCTGGGCGCGATGTCCACCACGATGCCATATATTAAAAAAAACACTTTGAAACCCTCATGTCACTGTTAACTTTAAAGTATTAAGTAAAGAGCGCACATATTCAGAGCAAGTATAGACTAGAGAAGGTACTCTATTAACGAATTAATTGTTAGACCGTGCAATATAATGTTTACTGAACCCAAAAGTAATTGAATTGTTGTTTAAGTTTAAGAGCACGTACTATCGGTTTCTGTTCAACAACATTGATTAGTTTGTCGTTGCGTAAATGGTATGAAGTGTGATTAAGGACTAAGACTAAATATCTATACTAAATACGTAACTAAACATATACTACATACATATCATACCTGTAGTGCAGAGCATTCGAGCTGAACTAAATGATGAAAGCTTATTTATTAAACTCTATATGTACACCAAAGAAGTAAATATAACAATAATCAAAGGCAACAGATAGATAGTACAAATGACGGTCTTATCACTAAAATGTGATCTTTTCCAGACAAGCTATAACGGAAAAGGAGAAGGATAAAATAAAAGATGTGTAATAGTTGGCGTACAGAGCGTCAGTTAAGGCACTCTTGGGTACTGCTTAATATACACACTAATACTATAAAAACTAAAACTACTACAATAAAGTATTGGTAAGACTGACCCCAAATACTTTCGACATACTTGTATTTGCATTTCGGAAGTACTTATAAATATATTATGAAATCCACTCGGTACCTAGTTAAGTATTCGGTTATATATTCGGGTTATATATATATATATATATATATAACCCAAAAACCGAGATAAATCTAATCTAGTTAAGTATTCGGTTATATATTCGGGTTATATATATATTTATATATATATAGGTATTTTAGACACTCAGATGTTGAATATATTCAAAAAAATTACTTAAGTAAGTACTTAGCTGACTTAAATATTTTTTTCAACACTCATATCAACATATATGTAACTTGTCGTAACTTACGTAGGTAACAACTATTGAGCTATGTTTCATTAAAAGTATCGATGCAAATTGTTTTTTTGTTTTTAATACAGAAAAAAATGGTGTAAATCTTGTTGATTGGTTTAAGTCTATATTTTACAAAGCCGTTGTTCCATGCTGACTCGAACATCATACACCTTCAGTGAGTGGGATGAGTGACTATACGGGTGGGGTTAACAGGACGGAGGGGAGGGGTGAGTCACCGTTCTTTAAGAGTTTTTCTCTGTTACAGCGACGTGAAGACGAGCTCCTGATGTTTTAACACAGGCACACAACGGACAGTTTGTGAGGGTCAATGAACCGATCGACTTGTTATGATAAAGTTTGAAGACTGAAGAATATTCAGGATCTTGTTCTATGGTACGACACAGTTGGGAAAGTAATCAAACAGTAATATGCGCAGGTTGAAAATATATATTATGTTTGTTTTAATATTATGACGTTATCTTGCAATGGAGTAGTTTGGAGCTAATTTCTGTGCTTTTTTTCAGACAATTTTTGTACGAACGGCGACAACAACTACGCATATTTGCATACCTGAGCAAAATAAACTCATGTTAATACACCTACAAACACTAGAGGAATCTACACACAATCACTATTTTTATGGGCATTATATTAAAATAAAATAAGATATAATACCAGCCCTTTTTAAGTGCCACTCCTCGGCATAGCCCTCCCATCAATGCGAGGGGGATTAGGGCATAGGCAACCTAACTGGCATAGTGCGGGTTAACGGGCACACGTCTATAGATGAGTTCATTTAGACATGCAGTTTTCCTCACGATATTTTCCTTCACCGTTAAGCAAGTGATAATCCTGAAGTGCGAGCCGGGATTTAAACCTGCGATCCTCGTTACCGAGCCAAGCGCTCTACCGACATGGCTATCACTGCTCATTTATAATATTATTTAAATTAAAAACATTAACGTTTAATCATCAATCCTAATCATCATTATGGAACGCTTGTGTCAATTTTGACTATACTTCTGCTTTCCGGTTTCCTGTTTATATTATCGATATGATTCATGAGTTATTCAGGCGTTGTGATATAGTATGGAAGCGTTGTGCTATGGTATTGTTGTGGTATGGTAGGTGTTGTGCTATGGGTCATTGTCCTGATAGAAAATATAATATTGCCAGACGAACACACCAACTATACGGTCCCACATTAAGTAACGCTTGTGTTATGGGTACCGTACAATGGACTGAGGGCGAGCTCAGTACACAAAACATTTATAGATATTAAACTTCCATGACCCGGGTACAAGCATTCATGCTCAATGCTCATCACACAAAGCTTGTCTCTCCCAGGATTCGAACCTGAGACCCTCGGCACGGAAAGCAGGGTCATTACCAACTGCGCTAATTAGGTCGTCAAATCTATGTCGTTATACGTTTTTTTAAAACTTAATTTGTTTTGAGCCCGCCATAGATGTGTGATGCAATCTGATTATCAACAATCGAGGATCCGACAACCCGCTAACCCGCATCAGACAAGAGTGTGGGTTTCAACAACTAATGCAATATTTTCTCCTTATTCATATTCAAGTTTTCTGCCCCAGGGAATAGATACACAAGAAAAACTTGCTGAGTACATACCTAAGTTTTGCCAAACTTTAGGCGGCTCTATTCTCAATAGACTCATAGCAAAGTGTACAAATATCAAAATAAATACACATAATATTATATTATGTATGTCACAGCAGTCGATGTTTAACTTCGACATTTATAGATGCGAAGTTGTAACACTCGTGCGGGTACTGTTATAATTTAGCTTGAATATATAGGTGTGTAATAAAATGTAATAATATTATGTATTAGAAATTGTAGGTCACTGCTTTTTTACAAAATAGGTTTGCTATATATCTTGTAAGCTCATTTAATATCAAAGTCCAAGTCAAATCATTTATTTCGTATAGGTCTAAGGGGACACGTAACTTACAAATTAAATTTCATTTTTTTTTCTTAACTCTACAATTGGATCGGAACGTGACCTCAACTGAGAAGATCCGGGAAGAAACTCAGCGGGCTTGTCTTTTTTTACAAAATTAATTATTTTAATCTTTTTTATTGCCATGTGTATCTTTATCTACAGCTGGTACCTAATCAATAACAGTTTAGAGACAGTCCAATGAAACGAGTGTATTCCAAACCAAACAGGAAATTATACAAACTCCTAATCTTAAATGTTGTATTGCCAACACCTATCTGATTAATAGAACTGAAACCCCAGAGGGTTTTTTTTTTTTTGCCAGAGATATTCCAAATTATGTAGTGGAACAGTTCTAGAGCATATTGGGTAGTTTTATTGAATATTACCTTTTAGAATAGTCATTGATAAGTAATTTAAACTCTTATTGGATGACTCATTCATTTCATCGTGAACCCGTATTACTTTCACAGTTGAATGGCAAAACTAATACCAACTTTTATAACTGCGCATTATTATTTTTTCCTTGGGTATCTGAAATCTAATTTAATTTCGAATGAGTTGCAAGACGCACATGCAATTTGTCTAGCTATCTATTAGTGGTGCCATAACATTTTTTCTGCTAGGTACTAGTCTATGATTGGGTTTATTTTTTAAGTTAAGTGCGTCAATATTAGTGTCACGCCACCGAAGAAAAAGGTCGCTACCATCTTTGTACACCTGCAAGTTTTAATTGTAACCTGTCATTCCATATTGAATCTTTCAAGAATTTAAGTAGTAAGTAAGTATGTACATACTGATATTGATACTGGACAAACTTTAAGCAAGAACTTGGAATTATATCTGGCCGATAAATTAGTTTATTAATTAAATTACACAAAAAAAAATGGCTGGAATTTTAATATGTTTTATTCCGAACACTAAGAATGATATGGAATGTTGATAATGTTGGAAAACCCTGTTAATGTCGCGTTGTTTATTGTTTGTTATCATGAGGAAGCCCTGTTTTAAACATTATATTATATATCAAGTGTTGAGGGATCGCTGGTTATTTCATTAGTATCGCGATTCGCATCGAGTAACCGTTGTTACCCTCCGTTATGGAAAATCTCATCGTTTTCGTATTTTGTGCTACACTCTGTAAGTTAATATCCTTCATACATGTTTGCATTCCTAAATTAGCATGGTTACTATGAGTTAATCTTGTCGTGTTTCCGATAGTATCAGCATTTTGATAACTAAGATTTTTTTTATGTACATTATTTTAATGTTCTCTGTATTTTTTATTATGTGTAAGTATATTGATTTGATTTATTGCTTTGGGAACGTTATATTTATAACCTACTAGCTGACTCGGCAAACGTTGTTTTGCCATATAAAATAAATGGAGATATAAACTATCCTATCTCTCAAGTTGGATCGAACTGCACATGGTGTGCGAATTTTATTATAATCGGTTAAGTGGTTTAGGAGTCCATTGAGGACAAACATTGTGACACGAGATTTATATATATTAAGATTATTGGCCCTGTTAAAATATTTTATACTGTTATTGTTGCACCGTATATAAAAAAATCTCCTCTGACTTTGCTTGTGGCATGTATATGACTATTATATTATTGAAGGTTATTGTCAAAGTCAAATCATTATTTCGTGTAGGCCAAGTACAGGCCGACACGCCATTTTCATATCATAATGTAAAATCCATTATTTTATTTATAATGTGTATTTATTGAATGCGTTATTGCTATTAATTACTTGACATTGGCAAAATACCCATTAAGGTTTGGAGAGGCCATATTCATATTCATTTTATTACATCTCATCTCATTTCGTAAATATAGAAGAAGAAGTACAGGCCAAAGGGGCACTTAAAACTGTAATTTACACTTTTTTCTTACCTCTATAACCGGATTGAAACGCGTCCTCAATTGAGAAGATCCAGCTATAGGAACTCAGCTTACGTATATATTCATTTTATTGGATTACAAACGATTGTCACAAAATACTTACAATAAACATACAACTAAATGTAATAAACAAAAATACGGGGAAACACCGCTTGTACCATTATCTTTTTTACAGTATTTTTTTTAAATTGCCAGTTTATATCACGCGAGTAAATTGTATTTACAGTAGCGTCAGTAATAAGGACTGAAACAAAGGAGTATCGCAAAGATTACGTCTACGATTGGCGCACAGATGCATTTTACAAACTCCATATCGAGTCTCTCTCCAAAAGTGAGAGAGAAAAGGTGTGCGAGAGTGAGGGAGCAAAACTAATGTCACCGATGTCGTATGAGGAGTTAACCCAATTCCACGCCAAGTTGAACCAATACCAGTTCCCGTATACGGAGGAAGATGGCGATTATCAACATCGTGACGTACCTGAAGTACGGTCGATCTTTGATCGTGAGTATCAGTGTTTAATTTAGTTTAAGTAAGCCAATAGTAATTTAGTTTCAGTAGAAAGCCAGTAGTCATTTAATTTCAGTAGAAAGCCAATAGTAATTTAGTTTTAGTAGAAAACCAGTAGTCATTTAGTTTCAGTAGGAAGCCAATAGTAATTGACTGTCAGTAGATAGCCAATAATAGTCATTTAGTTCCACTATAAAGCCAATAGTCACGTGGTCGGTCCAACAAGATGAATACAAAATGCCCCTTAGAATCTTTCCGAAATGTCATAAACCGAGTTACGTGAAGTTGTCTGTAATTCTATTATTGCATTGTTTTATAATTTTTGTTTCACGATTACGTGTGAATAGATTTAAGAAATCATTTAAAATGACAAAAATACAGACGATTAAAGATTCCAATGAGATAAAACGAAAAGTAAGTAATGACGTCACCGCCATAGGAAAGCGCGTGTGTGACGGAGAAAGAGTGGTATCCTATTCCTTCCTCACCCCTTTTACCAAACTTTAATAGCAAATATGTTTGAAATTATGTTTTATATTACAAACACCCTACATCTGCTGTTCTGTGTTTCCAAGGGCACGTAGCCACTGACATTCTTCGAACGGCGAGAATGTTTTCAATCATTCTAGCGAACGCTACAAGCATATGTTCTAATTGTTTGCAGCGTATTTGGGCATATTTTCAGGGATTAAAATCGTGACGTCATGTATGTTAATGAATTTCAGCGGAACTAGAAGCAAGGGATGTGCTTGAGATGACTTGCCAGGTGACAACGCGGGATGGCTACGTTAAGACTACTGCTGTGTATCGAGACCAGCCCTTTATTTGCAAAGTTGAGGCGAAGGAGGTTCCCTACGATCCTCAATGTAGAACACACGCTAGAGGTTGGTGGTCTATACAAATAAATAAAATTGGAGTGTCTGTTTGTAATATTAAAATAACCGCTTTTTACTAAGTGCATTTGGATGTATACACGGTACATGTACTAAAACAACATTTTTTAAAATTTTTGTCTGTCTGTCTGTCTGTTTGTTCCGGCTAATCTCTGAAATTGGACTGATTTTAACGGGACTTTCACTGACAGATAGCTGATGTAACAAGGAGTAACTTAGGCTACTTTTATTTTAGAAACACCCCCCTTACGACTTAATATCACAAAGGCTGCCGGTCGCGGGCTCAGAACGAGCGAGCGAGCTATTGCTTACGGTTGTGTGTGTCTTTGTTAAATACCACGCCGATGAAGTCGCGGGTAACAGCTAGTTACCTAATGAAATTTATGCGAAACGTACCTTTTGGTAACATTAACTTTTATTTACTTTTATTACTACAGGTTATAAGTTCTACCCGTCAGTAGGCAGCTGCTACAAGGTCTCGTCGGATAAGCAAACTTGGGACAATGCAGCCGCTCAGTGCCAGGGGGAAGGCGCCCACCTCGCAATCATCAACTCTGATCAAGAAGCACTTATTCTGAAGAATATAACGAACTTGCAAATAAGATCACAAGCGTACGTCCATATTGGTTTCAAAGTTCTAAAAGACACTGAACCTCGAGTGTTTAAAACCATTTTCAGTAAGTATTTTTTTGGTTTAAGATGGTTCGACGATTTGGTAACCATTGCTGGTAGGCAATACATGACCACAACAAACCCAAAAGCCTAGTTGTAAGGGGAATGCCTTTGCCCTTTGTGAGCAATGGTGCTTAGTCCCAATGTAATAGAGGGGAAAGGGTAAGAGAACTTCACTCGTTTCCGAGTCATTTAACTACTTAAATATGTCGGCCACCTGTTGAGAGATTACATAGTCGTTTTTTGCGTGATCATAGTTGTTTTTTAGAATGCTCCTGATTCCAGGTCCTGTTAGGTCTAAGTAAATTGGTATTTCCCAATGTTCGCTACCATTAGAAGGGCGTGCCATTCAATTATTTTAAGCCAATTTCTTTACCATGAGGCCGCTGCAATAAATTTCGTCTTTCAGTAGAGAGTAGAGTAGAGTTTCAGTAGAGTTCATTCTTGCAGGCTTCAATAATATATCACGATTGTTTTTTCTCAGATCAAACGCTAGAAGAAGCTGGTTTCAGCGTGTGGGCTAGGGGCGAACCCAGCAACCTTAATCGCGCAGAATTCTGTGGCTCGTTGCATACCGGTGAGGCGAAGCTCAACGATATTGGATGTCATAGGCACCACTTCATTTGCGAGAAGGAAGTGATTTGCCAATGTAAACCTTAACTCGAATAGTGTAGTTTATCTAATCGTTTGATTTCAAATGAGAAATGTAAGCGTTATTTAAGTTTTATATTACGTATAATACCTAAGTATTATGTCTATAAAAAATATTGTTTGATTAATTTGTAATGTATTTCTTTAATTATGTAAGTTAATATACAACTATTTTATGCTAACTTGTTGTGTTTATCGTTCTTATCTAATATTAGTTAGTACCTATTTGGTATAGACATTTGTTATTTATTATAAGTTTTATTTAAACTAATGAATTGAATATGTTAGTAACATGCTTTCAGCAAAAAAATCAGTAGATATTATAGAGAATCATCAAAACCATATAGATACAACCCCAAAATATGACATGAATAAAACAAATATTCAAGATTGGTCTGCCCAAATAACGTTGCAAAGTCGACGGAACGTAACAAAATATTGATTTCCACAAAATATGAAAATGAATCACTTCACTTGGGACGTATGAAAAGGTTCCTCGGAACAGCAAGGTATTTCCCATGATTGAATACCGGCCAGTTTAAGACGAAAACATCGTTACAGCGAACTATTTATTTGACTTTTGCAACAGTTGGTGGAATTATTTTGAGTCATTGTTCGATACTTACAATGAACGAATTTTGGAAAGCAAAAATTTGGGGTAGCAAAAATAAACCAACTACTTAATCCTCAGGTATACTAAGCTTTAGCTGAGACATTAATTTTAAGTAAATTTAACAAATTATATTAACCACCTCGATATAAAGAAATGTCTTCGAAAATACAAAACCACAGCTATCTCAAGCACACTGGACATTGAAAGGGACGATATTGGACGATCGCGATGTGGACGGAAAATTGTCAGTTTCATTTCATAGTATTGAAGATCGTGTCTGCGACCGCACAAAAAGGATATATCTACGAATGTTTTGCTGCAGCAAATATCTGCTGTTGAAATAGCGCATATACGATGACACTTGCCTATGTGTGCGGTAGGTTATTGGCTAAACGAATAAAACAAAAGATTTTTTTGAAATCGGATCAGTATTCACTAGAACATTGTGTGATGGCATTTATTTAAATCTGGACTTAAAACAAAGAAAGGTGTTATAAATTTGATGCCTTCTGTATTTCTATCTGTATGTCTGTAGTGCCGTCGTTCGAGACGCATGAACTGATTTTGATAGAGTGTTCATTTTTGATAGTCGTATCCGTAGGTTGGTTCTTAGCTGTTTCATAGGTCGCGTTCCGATCCAGTTGTAGAGTTAATAAGATGATAATTTGTTATCGTCCCAGTAGGCCCATAAAAAATAAATAAATTTACATTCAAACAGGTACCCTTTCAGTCGTTTTCAAGATAGATTGAATGGAAAAAAATTTCGACGTCAGATGATTTGATTTTATTACAATTTATTAAGCTTTCCATGTAAATGTAAATCGTTTAGCACCTTATATAGATAAGGAAGTGAGTATTATAGGACCAATAATTATCCAACAACCAAGTAAGTACCTACAACATACAAATGAACAAAACATGCCGTACGTAATACTTCCATTAGACGCAAAACATAATTGGAACACATAAAAGACCATGTAAACGACAAAGACGCAAGATTTTGATATCTTCAATCAAGCCTCAGGGAAACACAGCGAGTGTCTGGTGGTCCGACACAGCGCCTGGCCGCAAGGCCTGGAGGAGGCCGAAAGGCCGCAGTCGCGTCGGGGTTCGCGGATGTATGCGCAAGCGTTCCCGTGTCCCCGACACAAGCGACCGTGAGGATTCACCATGTGGTTTTAGTGGGTATACCGGCCGCCGCCGGGGAGTCCCACATACCCCTCTCGTCCCCCCCGGGGCGTGAGGGACGATGCGTAATTGCATTTCCATATGTAAAAAAAAAAGGGAAACACAGCGACCAAGATAAGGGGAAAAGCATGTTTAGTACAATTGTGTAGAAAGATTCTCATCAGTGAGGATTTTGTGGGTAAAGAAATTGTTTCTATGAGAACGTCACACACGGCAGGCTAAGAATTTCTGTTTCGGTATAAAGCTCCTTCAGTATCCAGGAACAGTATCCACAGTTGGTGCAACTACCTAATAAATATTCGCCTTCATTTAATAATTTCGAGCGAACAGGAATAGAATCTATACCCACCATTGTTATTACCATAATGAACTGTTTCAACAATAGGGCATAGAAATAAATTTGAATATGAACAGGCGTTAACAGCGCCAGGATACATCAAAATAATAATGTTTTTCCTTGAATACGCGTTACAATGTACTGACTAAGTTATCTAATCATGATTGATACAAAATATAGTCCTAATAATAATAATATCGCCAGACGAACATTAGCTATACGGTCCCACACTAAGCAACGCTTGTATTATGGGTACAAACATTCATGCCCATCACACAAAGTTTGTTCCCTACCAGGGTTCAAATCCGGGACCCTTGGCGCAGACCTTGGCTATCAAATGCGCTAATCACGTCGTCTTCTATGTAGTTAAGTAATATTATTAAAATGCCATATTCCCCCCCTCCTTATTGTCTCTGGTCCAGAACTCGACTCCCCGGAGTGAAGTGCTGGCTATTGCCTATAAGTATAAGTATAGGCTTATTGATCTATGTCGTTGATTGTTTTTTTGGAGACATAAGGATCTACACATACCTATCTAGACCATAAGGATTCATTCTTGAAGCACGAAGGTCTTCAATTGAATATAAGGTTATCAATTGAATACTTTAATATATATTAATATAAACTCGAGTTTTTGTAATATACAAATAGTGACCTTCAGAAGGTCACAGTGCCTTTGTTCCCCGTAAAAGGGATTTATTTGCAAATGGTCCAGTTATCTGCGGACTGCGGGCAACGACGACGCCATACCTACACTGTGTAGAACGATGCAGGGATCGCCCCGATATTTTCTCTAGTGCTTTTCATTCTTACTGTCGAGACATTTTTTATATAATTTGATGTGTTTCGACTACAACAAATTATTTGAAGAGAACTAATGTGTTAATTATGTCTATGTCGAAAATTTAGTGTCTTCTACTACATAAAAAAGCGATGACCATGGCCCATTCCCAAAAAAGATATTCGTCTGATGCCAATAAACAATAGCATAAAAACAAGAATCTTAAGGCGACTACAGAGATAACTACTTAGGTACTTATTAGTCATCACTAACTGGTGAATATTTCATATGTCTCCGATGCCACCAATTAAGAGAATTGATGAAAACTCGGCCTTCAAGCGTGACGACGTGGTAGCTAATACCATCTTATCGCTGTTCTAGTGGCCCTATTCCAACGAGGCCAAACTTTATTTCTATAAATTACAACATGAACACATAATATGTATGAGCTCGAACACAATTTAACTTGAGCTATATTTTAAACTGGTTAAACTGTCCCCTTTTAAAGTTGTAATCGAGGCGATATATCAAAGATGACTGTTAGTTTTTGGTATGTTTAAATATTTGGGGTATTCGTTATCTATCTACATAGATCAGTGGCATATTTACGTCATTGCTGTGCATTTTATATTATGATTCTGCATATACCATGTAGTATGTAATAATTGCTGCTGAGCCCGACTCAATGGAAAAAGACGATTAGAAAAAAAACTACTCTCTTTTAAACCGACCTAAACATTATGTTCTTCTTTCAAACCTAACTTCATTTTCTTAAATCAAAATTTACTTACGTAAGTAATTTGTTTTATTTCACGCGTCAATATTACTTATGATTTAATTCTAGATTCTTACAATATGCTGTTACATTCTGGGCCCCAAGTCTGCTAAAACAATCGATTCATAATCGAACAGCAACCTCAAAGTAACTGTCACTTTTGACAGATATCCCATACAATATCTGTCAAAAGTGACATTTACTATGCGGTTGCTGTTCGATTATGAATCGATTGTGATCGCAGATTTGGGGCCCTGCAGTCGTAATGTAACCTCAGACAAATAAATTACACAGATGGAGTGTCGCAAAAAACATTCAGAAGTTCAAAATAATAAACCGATCTCTGTAGCATACGCGAATTACGTACATGTTTTATTCATTTGTCTAACTTTAGAAGTAAAATCAAACCTAATTTGTAGGTAGCGTCTTAAACCAATGAATAAATTAATTGAATGTGTATTTGTGCGTAATTCGCGTGTACTACTTTTTGCTTAAGAATGTTGTTCACCCACTCCGTCTGTTTCAGTTCTTCGTCTGAGATTATAACTAATTATTTTAACCAAAAAATCTTAGCTCAAAAAGTATAATTGCAACTTTTATTCATGCCTCATTGCATTAATTTATGATGAAAAACAATCTCTCATTTGTTCTCTTACAAGTTGACTGTTTGCCAAAACTGGACTTTTCGGGATTAAAATGAAAATTCCTCTTTAGAAAGCAACAATATTGTACGAGTTTGGTATCATTTTTCTTATAATTCCAAAGTATATGAAGCTTAAAAACAATAGTATAAAATATTTTAAGAGGTCCATCATTAGACTATAAGGGTCACATTCCCGAAAAAATAATCACTTTATTTGAAATTTAAAAAATAACACTGTATAATAGGTCCGCGATGTAACAGTACTGTCTCGCTTTCTCACAGAAAAACTAAACACTGTATACAGATATATTTTATACATAAACGTGATCGTTATCACTTACTTGTTAACAACCACTTAAAATATTTTACACTAATTTTGTTAAACCTTATATTATTTTATAACTTTTGAAATTATGAAGATGAAATAGAAAAAGTATATGATATGAACTTAATGCTAAGGGTCCGACATGATCACTAAGTTTGTTGTAATTTTGAGCAAGTGACGAAATTTTTATGGAGCTCTAAAAGTACGCCGCCGCCGACGACGTAGCAATAAATCCCTCGGTGAAGTACTTGTGTATACGTTTTTTATAATTTGAATGGATTTTATGACTTTTACTTTAAATATTGATGTTTTTAAATTGACTATTGTAATAGGGTTTATCGCAATTCGACGAAATGTTGATAGCCAAAGGATTCAATATTCGATCGTTGCTTCTGTTTTATTTATTTATTTATTTGCAATAACAAATACACGGTATTATTGTACCTATATCCAGACTGCTAAACTGTGAAACAGTTTATCGGCAGTAGTTTACATGGATAAATGTAAGTATAAAAATAATATAATACCAGTCCTTTTAATATCCCACTGGTTGGCATTAGCCTCCAATTAAGGCGAGGGGCGATTGGGCCATAGTCCACCACGTTGGCCCAGTGTGGGTTGGCGGACTTCACACGTCTTACGAGGGGCTCTCTCAGACATGCAAGTTTCCTCATGATGTTTTCTCTCACCGTTTATTAAGTGATAATCGTGGTTGAAAATGAGAGTACTTATTTTAATTTTGAGCATAACACAAACAAAGATAACATTTCCTAAAATACTTTGTTTGTTTTAGTGGTTACGTACCGTTGAGCAGAATTTTTGAATTGATCTCACTCGATTCCATTTACTACTAACAATGTACTATCTGACATTCTGACTTCGATCGCGCCCCTAACACAGATATCCCGCAATTACACAAGCCGCATATTCCTACGGACTGGGTTCGTAATTTACAAGGTACATTACTGCCACTTGTTCTTTGGGCGGCATTTGGCCAACTGATATTGGTATTTGGTGTTTAAATATTAATAACCTTTCTTAATTACATGCGGGATAGGTGCTATTGCCCATGACTCAGGACTGAAATACTTTATTTTGACCAATTCCAATTAGTTTTAAAGATAGGTAAAATGACACAAAAATTTAGAATCCCGAACGGGATTACCCTCTTTACCCCCGCACTAAAACGAAGAGCAATTCTGAACTGGTTATTTTATAAAAAAAATAACAAGTGACATTCTGACAATCGAGAATCTGTACCACACACTTTAACGATTCCTATTTCCACCTTTTTTTCACGGAATCTGTAACCTGATCTTTACGACATCGATTTAGTGCCTCGTAAATGAGAGTTAACACCGCGGCATTATATCAAAGAGGAGCGCGGGACCTTGCCCGCCCTTGACTCCCAATCAATTCGGTCGCGGAACGCCGCCAACAGGTTTTACGGTTGACTTTATTGCCCGGATTTGCCCGGCTCGCGGAAATCCTCCAGTTGCCCGGATCCGACGACAAAAACAGATTTCGTATAAATAACAAGGTTGACGGTGTATTTGCCGTGATTTATGTGGATTAACTTACAGCTACAGTTCATAAAAGTGTCCGGGATAATGGGCACGACAATACAATATTGGTAGATAGGATGGATTAGTTAGATGAATATATGTTTTTCGTCTTGACAAACGTTGTTTTGTTTTTAATATAAAATAAAACAAATGTTTTTACTGCATTGCGTTTGTAAAATGGAGAAATTGACATACGAATGCGAAATAAAGAACATATGAATGATGTTTTAACAATCAGCACATTTGTGGATTCAGTATTACAGGGCTCGCGCTTCGTCACCAACGCAGGCACCAAATACTTAATAGTATTTTAAAACCTGGTTTTCAACACTGGTATTTTAACATAGACGTATCATTTTGGTACGGAACCCAAAGAGATGGGGTCTGAAAGATTCCCCAGGATAGCCAAACTAAACTCCCCAGGGTATGAAGTCGTGGGCACTGCTATTGGAAACAAAGGAATCAATTATTGATGATATTATGCTATCACCAAAATCTGGGCGGTTAAGGTATGTGACACAACATAGACAAAACTAAATTTGTTCGCTTCGTTGCTATGTAAAGTGATAAGGTATAATAACGAAAGATCTAAGCTCGACTTTTTACAATGAACCATGGGTTCAGGTGCTGCGAAAACAAAGGACGAATCTTGTTATTAACACTAGCGGGCTACGCGCAATCACAACCATAAATCTAACCAAAATAAGTGCAGGCGCAGCGGCCAAACATATTGAAATTTTCACTTACTCCTACGCCGGCTCAAGAGTACGTCAGTCATAGTACGTCATCAGTGTTGTCATTTGCTCTGCGATGCTCCTATATGAAATAGCATTCAGTGGAACATTACCCGCACACTTGTCATCTGAATTTCGAAGCATGTATTTGAACAAACACCCACGTTTTATGGCAACACCGCGAGCCCGTCTGTCGGAATGGTGATAAGGGTTATCCGAACGCATTCGTCACCCGAATAAGTCGACGTAACAATTTGTTTTATCCTTTTGATAGATATAAGTATTGGCTACGATTTTGTTGGTTGTTGTGTGCTTTAGCTGTCGTAGATAAGTGCTCAATGAATTATCAGCCTTGGCTATTTTAGGCGCCTGTTGCGCGCGGCTTTCTAAGATTCACCCTGAGTAATGAATAAGGTAAGCAGCATTTACTGATGTAATCATAACATCACTGTGAAAGCATGCAGTGATTATTAATTAAATCTGCGGTGTGCGAGAAGAAAAGACGCTTACGTTCAATTCAATTTAATTTTTATATTAAATGGCTCCACCGATCTTCGTTGATTTTTCCAGTGTCACGGTGAAAAAGAAAAAAGTATAATGCCGGTGACCAATTTGGACTGATTTTGAAATGACGCTTACGTTATGCTACATGAAGAGATTGCACTTGAGTCACAGATTTCACAAAGTTCACAGCTGGTATAACAGCAAGCAAGGAAGCGTTTTCGTAGGGCGAGTCATTTACTGGCTTAAACATAGGCTATTGACCAACCTAATAATGACTAAGTTGCATCAAGGTTGGATATTTAAAGACCCTATTTGTATCCTTGGATTTAAGGGGACAGAAAGTATCCAATTACTCGCATAAATAAACAAATCAATGCCAATTCGATATAGAACTCATTCCAATCAGCCGAAAATTACAGTAGGTATAGGTATCATTAACATCTGTCAAATGGTCCAATCAGTGTATATTAGCCACAACTACACAAACTAAGCCGACCTTAAGAGAGTAGTTTCAATCTTGAACTGGATTAGTAGAGACGCAATGGGTCGCAGAACCGAGAAACTAGCACAGTTTGTTACAAGGTCTCTTACTGAATTTAGTGAAAACGAAAATAGGTACGCTATAGTAAAGTATTTAAAGTGTTTATTTGTCTACCCATTTTTTATCCTATATCGAATACGTAAGTTCAATTTTTTTCCTTTTCAACGAATTAAATTTAAAAAAAAAGTCCTTATAATCTTAATGATGCGTTCGTTACAAAAAAATATGAATTCTAATTATTAGATTAGGTGCAGACTCTGAAATGTTTTTTGTAAAGATGACATTTTATTTGGACACTACCAATCATAATCCGAGCTATAAAATACATCTGTAGTTACGATGTCATCCATGATTTATCGGGACAACTTTATAAACATTTATTTCAGTTTATTTTTACGACAGCTGAGTATTAAATTATTTTACGAAAATAAATTGTTTTTATTTTTTTTATTTAATATTTAATAAAAGCTATCCCGGCGCACTTCGTACGCCTCAGCGTCCAATGTGATCCCCCCCCCCAAGTTTTAATGGTTATTCTGCTATTCGGGTGGAAGAACAATGCAAAAAGTCAAAGATCATAAAAATCGACCCATCTATTCTCGAGTTACAAATGCTGTAACTTACACGACTTTGTTTTATATATATATATATATATATATAGATAATTATCTTAGGCCCTACAGATGTTGAGTGGTCTATTCCCCAAGTATGCGAACACAATCGACTCGCGATAGAATGAAAATGTTATTGTAGTTTTGCACTAACTACGATGCATGTAAGTGGGTGCAAAATCTAACCCTCTGCCTATTCATTTGGGCAATTACAGGCTTGATAGCTACTCCTAGCTATCTCTATGATGCCTTGAAGTCATCTATGAACCAGTGTCAATAAGCAGAATAATACAGAATAAAATTACAACAATTCCAACGAAAAGGGTCATTCGTTGGGACATCAATCCTTTTGAAAAGTATTTTCTTTGTAAGAAAAAGTGAGGGTCACTCTCGGTCAGTTATTACAACATTTTTGTTCAACGGCTCCATTTCGTGGAATAAATGGGTCCCCAAATAAATTGGTCCCTTCAGAAACAAAGAAATCTGCTGCAAACATCATATTTGGGTTGGTTTCAGAGGTGCAATTTTATAAGGTCGTTTTATTATAAATGATTACGTATTGCAAATATTATTTGATACTCGGGACTTAAAACCAAAGTTTAATCTAAATGATCAACAAAATCACAAATTTGGTAGATTGTGAGCATTTTTTAAAAATTGACGTATCGAAATTGTGACTTCGAACAATAGTAGGTATATATATATATACACAGAAAGTGTTTACTACCTGTAAACACTTTCTGGGTCATAATTCATTAGTTCAAAAACTTTTTCCTTTTCCACCGCTATGTAAAGAATATAAATAATATTCAATAATATAAACTTTGATATCACACATAATGCTTATCACTTACAACCATAATGGATTTAAATTATTCAAACTCGCTTCCATCCACATAAAGGCGACATTCCATCAAACGCTATCAATCATACAATATACGTATCGATCATCAATTTTAAACGTAGCTTCCGAGGTCGCATGGTCTTTATAATGAATAATAATAATAATATATTTTGTGCCGACATCAATATTGAATATTTTATGCTCGTAGCTGTTGGGGAATCTAAATGGTGTTTTATGTTACAACTAGCAGTGCCTGCGACTTTGTACCATAGACCACCATAGAATTTAATGATATTTTTAAGTATGTAACTAGCCGTCTCGGCAAACTTCGTCCCGCCTCAGATTATGAAAAAATCTAAAAAAAACACTTTAATAAAATAAATATTCTGCTATTCGGGGCGGAGACTAATAAAAAAATCAAAGGTCACAAAAATCATCCCGCCTGTGTTTGAGTTAAAAATAAGTTAAGGTGAGAAGGTAGATATTTTAAATTATCAGATTGTTAAATGAATGTCAATAGCAAGCGCCTTAATATAAAAATAAATCCAGCATTTAGGGTGTAATTCCACTCGATACCAAACGGTGTTTTTAAACAAACTAATTGTTCCTCCTCGCTGCGATCGTCTTTACTTCAGTGAAAACGAACCCTTACATATGTAATTCAAACAATTGTAATCGGAATTACCTACATGATACACTCTTAAAATATGTTATATCTTAAGGGCAAACATTTTTTCGTAATAGCATGTCATCATAACTCGACTTTAATTCACCTCAAATTGTGCCACAAGAGATTATCACCGCGAACAAAGCAATAAACGTGACGATTTAAAACGATTTATGTATGTACTGCCCAATTGTTTACAATTCTGAATCATGCGTTTTAAGAACGGATTAATTCATGCTTTTTATAGATTTCTCCTCATCGTGAAAGTTATACCGAGGGAATGCGTTTTCCTTATTGCCTGTAGTATGTTGTCAATTTGAGTTATTTCTATACATTATGTAGGTCGACATATTCAAAAGCACCGTGTGCATTATATAATGTATTTTGAAAAGTTAGGTATATTAAAAACTACGTCATATCATACGGCCTCAGACTCATGAGAAAATGAACTTTATTATTATTGTTTATAGTGACTTTTCCCATGTTTTAAAAGTTATTCTGCTATTCGGGCGGAGACAAATTCAAAGATCAAAAATCAAAGATCATATAAATCGGCCCGCCCGTTCTCGAGTTATAAATTATGTAACTGACACGACTTTGTTTTATGTGTATATAATATTATGTTTCATATTTTGTCAAAATATATTTTAATATTTTTCTCTAATATCATAGAAGTTTGATTCTATTAATAATATTGTAAAATATTGTAATTTTTGACAATGTGAACCTTTCTATGAATATGTAAGTACCTATAAAACAAACAAATCTAAATAACTATATTTTATTACATTTTGAAATCATGTTTTTTAGCATAAGATACTTACCCGTAGAGTATTTTTTATTTGTTTATGGTCGTCCAACATAATGTCCAATTACAATTTAAAATAATTTTGTCATAATTTGCTTGTATAAAATGCCTTTCTATACAGATCTATTTATTGACTACAAAACCTAGCCTCTATTTATGCACCAAGCACTTAACGCCAATATGGAAAAAACAACACTTGAGCCATTCAAGCCTTTGTGTACCAACTCCTCAACCCGTACGACGCCACATAATTTATCGAACTGCCAACTTCACCCTTAGTTTTTCCACCCCATATACCATGTTTAGTTCAACACATACTTGTCAACGGAAAAAATAACGTCACTTTCCCCGTTATCGTTACACGTTGTAATAAGTTTTTATGTGGACGCGCCATCACTGTGCCCTTCCCCTTGGACGCCCTTGACTCCATGCTAAGCGATGTTGCGCATCGGGATGTACAGGATGAAACAGAGGGAGTTCAATGACACGGCGAGGATGTGTGTAGTATGTGATATAGTCACAGCGGTCGCGAAGAGTAAAATATTGTGGATAGCAATCCGGGACAAAGGTTATGTGAAAATAAAACTTGTATTATGGTGACGAAAACACTGGGAAGCTTGCACTGAATGATTACAGTATAATGATAGAAATCATTAATGTTATGCGTTACAGTTTATCGTAATTCTGACGAAAAGTATTGTCAGCACTATTCTCGGTCAACGCACTAATAAATGTTAAAATCGTTAGACATAAACATCGTATTGTCTGTCAAGATGAACTTCGGTTTACGGCCGGCAGTTAAAACGGGGTGTAAGGGGCGGTTTCACCAACATTACTCGGTAGTTGGTGACTGATTTCATGGACCAATCAAATTGGAACGAACGCGTTTTTTTTTATTTACTACACATATAAATAAAACTAATTTTACGGATTTTATCGCGTTAATTTTTTTTACGTTTCCGACGTTTCGGCTGCTTTACAGCAACCATGGTCACGGGAGGACTGAGGTGGTTGACGTCCTGGTGTCATACTTTGAAACGGGGTACCCTCATATTTAATTGTTGCTTGTGGTCCGATCTACGCAGAAAGTGCTCACAGTGTCTTGAGGTCTTGCAATGGTACGCTTGGTTTTGGATTTAATAATATTTATTACTGTTTCCCAAGTCTTCTTCTTAATCGTTAAACTCTTGGCAGGGTAGTCGTAGTCGTCACATAAGGGTCAGTATCTTGCTTAATAATCCGTCGCCATTCCTGACGCACTATTGGCCTTCTGGTACACTCATACGCCTACGCCTCACCTATATCAGAGCTTATTAAGTTCGAGCCGTAATATCATCGGATACAGTAACTGTATACACCTCTGCCTATGCCTTAGGGGTATACAGGCGTGATGATGATGGTGATGATAGTGTAACATTACCCTATCCCTGTTATCTACTAACGTCATTGAACACCTAACTTTGAGTCTGACCTGCGAGAAACGCGGATCAAACCCAACCTTCTTATACAATATTTAGGTCAATTTGCACAACCATCTCTAGTGTATTAGAGAAAGGCACATCGCAAGTGGTAGGATTTAATCAAAGCAATAGTATAAAGCTCGTTACTGACGTTATTGTAGGTTCATAGGTTTCAATCTGATGAGAAATGCGTCAACAGCTTCGTAAAGGAAATTCAATATCGCTTGGTGTGACGTCTAATGTTTAATCACAATGCAACTTCTTTATGCTCATGATAACTTAAGATTGTGGTGCCATCTCCTGTCGACGGTTGGTGATCATCATAGGTATCTTGGTTTAAAAATGACTATCCGAAATAGGATCTGCGCCTCGCGCACAATATTTTTAAGTAGCGCTACGGTTGCGCAAGCGTCTTTCATACCGTTTCTCTATCGTAATATCTTCCATCCCTCTCACACCACAGATTTTATAAATAAGTATGACAATGACAGCATGTTTTCTCGATGACGTTACGATTACATTAGAAATTCCTGTACCTCAAGCACAATTATTTTTACGTAGCGTTTCGGTACGTAAGCGTCGTCCGTCTCTCTCCCACCACCGATTTTATAAATAAGTATGACATTGACGGCATGTTTTCTCGATGACGTTACTATTACATTAGAAGTTCCTGCTTATCCTACAGCTTACTCTTATGATCTACAAAAATCGTCAGGATCAGAAGAGTCTTCTATGAAACGTCTTTAGGGGTAAAACCCTCTGATTTTGCCCAGTATTCAGAATCAGAATCAGAATATTTTTTATTCACGTAGACCATTAAGTACAGTACTTATGAATCGTCAAAAGTTACAAAATAGTATGCTACTACTTTACCAGCCGTTCGGAATGCCGTTCCTATGGAGAAGAACGGGCAAAACTCCATGGTTGCTCTTTTTTTTTAAAGATATTTTTCATTTTTGAGCAAAACATTGTTATAGGTATATTGTTGTATTGACACATATTTTGCGATAAAGGCGATGTAAACCAAATTAATTATAACCATATTGAAAATACCAGTCAACATAATTATATTTTCAAGTACTAGCAAAATTACAAATAGGTCCCAAGCTTATACCCAGTTAAGTTTACTACGACATTAAGCACACATTTACACCGATGGCCCTTTTGACCTGTTGGAAATAACCCACCCTCGGGGTTTACAAGCATGTTATGTGTAACACTTTTTAATGAGGGTTTATCTCACTGCTGAAATTCGAAGTTCAATACGTGTTTCTTTTCTTTGATTATAGAAAACATCGTTAGTCCTTTAAGATGGATAAAAAATAATAAAAATACAAGCGTTGCTTAGTGTGGTGTGTTCGTCTGGCGATATTTATATTTATTTAGATATTAACCGTCACTGACATGGCATCAAACATTCGTGCTCATCACATTAAGTTCCAGTAATATTAGTTAATTCAGTATTCGAACCCGGGACCCTCGCTACAGAAATTAGGGTGTACAACTAACAACTGTGCCACTCGAGTAGTCAAAATTAAATAATTTAGGTAATACATAGTTTAGTATATACATTATAAATGATTCTTGAACTACAATTATGTTAATCTTAACTACATTATGTTAATCAAAGGTAGCTATCTCACACGATAACTAACATCTCCTATACCCTCAGTTTATCGCAAAAAGCTCTACGGCTATGTTAACCAAGAGACCAATGTATATCGACCTTTAATCGATCGGCGTTTGCATCTAAACGAGGGATTATCTGTCCCTCCGTAAGTTATGTCATTTGTCCTTTTTGGATAAGTCAAGTATTTGAGCGCCAAGCCTGAAAAGATCCTGAATATTAAGCGTGATAAGATTTTTGCATTTTCTTGCAAAGCATTTTAGAAGTGTCGAAGTCTGCCTTCAGTGATAGCAGGGCTAAGAATTCTGACAGAACTCTTTACAAACAGAATTTATTTTTATTTTTATATTTAGATTCATCTAAAAGAGTTCGTAAATGGGCTATAACAATAGCATCTAGCGGATAAACTTTCTGAACACTATAGCGGCAATATCTTGATATGGATAAGGGTAAAATTGTACCTACAAACCTATGTTTAAAATTGTATTGACACCACGACGTAGGTATCATCTCGTATCGACGATGCGGTCTGTCAGAGCACTCGTGCCATGATTACGGTCGGCGGGTGACGGGTTAAGCTGTGGGGCCGATTATATACCGAACCCTGAAGTTAATTACATCCGTCTGAGACCCTATTATCGTGACTCGTTAAATAAGCCGTAACTCGTCAAATTGATATTTTGACGCGAACGCTTGGGGGAAAAGATGGCGGCTACACGCTTTGTTTTAGAAACCAAAGCGTACAATTTAATTTCATTGATCTGAAAAAGTTTCATAATTGTAGTTCAAATGTAGTTTTTAATTAAAATAAACTTAGCTATGGACAAGCGGTTAAGTTCTCGATTGATTTGATGTACCTATAAACGGAACGTTTATTTTTAAAATAATTTAAAATTGTAAAGATAAAGACATAGGAAGATATCAAGATATAATAAATTTATGCACATATTTTATAAGCAATATAATATATTATAATATACTCATACGTTTTAATCCTATGGTGGTAGCTAGAAACCACTGATTATCAAAATAAGAATAATTGGCCTTCGAATTATCCACACTCCAACTTTTCATACACTTCCCTTAGTTGAGGGCGCTACGAACTTGACCTATCCGTAACATATTATTAATCTGGTCGTTTAAGGTTATCCTTGGTTTAAACATTTCAACGCATGTTCGCTCAGTACGTCAGTCATCTTATTTTTTTGACCAGCTGCTAATGTCTGCCTAGCCGTTCCTACATTGTTCTCACAAACCCATAACAATGTACTGCTCAAAAATGGAACGGATCTTTTTAAAAAGAGCCACCATGGAATTGCTTGCTCGTTCTTCTCCATAGGAACGGCATTCCGAACGGGTGGTAAAGTTTTAGCCCAGCAATTTTGTAACTATTTTGTCGATTCATAAGTACTGTAGTTAATGTTTTACATGAATAAAAATATTCCAATTCTGATTGTAAATTTATAAACCTACCTACCAATTTGTTCGCTGTTCGGATATTATAATTAAACTTTATAAAAATTTAAAACTCATAATTCAGCCAACCACCTAGCTTAGATTTCAATAAAGAATACAATTCCAACCAACCGTCTTGTTATAATTCAAATAACGAACATGAATCGATTCATTAATTTACCACGCACGTGTACCTTCGATACGTAAAGTGTATTCTCAATACGTTGCGTACAGTCGCGGCGTCTTCAATTTTCAGCGTGCTAGGGATTCTGAAACCGGCATCCGTCAGCGCCGCACGACCGCTTCACGTACCGCGCTCCAAATTAAAACGTCGAATAGAATCTCAAACAAATAAACGTTGAATTAAATAATAATAATAATATTTATATAATAACTGTATTATCTGTGTATTAATTATAGATAATGTGTATTTTTGTGTGAGATTGTGTAGTGTAGAAAACTTTTGTGTATAAATTGTCGGAAGTTTTATAAATGTAAGTACCTTAGTTATATATTTAGTGAATTAAATAGAAGTTATATAAGGCATATAAGCCTTCATTCTTTCATAAGTTTTGTTGTTTGTCCAATAATTTTTCTTATACATCGAACGGCCTACTGCTTCATTTATCGGTTATAGTTTAAAAATGTTCTCTTAATATTTTTCACACCATAAAAAATATTTAAAAAACGAATTGATTTAGGATTTTACTTTTGTTTTTAGCATAGACTGAACAGATTTCAAGACCCAACATCCTGAACTATTAAATTGTCAAAACATACGCTATTAAATACTCGGAGATCATTGCCCAGTAGTGGGAATAAAACAGCAGAATAATTAACGTATAAATTTAATTATTAATTTAAATTTTCTTACATTTAAATTCATAGGGGGTATAGCCTGTGTAAAATAAGAGAGAAACATTATCATTATCTATAGTTATTGTGTTCACTTATTTTATAAGTATAACAACTCGTAGTTTTTAATACAGACTTATTTAAAAATAAAGTAAACCTGTTAATTGTTATAATAATATACCTAATACAAATACAATAAGTACATACCTATCTATGTATTATAACACATACAATAAATCATTTGGTATTCAACATGTTGAAAGCTAAAATGCTCTAATAAATCATAAACAAAATATTAAAAGGTCCGGAGGTCATATTTCAAATCTTTCGTGTTCAATTCTAACGGGTGACAGATGACGGCAAGGGAATATTTTTCGTGGCTACAATATCGACCATTATGCCAATTGTTTTATTTCCCGCTATAGCAGTGCCCGGGCCTTCGTACGCGGGAGTTTAAAAAAATGTAGGTATCATAGACAAAAACTAATAATATATCTATAACTATCAATATGTCGAGTTTTAGTAGAATTTATATTATACATTTAATGAAAATCCGCGCAGTGGAATTTGTGATGGATACAGTTTTTTTTACTATACTACAGATGGGTAACGATCCATTTCCCGGGATAAAAAAGTTCTATGCCATAACCCGGGTATATAAGCTATCACCAATGCAAGTATCAACAAGGTACGTCCAATAGTTTTCCCGTGAAGTGCGAACAGACAGAAGGACAGATAGGCAAAAAATCCCGCTTTTATTGGATTTTTTCTTTTATTTAATATTTAGGCGTCAATATCGAAAATAAAGACCCCAACAATTAGATTTTTGGAAATATATTCAATAAACAGACAAGACAAAATCACAGTCTTCTTATACCTAAATTTTTTTCGTAGGGACATAATGGGCTGACGTTTTTGTCTGAGACCTAAAGTCTACGTAATACGACCTACGCACCTCAAAGCATTAACATAAATTACATCACAAAATGTCATTATATCCCGTTAATATCCCACCGTTTCCCATACAACTCCATTAAAGTATCGGCAGCATTGGCTTGTTGCCAATTTACCATAAAAATGATATAAAACCTACACAGCTTGAATTTCCGCTACACCCCACAATTTACGTACCCGCGATTGTATATAATTAGGGACACTGAATCCTGAAATTATAGTACTGACTGAGTTACCATAGTGTAAGTAAATAATCTATACAGACCTACTTATTTATCATATAGTATAAACATCCATGTCTCGGGCACAAGCATTCGTGTTCATCACACGAAGTTTTTCCGTACCAGGATTCGAAGCTAGGGCCCTCAGCCCAGAAAGCAGGGTCACTACCAACTGGTCGTGAAACTGGATTTCTGATTGTCACAAATGGTATCGGCAAAAACGAACCGCTATGCGAGTCGACGTTATTAGTTTTAGTTAATGGTGCGGCTAATAGCTAGCATTTGGAAATGACAGCACACGGTGTTTGATTAACCACGACGGGGTGTGATTCGGAACAATTTGTTTTTAATTAAATCGAATGATAACATCGATACCTACATGCGTAATTGGGTCACATTTATTCTGTGTCACACGTGTGACTCTACAGGATGATCTCTGTGGAGACGCCGTAAGTAGCCGTAAGTAAAGCCATAAATACCCTTTCTTAATCATCAGGAAGGGTAAGTATAGTCCTGAATGATAATAATTTTAAATGCGCTATAGTGCAGGTACAAAGGTTAGTATTTCCTTTCTGAATCACCCTGTATATCATAAACATGTCACCGATAGTCATGCAATAAAAGTGCCTCCAATCTCAGTATAAAGAAAAAATATCACGCTCCAACGTGTATGCATTGCTGCTGCCATTCAAATCTGCCAAAAAGTCTACAGTATAGTGACGTCATAGCTTCTTGTTTATAACATTATCCCGCAGTTTTGCCAACCACATTTTACTGTTCGACTTCTAATGACGCAATTATACGCTCCAGTTTGTTTGTGGGGCGAACAGAACAATAGTCCTGAAAGTTTGGTCGCCGAAGATTATTTCGTGAAATATTTTTGTGGACATTTTTGTGGACTTTCAGTTTGATTAATTACCATAATTATCAATACCGGTAGTGGGAAATTGGGGAGTTAATCTAGTCGTAACTATTACAGAATACCATGTACACAGACCTCTTTGGCAACTTTTATTTTCATTTGCATAATATCTTCATAATAATCCATAGGTATCGTATACATGCAACCCGCGAGAAGTTCCCCCCGAGGCCTGCATTTTATATACACTGTAACTTATAACTTATCTCAATTGTTTAACCCTTAAGAAAATAGAACAAGGCTGCTGTTTTATCAGCTAACTTAATTGTGTCGTTGAATTAAATTTATTTTATCTATGACTCGAAAAAAAAATTCATGCTCAGCACGCAAAGTTGCCCCTACCAGAATTCAAACCCGGGACCCTCGGCACAGAAAGCAGGATCACTAATTTACTACCAACTGATCACATAAAAATGTGTTTAAGTAATATTAATTTATCCCTATAACATCTTAACGTAAGTAAAATATTTGCACATCGCACAACACATACTGGGACTATGTACGGATGTACCTAATTCAGTGAATTTGTTTATAAAGAAAGAAAGACAAAAGATTTATTGGACACAGTTCAAGACGTAAACAAACCATAGGCTAACATAGAACAAGAAAAATAACAATTAATCAAGACAAAACTGTAGGAATCCGTTTCATTATGTATACTCGGTGTTCCACATAAATTCATTAATAATTTTGTGCAGAATTATCTAAATAAATTCACTTAAATCAAACATAAAAAATAAGTGTCGAATTGATTTCTTTCGCTTTTTTCCGTCGGGTAATTACATAGATTACAGGTTTCTGTTCGTTATTTGGTAAGAAAATAGCCTAATCATGGTGAATTGATGACGTAAATTAACACGTCATCTTAGGTAGGTAAATTAATAATTTGAACCGTGTTCAGAAAATTATTCTCCACTCCAGCTAGCCTTAAGGCGTATTTTCCTTTACCCGTCCTCGTGATTAATGTAACATTGAATCGGGAACGGTAAATTGTCGGTAAAAGCACAACGGGGAATTTACCGCGTGTTTGCGCCTCGGTAACCGCCATGGGAACAATTCTAGACCTGTTCAGAATAAGGTCTCCATTTGTTACCTTAATAATGGTTTTAACCATGATTTTCTATAATATTTGAAACAGTTACAATAAACAGATACATTAAGTTACCAATTTAAGTGTTAACCATTTTTATGTATTATAAAATAGAGTATTAAATAATCACTTTTAAAGCAAGTATTGATTTATGAACACGTTTATAGTTAATAGTTGTGGAGTAAGTTTAGCATTTTTTAAAAGCGATAAGTTATAAGTTAAAAAACTATAAGTCAAAGTCAAATCATTTATTTTGTATAGGCCTACGGGGGCACTTACTTGTCATTAACATTTTTTTCAAAACTACAACCGGATCGGAACGCGACCTCGACGTACAAAATTATTTTTTTACTCTCTTGGCACTATGACATTTGCTTACTTACTTGCTTAGTGCGTCTCGCTGATGTCTAAACGAATCTCTGAGCAATGACAATTTATTGAGGATCAATCGAGCTTACTCTTGGGACCGTTCCAAATACAAAGGAAAAAAAGGTTATTAAATCTAATACAGTAGTAGACATTCAACGCTGACAAAAACACATTATTGTTTTGTCAATATTTTGCAGAAGTGCCGAAAATTGCAATTAACAGAGTGGAGCCGCTAGTAAAGCTAGTTGATTATACAATTAAATAAAAAATATACAAATCATACTTTTTGTCGTGTGACCGAAAACGCTAAAACAGAGCCGTCGCATTCAACGCGTTTTTGCGTCTAAACTTTAGTATTTATGTATAACCCTTGTGCTAGGTGCACGACGCTAGTCGTGGACATTAGGCGCTGTAACCCCCTTGCGTTGAGTGGAGGACCGTGCCCGACAAAATTAAGAGTAAGTAATTGTCTAGTTTTATAGCTGTACATTAAAAGTGTTTTCAAAATTTTGTGGACAGCCCTATTACGTTTGTGCTTACCAAATGGTGCGAGGCTGCCATTGCGTATCAGACATCGTTTCTGATGTTACATAGTTTTAAGAAAATTGAGACCCATATTAGTTTATTGCTTAGGTAAAGTCGGCGAGTATTTTAGTGTATGTGCACCTAAACATCAAGCAGGGAATTTAATCTATGAAATAAGCATTAAATATCATATAAATTATTTGTAGCTTATACTATGAACAGACGATCGAACTTGGGACGGACCAGAACACGGATTTGGTCCGCTTGATGAACAGATTTAGTATGGAGTGGACCACGTTCGTGAACCAGCACTCCTCCGGCCCCGGCGTTCGGTCTCATCACGTACAATCTTGCTCCCAGTATTCCAGTCTGGGTCTCACACCACAGACCAGCAAAAATATTCGAAGTGTTTGTTTTCGCATACTTTATATGTTCAGAATGTATTGTAATATACCCTTTCAGTGGTCACAGTTGTAACGTTATCGTAATTATTAACAACTCACGATTTGTACCTAAGATGTCTACACTGACTGCATAATTCTTGAATTCGTTGTCATCTATTTAGTCAAAATGTGTTGTTGCCGACACAGGGTTTAAGCATAAATTAAACTGTGGCATAAGTTGAACGCATTTATTATGGAAATCGATTCGTTGAGAAAACGTTTTGGTTAGAATCATGTCCGTCGACAAAATTTTATGTATTATCAAAAAAGCTGAGCGTGTAAGGGAGGAAGAGTTTGACCTAAAAGCTTAGAGCAAAAGTCTTTTGTAATGCGATTGTAAATGGATTAAAACTTTCAATAAATTTGGGTAAGCTATGTCTTTAATATACGACACACGCATAGCTAAGGTACATTGTAATAATAAAATAATCATAATTACTACAATACAAAAGCATTTATATGTCCTACATTTATATGTCCTACATTTATATGTCCTACATTTATATGTCCTACATTTGTATAGTGATGTGTTTTAATTTCTTAAAATGATATGTTTTGGTTTTCGTAATTGTAAGAACTTAGAAACAGTTTGCTACTTAGTTAGTTAACTATAAACCTAATGTAGTTACCCATTTTTTTGCTTATTTTAATTTAATCTGCAATAATAAATCTTATTACATTGGCTATATACAACGCAAAGTAAAACAGTGTTGCCCAATCAAGCGAGAATATTCAATCCTAAGGGTGTCTCGGCTAAATTAAATTTTCTTTTTTCTTTTACATGCAGACATAGCAAAGTGTAAATTTAATTTACTTTTCTTGAGCAGTGAATAAGGTTTGATAAAATGAATGTAAAAAATCTTTTAAATTAATGTGGGTGCCAAATCTGTGAGACGGCGAAAGCTAAAATATATGTTATTATAAGACTTTCATCTGAAACTTAATAACAGTTTTTTGGTAGAGACACCTCCAAATTAATAGTAGTAATCTTTCGTCCATTTATAATGACATTATAAAGCAGGCATCACAAATTGATATCTTTACTTAGTACAGAAAAAGATGATACCCAATTAAATACAAAAAAAAATGAGAGGTGTCAAGTGACACCCGGATGGAACGAAGTTCCTTTCGATTAATTAGTGAAGGAATTGTAATAAAATTTGATTTTTTTAAAGTTATTTATTATTTATTATGTACAAAAAACCTGTATACACTCAACAAAAATAATCGTCACGACACCACACTGTTTAATGCGAAATAGAAAGACGAAACGAAAATATCTGGCTTGCTTTCTATAAGAGAGAGAGAGAGACCGACAGAGAAACATGCGCACGCCGCACGGCTTACAAAAAGTGTCGTTACAACTTTTCGTCTTAATTTTTTCCGTCTAGCCCCCTTTCGCAACGCGATAAGGAACTTAGTTCCAATTAAACATAAGTGAGTCGACAGTTAGAAAAAAATAATATGGACAGACCTACTAGATTTCCTGGACTACAGAACTTTGTGTATATATAATGCATAAAAAACAAGCTTTCATGTCGCTGTACCATCTCCCATTTACCTACTCGTACATAAATGAGTCATAGAACTCGGTTTGCATTCAACCGCGCTCTCTGTCCACACTTCTAGAATGTCGATGTTTCCATTCCGTTCCGTCTAAACATAGCACAGTCTTCGAGAAAACTGCACAAAGCCTAAATATTTCAGACAATTTAGTCACTTCAAAGCCAAGTCGTGTAATCCTTAGTGTCAGCTGCTTGAAAGCCAACCCTCTAAAGCAGTGGGCCCCATAATTCCGAAACTCGCGTAAAATCTATAGAAACAAAACCCATACCACCAACCAATATATAGATATAACATATTGTTGAAAAAAATGCGTCATAATACAGCGAGGGAATGCAGCCAGCATTCTTGCCACCATTCCACGTGGACAAGGTATTTTTGATACATAGTTTGTTTAATTATTTTTTTTTATATTCCTTTTAACTTTAACTTTAATTATATAAATGAAATTCAGATTAAGTTTATCCGGTAAAATGTATTTCATACAGAATTAAAATTAACACACTTTATTATTAACTGACAATAATGAGTCGAGTACTGCGTGAGTGTAGTACTTAGTATAGGGGCTATGATGCTGATAAAGATAGAAGATTATTTTTTAAGATGTAACCACTGAGTTTCTTTCCAACTCTTCCCATTTGAACCAGCGGTAAGTACTGACTATTTATAATTGCATTTTTGGTATACATTAATAAAAAAAACATATATTTTGATACCTCCCCAAATTATATAAATTAGTCAAAAGGCTTATTTCAAAGTCACTCTGACAAAAGTGCCAATTGCGATGCCAATGCTATGTGACGATAAGACGACTGTATTAGAAAACACAACTCTGGGCCCAGGGGTTGTAATATCAATAGCTTTATATGTTGAACTTAAAAGGTTCGCCAACTATATACCAACCTACCGCCCATAAACCAATGATTTCAGTGAGGACTCATAACTACTCCGAATCAGTATTCAGAATCGTCTATTCGTGAAGAATGCTGTAAAAAATCCAATTTGTCGTCTCGTGACTTGAACGATCTCTTGTGGAATGTTTAAAATGGGACAACTTTGAGGATAATCAACCGGCCGCTCTTAGAGTAGAATCCGTTTTATATATTACTGTTTTTTAATTATACTTTTAAATTTACACATATTATGGGTATTTATAGTTGCATTAATATGAGTAATATTTTTTTAAGAGATTTCACCAATATAGGTGTACAATACAACACAGCAGTGATAGCCAAGTTGGTAGAATGCTTGCCTTGGTAACGCGGATCGCAGGTTCAAACCCCGACTCGCACTGGATTTCTGGATTTCATGTGCGAATCTAATTTTCAACCATGATTATCACTTGCTAAACGGTGAAGGAAAACATCGCGAGGAAACCTGCATGTCTGAGAGAGCCCCTCGAAAGACGTGTGAAGTCCGCCAACCCGCACTGGGCCAGCGCCCAGCGTGGTGGACTATGGTCTAATCGCCCTCGCATTGAGGGGAGGCCCGTGCCCAACATTGGGACATTAAAAGGGATGGTGTTATAGGTGTACAATAACCTCTTAAAATAATAGTCATAAGTTTCTGAAACAAAGAAAATGTTCAATGGAGTTAATAACATGATTTATTTTCATTACGAGGTCTGTAGGTACTAAAGTATTGTGCAGGTGGCAAAATTAATCCCATTTTCTTGTGTCATAATTCTTAACTAGTGCTGGAATCCTGTGATCCCGGGTGGGGAAGCCCTTCGGATTAGAAAACCTTTATTTATACACTTATCAAATAATGTAAGCTTAATTTGGGATACAAGTATTTTTAGAATTATAATTTATAGATGACCTTAGATTACATATATCTTTAAGATCAAGACAGAGGCCATGACCTCCAACAACATGTACACCTCTTTGGCTTCAAGCACTTTCGTGAATTTTTCTTCTTGAAAGTGCTATGGGCTTAACCTCAGAGATCATTTGGTCGCAATGGGTATCCATAAAGTCCCTACCCCTAATCATATGAGCTTAGTTTCTTGGAGAGCCGCCTTTCTCATCCTCTTGACATATCGAATTAATATTACTAAAATTTAAACCTCACCTTACCTAAACACTGTTACAGACCATAAGCTGCTTCAAAGAAGGGATTAAGGTCTAATTTTAATATTGGATGTTCTTGAAACATTCTGACATTACAAACAACATACCCATTTGTTATTGTGATGTGATAGCTGTTCCTACGTATCATTAGCTGTATGTACTTATAGTATTCGATGTTTGAAATCGAACAGAACTTCATCAATAGACAAAATGTCTTTATAAAGATCTTATTTTTTGATCTAGGAGCTCATTTCCTCTTTCATCTGAATGACAAACTATACAAGTATGGAAATTTGAAAGCGAAAGACGTTCAACATTGTGACTGGAATAATTAATTTTGAAACTTTTGATATAAGGGATATCGTATATTATATTCTATATAATAAAAATCAATTGCTGTTCGTTTGTCTCGCTAAAACTCGAGTACGGCTTGGCTGATTTAGCTGATTTTGGTTTTGAAATGTTTTTCGTAGTCCAGGGAAGGTTTACATGGTGAGAAAATATAGAAAAGTTGCGAGGTCGAAAAATAAGTCTTTATTGTGCTTTATTTTTTCTGACTGTCAGTTGGTCTGACCAACGTCAGACGAAAGGTAATCTGTCATTCTGTCACCATCATACGTTAGGTACGGTAGACTCGGGTCTACTCGAATTGAGAAAGAAGAAGAAGAAGCACGATCAACATTTTCAGCTATTTTAGCGAAGGGAGAGTTTAACTAAACTAAATAGCGCCAGATGAACACAACTATACGGTCCCACATTAAGCAACGCTTGTATTATAGGTACCGTACAAGGAACTTGACATCGCAGTGACAAAACTAAATGCATGGTTCTTTCATAGGAAAACGGTTATTATCGCAAAGATATCCGTAGTGTTGAAGAACCCTGTACACGAAGCGAGTTCAATAGGATTAGCATTCAAATGTGCATTCGCTGAACACCAACTCCGCTAAAAGCGACTGAGCCGTGAGCTGAAAGTATCGCATGTGCAGTTGCCCTAAAGGCCGCAATTGTTATTCAAGTCGGGCGACCAAATGCGACCGAAAATTTCCGGGCTTTCTATGTCTCTGTGCACGAATGTAGCGTCGGCTCCTCAAACGTTATTTATTGAATTATCTTCTTTTGAGCTTCGGTGAAGCATAGTATGGTGACGTGAATCATTATGTAAATGACGCCGCAGAGTAATGTTTCATAATTCATTGTGGTAATTAAGTATACATTTTCATTTAGATTCAAGTAAGTGACTTTTTCTTCCCATTTTATATCCTGATAATGAGATCGATTTTAGAATCACAACCATTAAAATTAATTCGTGTAGAAAAGCTTACCTACCTAATATTTACAAAAATCTTAAAAAAATTGACCCATGCGGTAGCGTGCCCAAGATGCTGGCCGCACTCCTCGCTGAACATTTGTGTAGAATATTTTCATTTCATACAAAAATCACAAGAACAAATACAGCAGACCAAAAACAGATAGGTACCTATCCTTTTCAGCCCATTCTGCATCCTAAAAAGAAACTGTTTGTGTCATTGATGGATTTACTTTTGGGGTGTACTCAGAGAGCGGATATTGCGAAGCTTGTTTTTATATTTTTGGGCATAGGCACGTGTGAGTAACCTAGATAATGGATCCATTAAAGATGCCTGACTTAAATATATATATGAAAAAATTATCATTTAATTAAAAAGAGTATAGAAAAGCTACTTAATATTTACAAAAAGTGTAAAAAAATTAGCCCATACGGTAGCGTGCCCAAGATGCTGGCCTTTTAATTATGATTAAAATTCATTAACGCACACAATAATTTAATTCTTTAAACTTGAGATATACTTATTACAACGTATGGGTTCGTATTTAATTTTTGTTTTGTTTTTTTTTTATTTATGCCAACGGTGAAGGTAGCTTAGGTAGTTTTTTTTGTTATGTTCTTATAATTATTATCTTATTATTTAAGTTTAGTTTAGCTTAGTACAATTAAGTATTGTTAGACGTCTATGACGCAAAAAATATTAAAACTTGATCCCAGCAAACTTTGTGAAATATTTAAACTCAATTAATAAAAAAATCTCAAGCGTTCTACACAAATGGAATAAAGCTAACTTGGGAATATCAATCTATTAATCATATCTTCTATAATATCTGTTTATTAAACAACAACACAGTCACCGTAATCATTCATAATAGAGCCTCCTCACCTTTGCTCTTATAATATATAGAGCCACCTATGTTTCAAGAGCAGTAGGCGTGCATGAGGTTATGCAAATGTATCAGTAATGCCACGTTAGGGCGGCTTGCGCAACGTGTACCTACTAAACGCTCTGTTTATCTTTGAGACTATTTTTAAATATAGTTTTTAGTTCACAAAGGTAATTCAGATTGTAGTAAACTACTCGAAATTATCTTTTTTCTCTTTTATCTCCCTTGAGAAACTAAACAAATCCTTTAATGATTTAGTAGACACAAAAATGATAATCCATTGTAGCTAACTTTTGCTACCTGAATTTTATAATTTATAGAACTAGGCGATACGAGGTGGACTTAATTATCGATCAGCTTGTTTGGTTTATAATTGTAAAACTTGACAAACCGGGTCAGTGGTGGGTCCTCTTCCCCCTTTTGTTTAGCTAAATTATTAGGAAAAGCATTGAATTAATAACTTATTAAAATCCTAGAAAATTGCTTTTGAGCCAGGAAAAATAACACAACGATGAATTATATACATTTACTGATTCAATTCAGACCGTTTCTTTTTAACCGACTTCAAAAAGGAGCGGTTCTCCATTCGCTTGTATTTTTTTTTCGAATCCATGGTATCAGTTTTCGTTACGAAGGTACTTACACCCTGTATATTCAGTTAACAAAAATGTATCACCCTTATACAGGCAACGTATTTGGCATTACATTACAGCACCAATTTTCCCTATCCAATGTCAAGTGCGCACCATATATCTTAATTAAACAAATACCAGGATTTCAGCTCTCAAGGCCTCAAGTAGGTACAGCCCGTAAAAGGGCTTACACAAATTGAATTTGTCGCGAGAAATGCCGGCCAAGTAGGTACTAGCACCAATACTGGAATGAACTAGCCATGTAAAAGTTGAGTAGTTCCGTATCGCTACAGAAATAAAATCATTCTGATTAGTTTGGCCCAATGTGACTGTACTGAAACATGCAAGTATTTTATTACTTTAATTATTTCTACAGTGTGATTCAGAAAGGGTATACTACCATTTGAACTTGAACTTTACCGTTTTCAGAATAAAAATATTCTGATACGTGGTTCAGAGAAGGCTATTGTCCGTTTAGTTTAGGTTAGGGGGGCCCCTGAGACCCGCATCTGTTGCTATTCTGTTCGCTTTGAAAGTACTTAAGTGTTTTCTTTGTTGCTTGTTATTAACGGATCTTGAATATATTACACTACACTTTTCATTATTTTGACCTTTATCGTCGTAAAATAAAATAACGATGAAAAAATACGCTGTATCTATAACCATCTGCTTGGAAATAAAACGACTGCAGACAACTTCTACCCTTCAAATTCACATCCATATTCTTAGTAGCAGACAGCTTTTAGTTGGAACATAACTAAGACGTTACCATAGAATTGATTAACCATTTAGATAGGTAAGAACAATTTCAGTCACTGACTCATGAGTCAGTTCAGACAGAATTACAACCGTCTCAATTTATATCATATACCCCCCTTGCCCGTCGGAGGATTGTGGTGAGAACTTGTTACTTTACTGTTCTGTGCTGACAGCTGGTAAGGTATAGTCAATATGGTTTTATCTAATCACTATGATGCCATTAATGTGTCGAAGCTATGCTATGAAGATCAAACTGTGTGGTGGCAGACGGTAAAATATCCATATTCTTATAACATTAGACTGTGTAATAAATTATATTTTACTTATATATGATAAGCGAGTGATGCTAGTTGTAGCATTGACAAGCTGAGCGAAGGAAAACGTAGCATAGCTCAGTTTATGGCTTGAGTATTTTATTTCTCTATTACCATTGGTTTATCGCAGGCAAATGGTGAATTAACTTTGATTAAACCAACCGTTATTGGTAAAGAACTTATATGTTGACAGAAGTTCAAATAAATTGAGGTGATAGTTCTGCGAATTGAAATGTGGTGAAAATGTTATGCTAAAGACATGTTTTTTTTATGTTGATCAATGTGAAATCTGATAAAAAAAAATCGCGGTATTTTATTGCAAATACATTTTAGAGGTGATTTTCATCAAATCAAAAATCGTGGCTTATGAACTTTTTATATCAAGCAGGGATCTATAGGACTTAATAACAGAGAAGGCAGAAATATACATTGCTAGACACAATAATGTTCTATGTACAAATCTATAAATGTATATTAGCCCTATAAAACCAACCACCAACTATATTCCTCGGCTGACGTAACGAGATTACTTGAGGCCCAAATAGAGTACTAAATATTTATACACCAGTCGCAACTGAGCTTAAAAAAGAAACTGGTGAAATAATATTCAACAGTATAATTAAAAACTTTGTGATTTACCAATCAGCACACAACAATCAATTCTCACATCTCGCTTAAGTTAATTGAAATTAATTTCTAAATTTAATAAGGGAATGTTTAATTTGAACCCGTTTGTTAATTAACGGCACTTAAATCAAACATAATTTACGATACAGTCGTAGAGAAGCGAGTGCTTATTTAAAATTATTCTGCCTGAACATACAGGGTACTATCAAAAATCATATCAAAATTCTGACTTCACATTGTGTTAACAAATGCACTAAAGAAGCTCAGGTTCTCAGGAATATGGGCTTAATATTTCGCATTTGTATGGTCAATTTGAAACCAGAATTTTAATATATCGATACAAAAAATCTCAAGAAATAATTGTGATTTTTTGAGAACAAAAAAAATATAAAATTGCGTATCGAAATTCTGACATCACAAAATCTATACTAATATACTAATATTATAAATGTGAAAGTTTGGATGGATGGATAGATGGATGGATGGATGGATGGATGTTTGGTACTCAATCACGCCAGAACGGCTGAACGGATCCGGATGAAATTTGGCACAGAGATAGATTATAGTCTGGAATAGCACATAGGCTACTTTTCATCCCGGTAAAATGTATGGTTCCCGTGGGATAGATTTGTTGCAATTTTTCATAGCCCAAAGGATCGACATGATTTTTTGCGCGGGTTACACCGCAGGGCGCAGCTAGTGATTACATATGCACTAACGAAGCCCAGGCTCAAGTCTGAGTATACTTTTTCTGAATCATCTTCCAAAGAAAAGCTCCCTTCAAACATCTTTATCAATTTGATCAAATGCCTGATTTTATCATTACCAGCGATACGCACAGTACAAAATATCCTATTGGCATAACAGTTTTCTTTTCAAATTATTAATATAAATATGTATAAAACTTCGGAAACTCAAGTTAATAATAAAGTTTAGAGTTTTCACGCTCTACTTTGTAAGCTCGCTGAAAGCGTGGCAGCCTTTCTTCCGACAGACTTCCTCTAAACGTGTTGTGTTTCTTTATATATTTTTTACTTTTCAGCGCAGTATCGATGATACAGTTCATAGGAAATTACTTGAAGCAATGGGAAACTTTTTTTTTAATGGCAAAAATACATTTTCTTCTTTGCAGTCCTACTTGTCTTGTTATGGTGCCCTATTGATTTAATATGTCAATGGGAAAACGAATCAAAATCACCCCAGACTACGTTTTGTTGTGTTTTTGGGAAATGTATCTTTTTAAAATTCCGGTAAAGATATTAAGAGAGTTGTAATATAAAGGTACCTTACTATTTAAGGCTACAATGAAATACTCTTGATCTAAGCTGTTATTTTTAATAATGATTAAAAGGAAAATTCTCTTAGACATCAGCACTACATTGTAATACCCCGCTTATAAAGTAAAATAAGGGTAAAAGGTTCAAATAAGGTTCACGGCACGAAATTTTCTATCCCGTTAGTGAAACCATCGTTAAACCGCCTAAAACATTTTTATACTTTTGCCTAAGATCCTTTAAGATATTAATTTAGTAAGTCTGTATGAAATATTTGAGCAAAACCTACGCATGAAATATTAAAATGAAAAGATTACTAATTTATTTGTAAAGTAAGCATTTCAATACCATGAGCAAAGTGAATAGACGTAACACTGGTGCTCGAGAAACACTAAATGTATGAAACTGAAGAACGCTTGGTGGTCTTTTCAGTAAATACGCACAAAGAGAAGTACTTATATAAATGTTACTTCTACTCCCTTTATGCTACCAGAATTTACGATCCAATTTAATTTACAACGCGACGGAATCCGCTCATTCCAAAAAACAGTCCAAAAGAGTAATTACGGTATTACTTCCCTTCTAAAACTTCTCCAAAACAATTTGAAAGTTGTTTACTAATCGCCAATCTATAGAATCTATACGTTGGAGCAATTAATCACGATTGCAAGTCGCACCTGCGCCTACGACCGCGTTAATACCAGCTTTCGTACAAAATTTGATAAATTAGATCACTCTCTCAAATACCAATTGAATCGCTGTCCGATTGATTGATTACTCTGAAACTTTTCACACAATAATCAGTTTTATTTTTCAAGTTGTAAAGGCTAAAATTGATCGTTTGAGGGAGGGGTACAGGTGGAGAGATAAGTTATTTTACAGTAATGGAGTTGGCTGAGAGCGAAGGTTTATCGCTGAACAGTTTTGTAGTAGAACGATATTAATTAAACGATTATATTTTTTCATATCCAGGGACACATTATAAAAATATAATAATTCTGAAAACTGAAAAATCTGCTTGCAAATAATAATACCTGCAAAAAAATGATAATATTATTTCGGGCGCATATGGAAATTTATTTCTCAGCTTATGTTATAGTCGCCTTTCTGTCACCTAGGCAAATGCTAACAAACGTTTAATTAAGATTTACATTCCCGAAAAAATAGTATACGAAATACCTATTTCTCATCCAAATTTAAGCATTACGGTTCCTCTTCCTAGCTTTGTCCACATCAGTATTCCTTGACGTATCTGAGTGACGAATGGCTGTTATGTGCGAACGATTCTCAAAACATCAGATAGCTGTGCTTTTTTTCAGGAAATATAAATAGTGTTATATATATGAATGTGCAATAACATGTATATTTTTTAGATACCTATTAATATTATAAGATCGTGTTCGGTTCATCAAAGGCTAACTTTGTATTAAACATTGATAGTTCAAGCTATGAAGGGGTAAATTTTAATTCATTGTATGTTTCAATATTAAAATTAATTAAGTAGTTAATTTAATAATTTTCGAGAGCCCCTATCTGCTCGCAGTTTTTCAATTCTGTTTTATACACCGAGTCTAATCGGTATTCATAAAACAATATTTCACTCTGTTTTGTTAATTATAGTAGGTATTCATGAGAAGGTAAATGAAAATCTAACTTGCCTCAAGAGACCTTATAGTGGAAACATATTAACGTTGAACAGGCGTTGTCACCTCAGGACCCTCCATTTTCTCGTCTGACAACACTCAGGGGTTATATAATGACTCTATATATAGGTATCTACTAAACAGAGGAGATAAACATTTAATATGATGTGTAGCTATTTCACCATTTCACTGATCAGGAAGATGCTGGTTTGATTCTGGGGCTCAATTATTTTTAAATTAAATTTTTAAAGAATTTAGGGCAGGTATAAATATAGAAATTGCATGATTATGTTCGGTATGAACTATCGTTGTATTTAATGTTAAGTTATTTACTTTATAAAGGTCCGAAAGGTCTTAAACTGTTTAAAATAATTTTCTAGAATCCACTCGCAAGGTAATTTAGTTCTCATTACCATCTGAAATGATCCAACCTTAGTACAGTAACAGAAATAGCAATGCACAAGAGGGTAGCTTCATTAAGAATGTGTTAATTCACGATAATATTAAAATGTTATGAGTCCCCCTGGAGTTAAAAACATGGACCACCGTACTGTATTATTATTATACGCATACAAAATTACCGTCCATTTACAATACCATTACAAAGCACATTTCTTCTTACACTATATTTCAGATGGAATAATAAATTGATTAAAACTTTTATACATTTAGGGAAAGTCTCTAACAATAGATCTTTAATAGTTTAAAAGAAACAAAGTTATTTTGTAAATTTCTATTAGATATTAAAACACATAGTTATACATATTTGATTAAGTTACTGAAGGCTTTATTAGATAGCCAATTATTCACTCAGTAAGTACATAACAATATAATATACCTACATCCACAAAACAAAAGACGTTCAATTTCAAATAAATTGTACCATAATATCTTCAGGCGTCAAAATCCGTGTATATCTAGTCGACCAGATATATACTTAAATAACTTCATACGTTAAATAACTTCAAGCACCTTTAAATAAGCTGAAACTAGTTACGACATTACTTCGTCCGGAGTCTTGGCGTTCTTCTTTACAGTTTATCAAAAATCTCATTAAGGATATGAGATTAGTTCAGAGATAACACAAGGATTAAACTTGTAGCCGCTATTTTGTGTATATTTAAAGTCTTGTTAATGGACTTGTCTTACTCAGCTTGTCTGTGTTCGGGAATGTGTTTGGAAAACTAACGGAGTGTTTATTTTTGTAATAGTTTATGTTTAATTAAAGTTGAAAGGAGACGAAATATAATAATATATACTTATTAGTACAAGCTTTGTAACGCGTTAACGAGCTATGGTTATGAGATTTTTACTGTAACCCATTCGCTATTTTTTTTGTCCGCCTTTCTGTCTATATGTTTTTTAATCACGAAATATTTTGATGAACAACATAAGTATTATTTCATCTTCGATGATGTGGAGTGATCATGTTCACGGTGATTTTCGATAGGTGATGGAGATGCAGGATCCTTTTATATGTTGAATGTGTTCGAGATAATAGTATAACAATACAATCGGCTGTTTTGTCCACAGATCTTTAGGAGGTGAGATGTAAAATCTAAGTCATGGAGGAGTTGGATTGCAGCAACTGCAGCTTGTACGCTGAGCTCAACGACAGCTTCGTGTACAAGAACCTGACTAGGAATGAGACGATAAACAAATTCTATTTCTATCAGGTAACAAATTATTTTCTTAGAGTTCAATATGATTGTCTGCTGCTAGTTTGTTATAGTGGACCGTGATGTGTGGAAGTCATTGGGGGAGGCCTATGTCCAGCAGTGAACCTCTTTCGGCTGATAGATAGATAGATAGTTTGTCATAATTCCTGAATCATTACGCTGTTTTTTTTTTGTATTGCTAGGTGGTTTTTGTGAGATGTTTTTTAACCGTGTATATGCGCCGGGATTACTAGATGGATATTTTGTCAGAGGTCCCTGACTCATTTATAAATTATAATTTTTCGAAATAAGTAGGTGCTTTGGTGTATTTCTTTTCCTTTTCCGCACAAACCCTGCCTTGTGGATATTTATAAATAAATTCGAATGAGTAACATTGAATACAATTGTACGGGTGTTATTGATTAAGCCCTGATGTTTTGTTTTTTTGTTGTAATAAAAAACAAAGAATTGTACTTTATGCAATCTAACCTTGCAGCCTGATGCAAATGCAGATTGTATTTTTTTATTCAGGTTGTAAGGGGCATGGTAACGAAAACATTGGGTAAAGTTACTCTTAATGCCTATAATAAAGTTATTGTAATCGTTTCTGTCGAAAGTCATGGGTTACAACTGTTGTAATTTTGAGCGCGCAATGTATCGCAAACCACGTGATCGCAACACAACGCTCCGCGCGATACCCGACTACGAGTATGGTCGAGCTTATCGAGTTTTAATTTACATTGCAGTTTTAGGTCTAAATTAGTCATTATGTTTTGTTTAGCAGTACTATCGTTGAGATAGACCTTTTATACTAAAATCAATTATAAAAGTGAAAAAAAAATGCGTATATTTCGTGAAAACATCAACTGAAAATTAGAACTGTGGTGGGTCATGAGTTGAATCCATAGCATCAGCTTTCGTTACAAATCCACTTACACCTGTATGTTTTCTGTTCTTCTCTTCTCTTCTTCGATCTCCTCTCGTATCTAAAACTAACTTACCTGCTAGCCATTCTATTACTATCAGACCACTTTTAAATAATTAAACTCAAACGTGAGGCAACACAAGTTCAATTGACGATGAAGTTCAATTTACGTTACTGGATCTAAAAAGTATATACATGTTAAAAAAAACCCTGCTAAATTAGCTCCGTTAAGCAATTCATTGTCATCAACCCTCACGCCAATAATACATTTCAAAATTAATTTAACCGCTATGAACGCACCATTAAAACCTAATGACCCGTCAAACTGTCGTTTTAATACAATTCTATCGCTACGAGTGCGGTCGACATGCATTTATATGTTAATTTGAACAATTTTCAATTTATTTAATAGCAGGGTTTAATGACAAATAGGTGTATAAGTAGCGAATCATTTTGTTTAAATATTATTTGCCATTATGTGTTCATAAACGCACACGAGTGTAGGAAAATAAAACTAACTAGTAAAACACGAGTTTTCCAGTTCTCCCAAAAAGTTTGGTAATTTGTCAGTAAAGTATCCACAAGTTTACTGATAGGGTTAGGGGGGGGGGGTTTATAAGGCCTAGTCTACGGATTAGGCCTGCATAGAATCTCCCATATTTGATATGAAAAATAATCATTCCACTTGACGTTGGCAAAATACCTCCCAAAGGTGGGTGATGCCATTTTCTATAAAAAAAAACTACTATTATTATTTGTCACGTATTCAGTCATTTTGTTTAAATATTATATCATTATTGGAATTTCTAAGTAACCCCTATGTAAGAATAAAAAAAAAATATAACAACACAAGTTTTTTTTTAAATTGATTTCCCAAAATCTTCTTGAGATATTAACAATGATTTTCTTGTAATACAGGTTTGCATACTATTAAGTTATACGTCCAATATCAAAGTAATGAATGTTTGTTATTTTATTTTAACATTTTTAATTTACCTAGTATATCTAATTTGTGTTACATTACCGGTGCCCCTGCAGCATCGGGTGGAGTTAATTGCGTGAAAGAGATGCAAAGAAGTATCGGTCTAGACTTGCCCGCCGTATTATAATCTTGTTTTTGTCTTTGGTGTAGTTTATGAGAGACAGAGTCAACGTTATTTCTATTACTTTGAACTTATTCGGCCAAAATGAGTGAAAATTACGAGATCACAGATTTCCATGCCATTGAACACGAAATAATATTAAGACACAATTTCTTACTTACCGACTTCTATCTGTACTTAATAGGAAAAGTTGGAGTTTCTGCCGCATCTAAGTATTATATTATTGGAAAAAACAATCCACCAATCCTCATACAAATTTGCGGACTGCAAGTTCAATACATTTTTTTGGTTTAATATGTGTTTATTTTTCATACTCAGCAACACATTTTCTAATAAGTTCATATCTATAAAACAACATATTCAGTCAACTGTTATTTTTATTTTGCTAGCTACAGAATTTGCTGCAGCATAATTGAATGTTCAGAACGGTAGACTTGCAGCCACAAAATTGCTCTGCGGCCACGCTCTGCACTCCACACTTTGCAATTTACTACATATTGGTCCTCAGGAGCATTCTCACCAAATTATTAAGAAACTTTGATACTAAAACTCATTATTTGAAAGTTTGGACAATTACTTTGCTAGGCACTAATGGGTACCTGGCTTTTAGTATAGTTGGATGATTTAACAATTATTACACATGGTAGAGAATATTGCAGGAGTAGTAATAAGTTAAGATTTGTTTTACTGTAGTGACTAACAATTAGGATAACTGAACTGACTCTGCAACGGGAGAAACTCAGTGAAGTACAGAAATAGGGTAAAATATTATAACATTGAATTAAAAAACATTTTTTTGCGGATTTTATCGCGTTTATTTTATGTTTTTTATGCTCCCGACATTTCGTGTCAGTTCAAACTATGACACAAGGACATCAAACACCTCAGTCCCCCCGTGATTATGATTGCTGTATAGCAGCCGAAACGTCGGGAACGTAAAAAACATAAAATAAACGCGATAAAATCCGCAGAATTAGTTTTATTTCAATGTGTTGAATTCGCGTAAATATTAGAAATAAATATAAAATATTTAGGTTTATTTTTCGCTGCATTACTGTGGCTTCAACTAAACGGTTGACATAAAACAATGGTCAAAAATTTATTAGGTACTTCATATTTTATTTACGCCGTAAAAATGGAATCTTAAGAGATCAATGTTTTATGAAGTTATCCAACCTACTCGTTCCTTTTATGTTTTACGTTGTTTGTCAACAATGTTGTGGGTGTTATGGAGCTTGGTATGAACATAAGAATAAAAATTTGTCATTCAAACATCAACCATGACAACCCCTATGACTCGAGTAAGCGACTTAGGCTTTTATCCCTCTCGATATAAGGGCTTCCTAAGAAGGGATAACGGCTTTAGTGATGTCCTTAACAGCGTGAAATTTTTTTTTCGCATTTACTGATAAGGTTGGTAATTTTTATTTTTCTGGTCGTCCAGTCAGCACAACTGGCAATTCTCTGGATGCTGTTGGTGACGATTGTGGCCGGAAATGCAACAGTGGTACTAGCGCTGCTTCTGACGAAATCAAGAAAGAGTAGAATGAACTTCTTCATCATGCAACTAGCTATTGCAGGTAAGGCTTCACTTCTTAAAAATAATTAATAGGAGTGCGCAAGGTATTCATATAAATTAATATTAATATATTAGCAATATTTTCATATACTACGGTGTCTTGACTAGTTTTACCATTCCTAAAAACGATTCAACCCGTTGTTACTTTGATATAAGATATTCAGTTGATAATCAGCCGCTTATTAGGTGCATAGAGAGAGATAAAAGTATATATGACCCGAGCACACTTTGTGTGTGTGTGGCTTTCAGTGCCGAGGTTCTCGGTTCGAATCCTGGTAGCGGCAAACTTTGTGTGATGAGTACGAAATGTATCATAGTCATGGTTTGTTTTATATTCATATTAGTATTCATATACTGGCATCGCCCAATCCATTACGCGGTACCCATAAAAAAAGTATTGCTTACTAAGGTACCGCACAGTTGGTGTGTTCGTCTGACAATATAATATTACAGTGTGTACCAATTTTCTTCTCCGAAATTATGATTAAGATACTTATCAAACTCCTTCAACTCAGCTTCGTTTTAGGTTTATATGATTTTGATACTACGAGTATTGTTCAGATGTTTCGGCTCAGTAGTAATTAATCACTCTCTTTAATATCAATAAAATTGTTATAAGATTAGTTATTTAAGTCTGCCTTTGTTACAGATTTACTCGTGGGATTAATAAGTGTGTTGCCTGATTTAATACAACGGATAACTATCACATGGCTCGCTGGATCTATTACTTGTAAGATGATGAAGTATTTACAGGTAACTAAGACATTCAGACTGTTATATATTGATTTCTTATGTTTACGCGAACACTACACATTGAAATAAAACTAATTTTACGGATTTTTTTCGCGTTTAATTTATGTTTTTTTTCGTTCCCGACGTTTCGGCTGCTTTACAGCAAGCATGGTCATGGGAGGACTGATGTGGTTGCCGTCCTAGTGTCACAGTTTGAACCGGGGTACCCTAATATTTAGTTGTTGCTTGTGGTCCGACCTACGCAGAAAGTACTCACAGTGTCTTGAGGTCTTGCAATCGTGTGCTTGGTTTTGGATTTTATGATGTTAATTACTGGATCCTAAAAACGTTTTATTTCAATCTGTTATATATTATTCCATTTATACACAGTTCTTTACAGTTTGGAGTTGTATTTCTAATCACACGCAATATACTTTAGATACCTGTATGATTTGTTTTAGGGGGTAGTGACATATTCTTCGACATATGTGCTGGTTGCTCTGAGTGTCGACCGTTGTGATGCCATCACACATCCCATGAACTTCACTGGAAGCTGTAAGTACTCACAGCCTTATACACATTCAGACAAGTTTCAGACATTTTGGGGTACACGAAACAACATGACAAAACTGACAAAGTTGATTTGAATGGTTTAAAAGGTGATGTCTAACTTTGACACTTATTATTGTCCGAATGTAATAACAGAACAAATGTTACGCCTCGAAAAACCTTAGGGCAAACCAAATGCTACGCACAGTTTGGTGTTAAAAACTCCAGTTTCTAAGCTGAACAAGGTCCCAACAACGCCATAACTTAGCGAAGAATGAACAACTTAAATAATGTTGACAAAGACCAGGCCCTGGTGTCGTTGCATATTTTGTGAAAGTTCCCTCATAACTAAGAATTTAGTCCACTCGGGACAATGTTATATTAGGTAGTTTGGTACTTTTTACAACACTTTTTGTTTGTCTTTAGTGTTCAAGTTCTTGAGTTCATTCATAACGTATATCTTTAGTCTACTTTTTTGACAATATTATGCCTAAGATAAAGAGATGGAGTAGGTACTTTTTATTTTATAATATAACACGTTGAGCATCTTGTTGATATTAAATATTTACTGACCGACGACTTGCAGCCTCGCGAGTCTTGCTTGGACATATGGCGCGCGTAACAGAGTTCCATGCTAGTAAAGATCACGCCAATTTGACATCAAAAATTGAGCTGACTAGACAAATGACAATGACAGGGCTTGCCAGAGCCACATTCTTGCTAAGCCAGCCAAAACATGACTGCAAAACTGTTTAATCAATGCATGGCTAATGACGAAGTTTAGGAAGCGTGTCTTAACGCTCAAATTTTTTTTTCTAGATAAATTTGTAATATCAAAATTACCGCCTTTTACTAATGGCATTTGGATGTATACATGGTACATATATCATGACAACATTTTTTTAAAATTTTGTCTGTCTGTCTGGTTGTTTCGGCTAATCTCTGGCAGATAGCTGATGTAACAAGGAGTAACTAGCTACTTTTATTTAAGAAAAACTTTTTTGTTAAATACCACGCAGACGAAGTCGCGGGTAACAGCTAGTTTTTAAATATACTTGGTCCTTGCACTAATACATGGCCTTTGACAAAATGATCCAATGTCATGATACAATCTCGGCGATACTCCACGAATTAAACTCGCATAAACCTTTTACGATGAAATGATTTTCATTGTAAATTAGGGCGGCGAGCACGTGCGCTCATCCTTGGAGCTTGGCTGGTCAGCTTTTTGTTCTGCGTTCCGATGCTGATTCTATTCGACGAAGCTACCGTGGAAGGTATGTCTAATTTTCATATAAAAAATAATTGTGCTATTAAAAAACGGTTTTGATTGATTAGTAATATATCATTCAAACGACTCAAACGAAGAAATAATATAGCTGGAGTGTGGCAAACAACCCTAAGAAACCAAGCCCCCTTACGCGAATCGTGTCTTATCGCGTATATAAGGTGTAACAAAAATAGAAGATTGTTATCTTTATAACCTACTGTTGGCCCTGTTAAAATATTTTACAGTATTATTATATACACAAATCGGCTTGGTTTTTTGTGCCTCAATATGTTGTACGTAACATTCCGTCTATATTTAATATAAGATTACATTAATGTGAGGTTCAAACAAATATTTTTATATTGAGGAGAAATAATTATCCTGCCATTCGTCGAGCGTAGAAATACGGTTAGTCACAAGCAGGTTATCATCGACATTAGTGAGTAAGATTTATATAATACGTGCATTCAGCAAGAAATAAAAAACATCCCTAGTGAACAAAACACCCGCACGGCGCGGCGGCGTGTGCAGAAAGTGTTGAGTTCAGTCTGCGTTTTAATGAGCTTGCTAGTTGTTAGAACTTAATCTGTTTGGCATTTTACGAGGGGATTGTATTGCAGAATTCTAAGACGCGAATTGCCAAGGATCTTGTAATGAAATCACAATGAAATGTGAATTCATTTTCAATGAATGAAAGCGAAAAAGGTTGACACAAATTATCTAATCTTGCTACCTATAGATCTTGTCACTCCCACCCAGTATAGGGAGGTCTTAAAACGGATCGTTTGACAATATTGTTTCCAGGGCTAATGAAAAATTCTTAAAAAGCTCTTATATCCAGGTGTGCCCCAATGCTGGTCCGGCATCAGCAAGCTGCAATGGAGGATATGGATGACAAGTGTTTTCGTGTCTCTATTCGTGGCGCCAGCACTCACGATATCCGCCTGCTACGGAGTCATAGTGGTCACGATACGACAAAAGAGTCATAGAGTGCTTGGCAGAAGAGCTACCGCTACCAGGCAATGTAAGTTGCCTAACTGACACAAATTTAACTTTCGAATTGTGTGTCTTTGCAAAGGTTTTCCTTGTCTATTTGATAACGACTATTGATAAATCAAGAGTTCTTCTAAAGTGTGTCAAAAATGATATAAAATTGAAATAAGTATTGTCATTTCCAAATCGTTCTTGACTTCCCAGGTAAGACTTATTTGATATTAGCTTCACAAATTATAATTGACCTACATACGACATGACTAGAGGTCGTAGCTTAATTGATAAAACCTCTCGATAAAGCAACGTGTTACTCGGTCACAATTCAAAAATAAATGGGAAATGTCTAGGAAGACATACTATTAAACTCGTATTACATAAAGTTGCACATCATGCTATTTTTGTACCACCCGTAATTAATCAAAGTAAAAGTAATTAACCACTTTTAACAACATTTTTGTTGAAGTCTGAAGCTTTTTTTTAAGAAAATAAGCATGACGAAACATATTCATGCCTAAAAGTAATTTGTTAGTATCAAAACTAATCGGGGGAAACTCTTTAATGATGTTATCCTTATTGGGAATCTAAAATGTGTAACATAGAAAAAAATTGAGGGTGAAGGAAATCACTTTACTTGGAGTAAATTTTATTTACCTGTATGACAAACGGAAAATATCCAACCATCAAAGAATAACCAAAATCCGTGGATCGAGGTCAAATTAAGGGATACGTGAACAGATTGCAAACCGGGGTCGGCTATGAAATATAGACTCAACAACTCACAGTTTTATGTGCACAGAAATGATCTCATCCCTTGCTTATTGAAAGGCTTAGGGAAGGAATAAAAAGGAATCCATAAAAGCACGTTGGCTGCGAGGCTGATCTTCGTGTGCGTAACCAGGCTTTTTTGGACAGGAGGCGGACTTTCCCTCGTACCAGGCACTTAGGACCTGGTAATACATCACGTGCCACAATTTCATCTAACCTAAGGAAGTATTAATTCCTGGCAATAATTTTAAGTTAAATAAAGTCTCTGACCCCCATGTCAGAGGTGTTCGCGGGCCGGGCCTGATAGCGCCCGGACAAAAAAAAAAAAAAACCTAAGGAAGTTCGAGTTGAAGCATATTACTGTTTCTTTTCTTCTTTAAGTATTTCCTAAAAAAATTATAACAGCCACAGGCTGAAAGGAAATTATTTTAGCGCTCGCACTGAAAAAAGACACCTACCAGGCAGAGTAGCCCTGGTTTCGTAGCAAACGTGATTAGAGAGAAAAAATAAAAAAATATCGGAAACCATTCTGAATCTTGTATAAAGTAAATTACTAACTTATTATATCCTTTCGTGTTGAGATCCCTCTCAACCTCTTGTGGCTGGTATATAGGTAATAGTTACGTATTTCATTTATAACATTGTTAAATAAATTATTTTATAACATGCTATGTTAAAAGAACCAGTTAGTTTATATGGACAATGTTCTACAATCCAGACTATTATGAACCGAACTTCACAGTTCGCAGAAGTCGTAATTATTTTTTTTTTCCATTGCTATCTCTGCCTTCTTTGCCTGCTCTATGTATTTTCTCCATAGTGGAGAACTCAGTCACTACAACAGTAATATATTCGGCCTTAAGGCCTCTAATCGTAAGGTTGATTTCAATCATTTGTTTGCATTTCAGACAGCGATGATTTGGAGGGCAGACGCGCCAGCAGTCGCGGGATAATACCGAAGGCGAAAATTAAAACTGTCAAAATGACTTTCGTCATTGTTTTTGGTGAGTGATTGATTAACATTATTAAAGAAAACTTGGGGTTCGTCGTTATGGTATCTATACATTATATTTACGGATATGATGTAGCTCTTATTTGCTATACTATTGGTAGGTTGATACAGAAACGGTATAATAACCCTGTGCTTCGAAACTTTATAGCAGGAAGTTACAAATTTTCTTTAATTTTCTGAAAATTGTGTTTCTTTGATATATAATGTTTAATATTTGTGGGATATTAACCATTGTGTATTCATAAACGTGCACGAGTGAAGGAAATTAAAATAAAACAGTATAGCTTGACATTTTAAGTCTGAAATAAAACTACTCTTAAGGATTTTATCGCGGTTTATTTTTTATTTTACGTTCCTTAATCCTTAAGATTAGTTTTATTACAATGTGTATTATTCGTGTAAATATAAGAAATCAATATTTTAAGTCTGGTTAATTTTCAGTAAATTATCGACAGATTCACTGATAGGGTTAGGGGATTCATTTCAACATCATCATCGTCATTACCATCATTATTATCACCACGTACTTATATGTACTATACAGTATTCATATTTAAAATAATCAAGAAACATTTAACTTGACACTGGCAAAAAGAAAAACTATTTTGTAGCCAATTGCCAACTTAAAAAAAAGCTGCGCTTTTTTAGCGCATTTGTAAGCATTATGTTTAGTTAGAATTTCTATACGAGGATTTTACAAAATTATTACAAACGCTCTAAAGTTGCGCATATCAGGGATTTGTATACCTTTTCTGAATCAACATGTTATTATGTCTACCTAGTAACTACCGTCATAATTCTACTATTATTTCAAAAATTCGTTCTAGAGTCACTAGAAATATAAAGAATTTCATTCAAGCTTTAAAAAAAATATCAATTAAGCTCACTCCTTTGTTACGTTTCAAGTCGTAATTTCTAAAGCATTAAAGTTCATTTTAATATGCTTTATATGAATAACAAATCATATTACAATACAAATACGGGTTACGTAATCGTATTTAGGTATCCAATAAGTATAAATGAGTTACCCAAGATTGTAATTATCTTACACAACAAATATTAGTAATGTAGACTCGGCAAGGAATATTGATGGGGGATTGCCCACGCAATAATATATATATTACAGATATATTACAGATACATATGTAAGTAAATAAGTTATATATGTATGTGCACGGATATTTTTTGTCTAATCTACATCATTTACTCTATGATACAATATTTTTTATTGTGTTATAGCCAAAAGCAATCGGCTGTCAATTTTTTTTTGTTTACGTGCTTATTGTTAGGAAATATACATTCGAAGAACAGAGTTTACTCCAACTAATTTCTTTTCGTTTGATCACATCAGTCTTAATTTAAGTGTCTAGACAGGTACTTACTAAAAAGTGCTAAAATAAGATTTCTTAAAAATAAAAAAAAACAAAACAAAAAATAATAAAACCGAAACATTTAAATAAAAATTCAGTCCAATCCGCTATCGTAAAGGAAAAGTGTGGCTGCAAGCAGTCACCCCGGCATAACAAACAGACAATGAAAAGCAAAACGTACTCGAGGTCAAATCTCTTAGAAAGCAATATAAGATTACGAGATCCACCACAATATGATGAGGAGTCACAGGGGTCACGAACCGCCGGCGACAATAAAATACTTTACGGTCCCCTTCGTCGTGTATAACTGGGTGAAATCGTTGTAGCTCCAGTAGTTTGCGAACGTAAAATCGCTATAAGCGAATTGTTGCTTATAGTGTTTGTGTTGAAGGAAATAGTCCAATATCTCGTTTGCAAAAAAACATACAATCCAGAAGAATTGTCCATTATCAAGGCTAGTATCTTGCCTATTATCTTATAAGAAATCTTGGACTTACTGAAGTCACAGTACTTACCTAATTGCAGTTTTTAAATACAAAAAATCCAATCCAAAGCACATCAAAAAAATCGAAATTGAAAAGGTAACAAGGTAACTAGAATTGTATGTTTTTAATGTAGTAGGTACCGCTTATATAGCCGGGTGTGCATTAAAATATTAAAATGTTACCATTATATTCTATATAAAACGCATTTTGATCTTAGCCCATTAACTTCAATAACATATTCAGTTTTATTTACTCTATAAAAAAGAATCACCGATTTGTTCTCAATATTGTATATCGCGCGCGCTAACGTCGACTGAACATTTGTATTAACATATTTCTTATACAGTTATCAGATCTGACGAGGCTTTATTTAGGCCCAGAATTGGTGTTTATGTAAGGTATTTGGCTCCTGAAAATATGTTATTCTCGTTCTGCCTATGAGGTAATCTGTTGTTGGCTATTCGCTACACGGTAAACAAACGTAACCTAAATGATTGCGAAAAAGCTAAAATAAATTATTAATAAGAAGTAAATACTTGATTGCAAGCTCAAATTTTGTTAAACGTTTACCGGGTATTATATGTATTTAGAAATACATAGGTAGAAAAATAGCTAGTAAGGTTTACATCGTGAGGAAATCTGCACGGTTTAACTATTACATACATTGGAACTAAATGCAAATTAGCCAACATAGCTCGCAGAACCGATGGCCGTTGGGGCAGAAAGGTTCTAGAATGGCGACCGCGAACAGGCCCTCCACAAGGTGGGCCGATGATATCACACGCGGAGCAGGAAGCCGGTGATAGCGAGCGGTGGAGGACCGTGATGTGTGAAAATCATTGGGGGAGTCCTATGTCCAGCAGTGGTCATCATTGGACTGAAAAATAGATAGAAATGTGAATTGGCAAATGTAAGTGCACTGCAGTACGTATCTACATAATCGTTCAGGTCTTACAGGTATGATTTTATCTATCATAGTAAAGAACGACTATTTTCATTATTTGCACTTTAAAGTTTACAACTACATTGACGGCCTGATTAGCGCAGTTGATAGTGACCCTGCTTACTATGCCGGGGGTCCCGGACTCGAATCCTGGTAGGGACAATCTTTGTGAGATAAGCACGAATGTTTGTCCATGTTTAATATTTATATAAGTAATATGTACTGGGCTCGCCCTCAGTCCATTGCACGGTACCCATAATAAAAGCATTGCTTAGTATGGGACCGTATAGTTAGTGAAGATATTATTATATTGCATAACTAATGTTATTTATTCCAGTATTTGTCCTCTGCTGGTCACCATACATGATCTTTGACCTCCTCCAAGTGTATGACTACGTGCCGAACACGCAAGCAAGCGTGGCCATCGCCTCTCTCATCCAAAGTTTAGCTCCTCTCAACTCGGCCGCCAATCCCGCCATATACTTCATATTCTCAAACAGGATATTCATCAGTCTGAGGTGAGTTATAGAAAAAGGTTGTATGCCTACTTTTGATAATACTTACTTATTGAAACACTGGAAGGTACTCGACGTAGAGCCTCATTAAAATTTTCCCAAGGTCATATTCATTTATTATCTGTAAAGACTGTAGCTTTAAGCTTTGTATCTAATTTTAAGAACCCTGAAAGATTCACACCTTTCATGAAATATTTTCATATTACAATTTATAAATATGTATTATATACTTTCCTCGCTCAAAAAATTAGTTTGATTATACAGCGAGGAAATGCAGCCAGCATTCTTGCCACCATTTCAGGCGGGCAAGGTCTTTTTGATACATAGTTTGTTGTCATACTATTTTTAAGTTTTTTTTTTATTTTCCTGTTTGTATATACTAATTACTTAAATTTTAATATAAAAATTTATAATTATTGTTTGGGATTGATATTTTATAGCGTAATATCATTATAGTGTAGAGCCGTAATTATTTTGAGAACACTGAGTTATTTGACCACAAACTCAATTACTTACTTAAACTATTATTGTTAAACTCAAATCATTATTTCGTGTAAAATGAATTACATTAATAGGTACTAAATTGTTTCGGTTTATCGCACTTGAAACCTAATTAAGACTTAATTATTTAGCCCCTCAAACTCATTAACGGGCAAGTTCATCTCCGTTGTCTCGTCATTAGGTAGGCACTTAAAGTTATTTTAGAAGGTCACGGTTGAAATTTGCTGCTGAAGATTAAGAGTCCGCACCCTATTTGACTAAGGGGTAGTGATTTATTCAAAAATAACATTAGCAATTTCGTCTAAAAACTATGTACCTACCTACCATTTTGTAATTACGACAAAATTATGTTTATAATGGGAATGTCATTGTTTCACGGTTTATTTTAATCCTTACTACTCCTACAGAGTTATTGAAGACATAACCTATGCCGATTTTACGATTTACTTGACTAAAACTTATTCCACCATAATTGTCTTCGCACGAGAATCTCTATAAATAGGGGGATAGGTAATAATGGCCAAGGGGAAGTTAAAAACAACATACCTTTATAAAATGGGTTTTTATAAAATAACAAGCATTAACCTTTTGTGTTTTAAAATGTTGCTCCGATAGCAAAAGCGTATGTTTACTAACGGCGTCGACAAATCACTTATAGCGACTTTTTAGTAACGTTATAGCTATAAAACTGCGGTTATAGTGCACTTACGGGCCTTTTGCGCGTTTATGGGCATACAACGAGTGTAGGTATATCGTTTAAAGCGACTATCTGTTGCTTTGTGGGGACAACTTTATTATAAATACGCTATTTGCCATTCGCAATATAAAATATTCTAAATTTAAATCGTACATACATTTTCGGAAATATTTTTGATATATAGCTAGCTGTATTTTATACAAATCTAAAGAAATGTATTGTTAAAAATAGTAGTTTCTTAAATAATATTATTTTCAAATTTCATTTAATAAATAAGAACATTTTAGTTATGGCGCCAAAATGACGTCATCCCCAATGTTAAAAACATAAAATAGACATAAAGATTGATGGTTAATTTAAACTTTGAAATTGTTACCTAAATTTGACGTCACTCACTGAAATTAATACCAATTTTGGGTTACATGCTAACAAATATTAATTTTAGATTGTTCTATTCAATAAATTTAGTGATATGAAAATCAACGAATTGTAATTGTTTTAATTTGTAATCTAAAACCGTATTAAATTATTGTTAAAATTAATTAACTCTTGACATGTTGAAAAGTTGGTTTGATATGTTCCAATTACCCCATGGTAATTTATTTGTAAACATTTCGGAATTTAATTACAAGTTTATAAAATTTTAAATAATTTAAATTCAATCGAAAGAGCTTGATAAATATTTAATTTTGCAACAGGAACATTCCTCCGTACAAGTGGCTGTGGTGCTGGATGAAGGGTAACGACAGTCCAGCTGGCAACGAGTCCAGGGCTCACACAGAGCTGCTGACCTCCTCGCACAGGAGAACCAGACACGAGCTTACAATTAGAGTAAGTGAAAACACATGAAATTCAATTTCAGTTACATCCTCAGCGTCTTATAAGACCGTAAAAAAATAGTAAAGCTGTAACTAAAATTTGAATTCCGAACGTATTGTATTTTGTTTTAGATCTTTCAAAATTAAGATATTTCTAAGATTTCCTTACCAAGAATATCCTTACATTTACAAATCTTTTTTGTAGATTCCTACGCTTTTATGCCCTTATAACTATTGTCAAATTAAATCAAACTTTCTAGACGGTTATTAAAGTATCTCTGGGGGTATTTTTATTACTTTCGTTAAAGGCGACTGTCTGAAACTTTTTTTATAACTTCAATATTTTTCATCACAATTATGTAATTAGGTACCTAGTTACTTGTTCGACTTTGTGACAAACGGGCCTCTAGGTAGTTAAGTCTTATTATTATTCTCTTACCTCATTTCTGGATTTTTTGTCTGTATGTATGTGATATTTTTTAACCGACTCCAAAAAAGATGGAGGTTCTCAATTAGATTATTTATTCTTTTTTATACCGGATCCGTTATGCCTTCGAAACTTTTTTGCTAGAACTCTTCCTATTTTATACCAATTACAATAGCAAAAATGTTTCATACGACTGTATGTCCGCCGGTCGCCGCTTGCGTTAAATTATTGCTGCTGCTGTGAGGTTTTGTTCGGGGTAGTATTTTCTCTTGTTTTTTTTTTTATAATAAGACAGGATTTGGTTGTCTTTAAAGGTTGTTTCTATTATTCTCATAGACTATAGTTGTTTTTCTTAATATAGATTTTAGTAAACCGTAGTAGTAGTCTATGGTAAGTACGGCCTATGCATTGACGTTTATGCAATCGATTAGCATAAGGACTACTCATTATTGGTAGCTCCATTTAGAGTTTTCGGATTAAATTGTGAAATATACGGAGCACACTACATGGAGCTACTAATACGTCAATATTCTTTTTTTTAATTTTTGGACTTTTTCTATTAAGCCTATGCCCAATACGATTCTGCCAATATCAACGTCGTAACTAAGTCGTAAGCTAAGACACGCAGGAGGTTGAAGTCAATATTCTTAGTACAACCTCGTGTTTCAATAGAAAATGGCCGAAAAGAAAAAAAATTGAAAAAAAAACATCGTGATGTTTTTACTCTCTAAAGGTAAAAGATGACAGCGTGAAGTTTCCAAAGCAACGTACCCAGTCCCACAGCACTAGCTCGCGCAAGGTGCGCCTGCGCCTCCCCGACCAGCCCACGAATAACAACTGTCACCCGCATCAAAGGAGACGCGACGACACCTTCTTGTAGTGTATACGCCATTAAATGTATAATGCATTTTGATAATTATGTAAATGTACAATTTATTTATATAATGTGTAAATGTATACTGTATTTTTTAAATATGTAAATAATGATTCATTTTGGTGTGTACCGCGTGATTTGGAATCTGTATAAGTACTGCCATTAGAACATGCGCTTCGTAGGCTTCTTCTTTAAAAAATTGTTTCCCAACCAAATAACAGCTATAATATTTTGGGAGCTTGTTTTTTAAATTGACATCATCATAATATCTATTGCTAAGATCTATTTGCCACGGTTATATGATAATATACCTTTAAGTTTTTTTTTATCACCAGACAGACACACGACTATACGGTCCCACACTAAGCATCGCTTTTATTATGGGTACCGTACATTGGACTGTGGGCGAAATCAGTATAAAATACTTATATAGATGTTAAACATCCATGACTCCGGTACAAACATTCGTGCTCACCACTCAAAGAATGTTCCCTACCAGGATGCGAACCCGGGACCCTCGAAGCAGAAAGCAGGGTGACTACCAACTGCGCTAACCAGGACATCCCAAATATACTTATTGATATTTATTTATCATGCCTCATTTCTAGCATTTGTCAAAATGATTATTACCTACGTTTAAAGATTGCAAAACAGTACGACGAAACTCTCTTCCCAGTTTCAAGTCATTATTATAAAAGAAAAACTCTTTTGTATTATAAAAGTAAGTAGCGAACCGAATACAGGGACTATTTAGATGCAAAACATCTACATAACGATGTGAGTACATTTTTGTACGACTATCTAGATCTCTTGAACCAAAGTGTATTTAAATATAATTAATATTACGTGGGTGTTAAACTAAGTGAATGTTGAAAAAATTGAATCACGGTTGATATAAGAAAATGTAGCAACCACATAAATGAAAACTCTATGTGGGGCCTTCAAGGTCGGAATCAGCTTGCTGTCAAAAAGTGAGGGTAGTATGTTTTTCTTACTATAACAGTCTAGGTATATTATAAAGGTGCCAAGTAGATTGGAGTCAAACTCTAGTCATTTGTGTTTTAATGTGTGTTTTGTAACAGTGTATGTTATAGCAATTTAACGAGATGTAATTAACTACATAATAGGCACAAACAATGATTTTTCTAAATATTTTTGGAACCATAAATACCTACATTAAATAGTTTGTTCATATTAATGATGGGCCGATTATTCACAGACTAGTTCGAAATGCCGATTATCGTATAATTTTTATAGTCGGCGATTAGTCGGCAATAAATGCTGAATATTTTTCACTGTTAATAAAACAATAAATTAGCTTGCTAAAAGTAGGATATTTTGTCTTTTTTTTTTCAAAATATATCCAAACATGATTTACACTTTTGTTAAATATTTTACGACACAGTTATTACTTGTCTTTGTTTTACAAGAATATAAATCTGGTACACGTGAGCAAAAAAAAAACTAGCACTAATTATAGTAATTGGCATTAACGACTTTTCTGTTGTATAGTCAGCAGCTTCTGAACCGATAAGTCCGCTCAGTCGGGGCCCCAGGTCTGCTAACACAATCGATTCATAATCGAACAGCAACCGCATAGTAACTGTCACTTTTGACAGATATCCCATACAACATCTGTCAAAAGTGACAGTTACTATGCGGTTGCTGTTCGATTATGAATCGATTGTGTTAGCAGACTTGGGGCCCGGGTTAGTATAAAAAAAACAGTCAGCCCAACAAATGTTAACATCTTTAAGTTCCAATCAATTCACGGGTCAGATTCACGTCTAAAATTAAATTTCTGTAGTTGAATTGTTGGTCAACGATTTTTATATACAACATGAGAATATTATTAGAATAAATTGAATAAGTATTTAAATATTGAATTTTATTTCACACCTTTGCGACGGAGAATTACATAAACGACAAATTAATAATATAATATATATATCGCCTGACGAACACACCAACTATACGGTGGTGCCACACTAAGCAACGCTCGTATTATGGGTACCGTACAATGGACTGAGGGCGAACTGAATATAATATAATACTTATATAGATACTTAACATCCATGACTCGGGTACAAACATTCGCGGTCATGACACAAAGTTTGTCTGTACCAGGATTCAAACCCGGGACCCCCGCCCCAGGAAGCAGGGTCACTACCAGCTGCGCTAATCAGGTGTTAAATTAAATGCTACATTTAATACGTCACAATAATACTATATAGGTATACTTTATCATGGATAGATGAATGATTCCACAAAACGATTCCATTCATTCATATTCAGTACTGTACAAAGGACAATAAATCCACTTCTTACTCACTGATTCTTACCGGACCAACTGAAAAATCACAACATTCACCCAAAAGAATAAACAAAATGTGCGGAGATTTATCAAAGATAGCCCGGCTTGTAACTAAGTTAACTTCGCCGGACGATAAACAAAGTAGGAGAAGATTACAGAAATTTATCCGCAATTTATGAACTGCCAACCGAGGAAATTTATTTGATGAAATAGTAGGTACCGTATTTCTGTTTAATTTAGAGAATTACTAAAGTAAAAACGTAGCTTTATGGCAGACGATAAATAACAGATTTTTTTTTAAAGGACTGTGGCTACTTTACTATTAGTAGTAGTGCTTAGAATACGAATTTTACAGATTTTATCGCGTGTATATTATATTTTACATTCCCGACGTTTCGGCTGCTTTATAACAACCATGTCTTCCCGTGACCATGGTTGCTGTAAAGCAGCCGAAACGTCGGGAACGTTAAATCATAATATACACTAGATAAAATCTTTAAAATAAGATTTATTGCAATGTGTAGTATTCGCGTAAATATAAGAAATCAATAGTACTTAGTTTTATTAATTCTTGCCAGTAATTTGATACCATTTTATTTAAAAAAAAAAGTTACAAGTAAGAACTAATTTTAAATGGTCGGTTACAAACAGGACAAACTAAACATTTAAAAAAACTGATATACTAATATAACATGTATTTGACGTTGATGAAATATAATAAAGGCACTATAGAAATTATATTCACGTAAAAAAATAATTAGTACTCAATTAATTTGGTATATTCACATTCCTAAGTAAATAAAGAACCTTGTTTGAAGATTTTTAAGATTTAAATTAGACTGACTTCAGTGCTGGCGGACTGGCAATTTCCCGGAAACAAATTGCGTTTCTCGGTAATTAATTTTCGTGTCAAAATCTTGGTCTTGATTTAAAAAGTAAAATAGATTTAGGAAATTAATCAACAGAAATAAAAACAACATCACGCCTGTAAACCCCGAAGGGATAGACAGACGTGACCTATAGTTCACCCAAATATTGCTGATGATTATCGGTCCCAATATAATAAGGGGCAGGCCTATTGTCATTATATCGGATTGCCCCTTAATGGAAGGGGCTTTGCTTCATAGTCCACCACGATTCAAACAGCTTTCGAATGACTTGCAGGTTTCCTCACGATGCTTGCTAGTAATCATTTTTTGTTATAATATTTGGGTTGAGATGAATTTAAGTGTGGCAGAACCGTGGTCCATGATGATGTGATGAACGAGGATATTAAGTCTACATCAGAGTTGGGGAATGATGGTGATGAATATTTTTAGTTTACACCACACATAATATGATATATGAATATAATTCAATTATTCTGAACACTATTTCATCTTCAGAAGACTTTTATTGTTGTGTTATCAAATTACATTTTATTTCATTGAAACAAATCCATCTCAATGTCTAGTCTCACAAAACGCGAATTGTCTGAGCAATCATGTCTCAAAGGAAATGTGATCAAACCGCGACTGTTGAGTAGTCTTGGTAAAATCCCGTTTGAAATGCTTTATCTTTACACGCAATATGAGTTGACTGTGTCTATTGATTAAATATTTTTGGAAAGGAAAAACGTTGTGAGCATTATGATTGACCCGTTTATTACCTGGTATAACCAAAAAACTGAATTCGCTGGGCGGAAGATAGATTCGACAAAAGTGCTTACTTTGCAGGGTGATTCAGAAGCAGTGATAGCCAAGAACGCTTGCATCAGTAACGAGGATCGCAGGTTCAAAACCCGGCTCGCACCTTTATGGATTTCATGTGCGAATCGCGTTTTCAACCACGATTATCACTTGCTCAACGGTGAAGAAAAACATCGCGAGGAAACCTGCAAGTTCGAGAGAACCCCTCGAAAGATGTGTGAAGTCCGCCAACCCGCACTGGGCCAGCGTGGTGGACTATGGCCTAATCCCCCTCGCATTGAGGGGAGGCCCGTGCCCAGCAGTGGGACGTTAAAAAGGGCTGGTATTATTATTATTATTATACTATTGTATCATCGGCGTTTTCTGCGTGAACGTGCAATGACCAGAGATAAAAAAGGTATGTTGCTTTATCAAATGTCCATAGCTAACTATTGACATAAGTAAGTATATACTGGTCTTCCAAGATTCTATGATAACGTAGGCGTTCTATAAGCAAGCCTATTAATCAAATCTTGTCTGCTATAATTTCATCGACGATATTGGAGCCGGCAATTCCCTGAGAGTTCCACTTGCCATCCACTTGTTAACATAGCGGCGCAAAACTAGGTACTTATTTAATTATTATTTGCAGTTTGGTGACAAGTTTAGTACTGAGTTGATGGAACAGTGAACACTCTTTAGTGGAATTATATTATGATTTATATAGGAACATTCATTCAGGAATATTTATGATTTAATTACAATTATTTATTGCTAGTTGGTTCTCTCTAGACGGAATATACGGGTCCAACGAGTACATGGCCTTTAGATAATTTTAAGGTTATGTTAGACTTCGGGGGCGGAGAAACTATTGCTGGTATATGCACAGATAATTGTTAATATGGATTGAAGTTAAGATTTGATGGAATGGTTGCGGAATTGAATATAATAATTATTGATTTCTTATATTTACACGAATACTATACATTGAAATAAAACTAATTATACGGATTTTGTCGCGTTTATTTAATGTTTTTTTTACGTTCCCGACGACGACGAAAATAAAAAAAGAACATAAAATAAACGCGATAATATTCGTATAGGTTTTATTAAAAAAAAATTATTAGTAATTTAATAAAATTCGTTTTATTTGAAAATGAATAGAAAGGCAAGTTACAACATGTTCCTTTCAAACCTTGATAGATTCAATTCCCTACATATACCATATGTTGGAAATTAATTATATGCCTACCGAAATCTATCTAAAGTATTACACCATAAATCACAGCATAGCCGGCAGATTTACAACAATAGTTGTTTGTATGACAAAGTGAGCTATAAGGGCTGATATACGGCGATATTGACCTTTGCTATTGTTCTGTTTGTCTGTAACTATACTGGATATCGCCAAGGGACTTCCACCCTTAAGCCCTGTTGTTGATAAACGACCCAATATGTGGGTAAGAAGCGGAACACATATGTACGCATTTACTTAAGTAGTTGATTATAGTACCTTTAATATTTTTACCAGACGAACACATGAAAGATGATCGTATCCGATCGATCGAAACAGAAGTCAGGGTTACTACCTAACTAAGTGTAATAACTTACACAACTTTATTTATGTTTGTTTGGCTATAAGATCAAACGCCCAACAATATTACTCATTTAGCACGTCCCGAGTGCGAAAGTGCCAAATAATGTTAGCCGCTTCCTTAAATTGCGTAAAAACTTCTTGAGGGGACAGTCCCAAACCGCAGCAACGTGCTCATTTCATCACAAAACGAAATGGATCGCCAACATCCATATAGAAAACAGAAGTATAAAAAAATACAAATACGGCACAACTGATTTCCAATTATAATTTTAATGAGCTGGAAAAACACCGTTACTACTACCCCACTACGATACTAGATATTAAACATTCAACCCAGACCTACAAAAAAAAGAACACTTTTTTAACTTTATAGCATCCATCGTGTTTAGTCAATGAATTTGCCAACAAGATAGTTTCAAAACTTGTAATAAAATCAGAAAGCCACAGCAAATGTATTAAATACCGCTTTATGTTGTACCGGGGTTAAGAAAACATTTTTAGTACCGTTAAGCCGTAAACATACTACTTAAGTATCTTCATAAAAACGTCAACATAAAAATGTTGAATGTAAGTATACATGTATAAATGCATAATTAAACACTTCTGTTACAATATTAGTAAGTATAAGTTATTTGAATCAGTTTAAAGAAATCGATTGAATCAATGATATCTCGTTCGTTTCTTTCAAACGTTCAAAGTATGTCAATGTATTTAACCTACTGTAAGTTATCTTTACAGTATTCTCAAGGCTCATTTACTAACGAACTAACTGTGACGTAAGGGATACAAAGACGTGAAATAAAGTTTGCTTTAAAATTTAGCTGTTACAGTAGCTATTATCCAGCTTAGAAGCTTTACTGCCATTCCTTTTGTTGATTTATTAAAAGGGCCACTTAAAGATACACTGCGGCTATTTAATAAGAACTATGTCAGCCGCGATGGTCTCACCGCCTCTCACTGATGTGGTTCTCCTATATCTAAAGGTGTTAAGTGCTTATTCCAAATCTAAGCTCCAAGTGTGTTAGCTCAATTGAATTATAATGGCAACGTAATTGTCAACTTTGAATGTTTTCCAACTTACTCCCTGTGGACCCTAGAATTCAAGTCACTACTTATGCAGTGGCCGCCCTTGCAATATTCGGCTTGAACAATCGAAAGCTCTAAGAACCGATGGCCGTTAGGGCAGAGAGGTTCTTGAATGGTTACCACGATCCACAAGCGAGGCCACAATAACAAGCCATAAGAACACACCAATTGTACGGTCCCACACTAAGCAACGCTTTGTATTATGATCACCATACAATGGACTGGGGGTGATCCTAGTAAGTACAAAATAGGTATCCATGACTCGGCATAAAACATTCGTGTTCTTCACACAAAGTACCACTTTGCATCTTTATTCACAGGTGTACCTTCATAATATTTGTCGAAATTTGCATTTTATTGAAGGGCCTCGGCCTTTTTACACTACAATGAAGGTTTTCTGTTTATTTAGGAGAATTTATATCTTAACTAAATTAACATATTATTTGGAATCGGGACACAAATGAGAATTTCTAATCAGGTTGGAAAGTTTTTTAGGTACCTTTTCGGTACACATTTCGATCGGATCACATATGTTCTGGATGTACTTAAATCCAGGACCATAATTCTCTTTTCCAAATTTCAACTTACATACTTATGCAAAGTATTTAGGGTTCATTTTACATTGAGAATTTCGCGAAACATGTCTCGAGGGTGATAATAATACAGGCTGATTTAAAAATGGTATACTAAGCCTTGAAATAGCGTTTATTTAGCGCATTTATATCCAATGTGAAGTGAGAATTTCGATTGGTAGATAAATCAAATTAAAAACAAATTGCTTACAAAAAATCACAATATTGTCAATTTGATGGGTACAATTTTTTATTTTAAATTTGACATATCAAAATTCTGACTTCACATAATCATTACAAATGCACTATAGAAGCACTGGTTTCAGGGTTCCAATTCCAATTCCATTAAAAAAATATGGATTCATCGTTTACCGATGATTCTGCCAACGACAAGTGTAGAGGAGATAAAAACACACACACACAAAAAATATTCGGTTATGGTTTCAGGGTTGGTATATACGCTTTCTGAATCACACTGTATGAAGGGGCCACGGGAACACTCTTGCGCACATCCGTTACCCAATCAAGCAATCGCTAAATTAATATCACAATTATAATTAAGCCGCTTTGAATATGACGCAAGATCACATTAGATAAATTACAACCGAAACCTGCCTATTTGTGACCTCGCCTTGTGTAATAAAGTCTAGACATACTATTGCAGCATTAGCGTGTCATTACTGAGATTGAACTGTTTATGAGCTACTTTTATGTGTTACGTCATTATTGGCATTTGAACAAGCAATATTATATTTCTTTGGTAAAAAATCTAGCCTAATATTGTAAGGTAAAGGTTATGTTTGTGAGTTTGGATGTAGGGGGTTATCTCCGGACCTACTGATCCGATTTTGATAATTCGTTCACTAATAGGAAGCTACATTATCCATTGGTACCGCGGGCACAGCCGCAGGTAGAAGCTAGTACTTAATATTATAATTATTTACAAGGTAACTACATAATACGTAATAGGAAACAAACTATGAATATAATTCAGAATGCTCGAGATTTTGTACGCGGTGTATACCTTTAGTATTTTCTCTATCCCGGGAAACTCTTTAATTTTCCAGGACTAAAAATATCCATGTTGTTGATGTTATCATAAGCTATCGTTTGAAACCTGTAGTTAGGCTATCGCCATTCCAACTTATAAAATCCTCGCAGTGGAATTTAAGATACCTACAGTTTTTGGTTATTTCGCGGGCACCCGTCAATTTCCCGGTAAAAGTATTACATATTACCGTTGACCGTGTTATAATCTGTCACCACGCCTTTTTTCATAGGAATCAATGTAATAGTTTTCCGGTGGTGTGCGAACAGAAAAACAGGCAACAATTCCAAAAAACGGCAGCACATTCGACCTCTTATTAAAATGATATCCACTTTCTCTCCAAAAAAATTCAGTGTTACACTACCAAGTTACAGTCTTATTTTTATAAAAAAAAAAACGTTCCAGAGAATGGACGAAAAGCTTAACAAAATACATATAATCGTGGCTCATCCATTACGGTTTGTTCTTAATCTGGGAACATCTTTCATCCAACGACCGTGCGGGGACAGACGAAGCGACAACTCGTTATTGGCTGCAGTTTCCATTCAAATACTTTAAAGAAAACGTACGCTATGGTGTCCATACAGTTCCTACAGAAAATACACTTTATGGTATTGAAATAAAACTAATTTCACGGATTTTGTCGCGTTTATTTTACGTTTTATACCTCAAGACACTGTGAACACTTGCTCAGTGTTGCCAGATTGGGTATTATTTTCGAAATTCTGGGTAAAATTTTTGGCTCTGGAGAAATTTTGGAGAAATGAAATTCTTGGAGAAAAATTTGGAGAAAAAAATACTCAAGCAGTGGGGATGCGTAACGTAAAAAAAAAGGTCATTCCGCTGCTTCAGTTTGGAAATTAGAACAGTATTTCAAGAAAAAGGCAAAACGCTAAGCCGATATTATAAACTTTTTGCCTTTGGGTAAAAATCAAACAAATTGTATAATTTTGGAGAAAAATAATTTCAAATTTGGGTATAAATAGAAAATCACATCTGGCAACACTGCACTTGCTGCGGAGATCGGACCGCAAACAACAACCTATTTGGTTGTTGAGGTTGTGAGGTTGAGGATACCCCGGTTCAAAGTACGACACTAGGACGTCAAACACCTTAGCCCTCCCGTGACCATGGTAGCTGTAAAGCAGCCGAAACGTCGGAAACGTAAATAAGATATAAGATAAGATAAAATAAACGCGATAAAATCCATAATATTAGTTTTATGTCAATGTGTAGTATTCGCGTAAATATAAGAACTCAACATTTTATTGTAACAAAAAAAAATGTAAAATCAAATAACGACGAAATATAACAGGCCTATAATTGAACCGATAATCGTGAACTATGAACTAGTTTTTATTAAAGGATATCTTATCAATATAACAAGTGACGAAGACTGTGAAGAAGATTGATTAATTATTTGTGCTATCTTATTTGATAGCGGGTGAATCGGATAAGCGTTATTAATGACTTAGTTTTGAATAGATTAGATTTTAAATTGATAGTTTACTATTGTTCCCGCGAGGTTTTGGGATTGATTTTAGACCTTTTAACGGTCACATTATAGTACGAGCCAGGCCGTGGTTCCAGGGCCCCGGACGTCCGGTGACGATGACGACTCCTGAGGAGGACGGCGGTGGGCGTGGCTCCCCGCCGCCGTGCGCAGCGAGGGCGCAGGGGGAGCAAACATCTGCTCCCCCGAGACGGGCCCCCATAAGGGGGCGAGGCACAAGAGGGGCACCGGTGCGTTCCGTTTGGAGATCCCGGAGCCCCTCCAACATGTGTCAAAGGCGGCCACCGGGGGGGTTTTAGTGGGTAAGAATCCCACATAACCCGGCCCTCTCCCACACAGAGGCCGGGTATCTATCGAAGATTTCCCCCCGTCAACAAAAAAAAAAAAAAAAGGCCGTGGTTCCACTATTGGCCTCGATGTTCCTCTCAAACACGCGGAATTTAACCGGACGCTTGCATTTTTGAGAACTTTATATAGTAATCTCCATTGTCCTACTCTTCAATAATATGCCGAGCCTAATGGAATATCCACATATTCTAATTTTGAGCAATTCCTCATGACAAATAAAATCAAAGATATTAATCTTGATATTTACGAGATATACATGGTCACCCACTATTCCCATGTTTCTCATACAATATCTAGACAGTTTTTACAAGCGCTGTAAGCTCACATAAATCCTTGTAGGAAAATTCCGAAAGCGCCCGATAGCGATTTCGCAAAACTTCGCAATGTAACCAGTTTTCGCATACATCATAAATGAACGATAATAAATAGCTTGCCATAGTTTATGGTATCTATGAATCCATATTTTAAGGGTGTTTGTCATATAAATTTAATATGTAAATGTAAAAGTTCCGTAAGATCGTAGACAGTGGTGTGACACAGACAAAGAACCACAATATACCGTAAGATTATATAGATATTTATTCCAATAGCCTTTCTTTTTTAAATGTCTATTTCGATCTAAGAAAACACCAGTATATTTTATTTTATTAGACTTCTTAAAAAATAATCCACTACTAACACTAAACTTAGCCTTTAAGAAGGTTCTCCATTGCCTGATCTTCAGACCCATGTATGTTTCTAGGCTTCTACAAACCTTCATTGAATCGATAATTATTATATTAAAAGTCTGTCTTCGTTGATTTAAGCAAATGGATTTTGTGATTAAAATGAATGTCTTTTTGAGTTAAAAAAAACTATACTTCACCAAAGAACTGGTAGCTTATTTGTTTATGTAATGATTTATTACGAACCAACAAACTACATAAGTATTTTGTTTTCAAAAATATGCCCTTGTTTTAAAAAAAACCTACCATTTTCTTTTTCTCATGCATGAAACACATAAGTATGGTATTTTTTCTGTCGTGTTTTGTCCATATTTAGAGAACTATTAAGTAAAAAAAAATACAATAAAATTTGTAAATTTAGTAAAAACAACGCAATATTGATAATTGCCTTTTAGATGGGAAATTACCGTTCTATGTTATAGATACCTACCTGTTATTCCTATAAAAAATATCATTATTATTTTTTATAGACGCCGCGTGAACAGTTCACCAGATAAAGGTCACTGTCAATCACATCGTAAACCAGAGGGAGACCATTCGATTTTTTATGGATCACTAGTTTTGCCCGTGACGTACGTACAAACGTATAACTTCCTTAAAAAAAACATATTTTTATTTTTAAGTTACTTATGTAACATTTTTTTAGTTATTAAAATAAAGGAATTAATTGAAACGATCCCACACTCTAGATATGGCATTATTTTTTAGGATGTCATGATACAGTTAAGCAAAAACATTTAATATACGAAGTAGACATAATACCAATATTTGTACAAACGCACAAATATAACTGAGTAAAGTGTGAATAGTCATAAAAAATAGCCATCGGCTTATATAGCCCGAGTGGTCTATGTACGCTTATATTATAGTCTGAGAGATTGCGACAAAATAGTTTTTTTTAGTCACTTTCTCTTAGACTATGTATATTTTTGGGAGTAAGGGGAGAACGGGGCCAAACATCTATCCGACCCAACCCAACCTCCCCCAACCACTAGCACGCGCTAGTGGTTCAACAGAATAGCTGGCGGTAGTGGCCTAGGCCACCGTAGTGCTCCCTGCTAGACAACAGAAGGGCCTCTGGCGACCGAGCTATGGCGGGATATAGCCGGGAAACCGACTGAAAGAGGTATCAGTGACCTTGGAGCCTAAATAGTTAAGTTAGTTTCCTTTTGTTATCGCCTCCTGGTCTATGAACCCTCACAGTCGTTTCCGCAGGTACCTACTTACCAGCGTATGTCGCGGAGTTATTTTGTTGACCCCTATGTTTTTATAGACCGCCCCTAAGTGAGTTTTATGATAAAAAATTTTGTGTCTAGAAGTTTTGTTACCAAGGGTTTAGACCCTGCGCCGACAGAAATGTGTTCAGCTTTTTTATCGTGTTCCACTCTGCATCAACGTTCTTTGTTGTATAGGTTTTTAACCATCTACTGTTCTTGCATGCACTATTACCCATTAACTAATTTAGTACGAAGAACTCGGAACGCAGATCGTCAAACGCTCTTCTGGTTGCGCGGAGTTTTAGAGTGATTGTCCCGCGCAACCCTGAACACGGTCCGAAATAAGCTCGTATCTCGGTGACGACAGCAGTGGATAAACGCCCTTAAGTACTTGAGATTAATACGCACACCCATAAACAAAAGTGAACTCTACATAATACGAAGCGTAAGGTATTATTATGTTTATGATTTCATCAATATCTTTTTTAGCGTAGATACACAATCGTTTATGTATTTTTTAGAAATTCCAAAATCAAACAAATCGAATGGGCTTGTCAATTACACACTTGTCATATTTACACACCGGAAAAAATACAAAACAGATATTTAAAATCAACAAAATGGACAATATAAATCATTAAAAAATGTAAGCAACACAAAAACTATACAGAACAAACACAGTTTATATTTCTGAGGCCATCTCCTCCAAAAATATGGCTATTAATAAATTCGGTAAGTTTTTAAAAATCATTGCATGTGATCACGTTGAAACCGCATCGAAAATATTTAGGCACCACTTACCTCCCTTGAGGTCACGAAATGTTATCTGTGGTGATCAAACAAACAGACACACAAACAAGAATTGTGAAAACACTTAGTTTTTTTTAATCAGAGACTTTCAAATAGCCTATTGTAATATCATATTGCATCTTTGTAAATATTTTAAGTGTACATACCCAACCCAGTTACAGTTATATATTATTATAGATTTTTTTGTATTCACAGGCAGGAGCATAGAAGATCTTCTCGACCTGACTGACTCAGATGATACAACGTCGTCATCCGACAGTGGAGTGTTTGACAACCAACAACCTCTTATACTAGAGCTGCATGAACTCAAGAAGGATGAACCACAGACCAACACCGGGCCACCTGTGGCTAAAACAAAGAAGATTAAGAAGAAAAAGAAAAGCCACGCAAAGAGTCACATAAGCATGACTTCTGAGAGTCAGTCAGAAGCCGGATCAATGCCGCCGCTTACGGACACCACTGAGGACGAGTTTTATGATGCCCATGAGAGCTATCATGCATTATCAGGTTAGATAATTAGTTTTTATTCGATCTGTTACTTTTTATTACCAATTGATATCTTGGAAAGTGTAAATTGACGCGGAAGACACTGAAGAAGGCCACCAAGATGGTTGAAAGTGACAAAAAAAGATGATAATAATTAACGACCATCACTACTAGCACAAACGGTTGTGACAAGACAAAATGTGAGATAAATCGAGTTTGACTCTTTCCCTCGTATGAATTACGGGAGAGAGAGAGCGACTCTATTCGATATAATTCATGACATAGGTTTTGTCTACACACGCGTGCGAACCCACTGGTGTATAACGTGGGCATGAAAGAAAAAAAAGTACAACCGAATTGAGAACCTCCTCCTTTTTGAAGTCTGTTAAAAATGAAACAGTTTTGGGCCCAAACCTCTTTGGATTGGAACGACATTTGAACTATAAATCTAGATTGTCTTATTTAATTTATTTACACAAATATATACAACGGAAACTACTAAAACAGGTGAGATGCGTGGTAGACAAAAAACTATACTTCAAAATCCATCGGCAATTAGAATTATACTTGGTATGGTTATCGCTTGGGACAAGATCAACATTCAGAATAATTGTTACCCGAACAAATGTATGGGTTTAAAATCACTAGGTACTAGTTAAAATATACCTATACAGGCAAAATGAATTTATTGTTACAGATAACCAAGTACCAAAACCAGTGACAGCAACAGACCTGGTGCTAGCTCATTCAGAGCACGGGCAAGACCCGAAGGTGTCTCAAGAACCACCCGTATCGCCTTCAACCCAGCAAACTACAGCTCCACCTAAAGCTCCATCGGCTATTACGGTGAGACTTCTACCTATTGCGTAGTTATAACCATTGAGCGAAATGCGAACACATCTGATGGAGGACATAGTTTTCGAAAAGCTTGTGAATTCTACCAATCTACTGGGTCAGAAATGAACATTGATCAGGCGCGGATACAGGATTTCATTTAGAGGGAAGCAATATTGCTTGGAAGTGGCAATTTCGGTGTAAATTTACGGTGTAATATTTCATAAACAATAATTGAATTTGGTCAAAATGAGTAATTTTAGCTGAGTCAGTCAAAGCGGAGTGCAATGGATGCTATTGACAATGATTCTGCTCGCATTGAGTGGAGGCCCGTACATTAGCTTACGGGGAAGGCAAATAACATGAGGATTCATAATCTGATATAATTTAAGGTTGCAGACTGGATACTTGATTGATCCCAATTTGCACAGATGGTAGTGACTGGCTGTCTGTAACGACGGTCCTAGGCTTAAATCCTGGTATGGGCAAATATTTTTGTGTTAAGCACGAATGTTTGGACCCGAGTTATAGACGTAAATTACCTACATATAAGTAATCTATAATGAATACTGGGATCACCCCCAGTATATAATGATCTTAATACAAGCGTTGCTGAGATTGGAACCGTACATTTGGTGTTGGTCTGGCGATATAAATAAGAATACTGCTCCTAATAACAGCTTATAGAAACGTGAACACGATAAAGACCTTCCCATATATTTTCCAAACCGTTTAACACTATGATACCTGCTTCGAGGGGCGAGCGATGCAAATAGACACGCTCCAATACATTTCAATGTCGCACACCAATATTTATTTTTATTGAAAAGAAAATAATATGTTTTTAAATTATAATCATGTTATTTTCAGAAACCTACCACGCGCACTGAATAAGATTCTAGGTATGTTTACAAAAAAAACATCTGAAAAATTTAATTATTATACCGTTGGTAAAATTGTTTTTTGTTTTCCAGGTGAGCCCTCAACAGGATTTTGGATGAGACTTAAAAAATATTATTATGTAAATATAAATACAAAAATAAAGTGAAACATGGAATAAATATGTAGCATCTTTCATTTTTATTTTCGTAAATAAGCATGCATATATGTGAAAGCCATGTTCGTAGAATGCTTGCCTCGGCAAAGAGAATTGCAGTTTCAAAGCCTAGCCTCGCACTTCTGGGATTTCTGGATTTCGTGTGAGACTTTAATTTTTCACCATGATTATCACTTGCTGAAAGGTCAAGGAAAACATCGTGAGGATACCTGCATATCTGAGGGAACCCCGCGAAAGACGTGTGAAGTCCACTAACCCGCAGTGGGCCATCGTGGTTGACTATAGCCTAATCCCACTCGCATTGAGAGTAGGCCCGTGCTGAATAGTTGGACATACCATTAATGGCTAATTTTATTTATTATTAAAGTACATAATGTTTTATTGTAAGCCAAAAATAATCAAACTGGCTAGTAGGAATTCAAAATGGAAGCGGGAACCCGGGTAATAAATCTAATAACTAGTCTATAATAAGCACAAAAACGTACTGTGATAAGCACGCTGCGAGCTTATTCACGCACGCTTGCGCGTGCATATATTTCATTAAAGGATCTGAATATTATGCAAAACTCTTTGAAAGACGGCTAGCTCGAAGGAGGTTTATTACAGGCTGATGTATGCGACCTCCTTCACCGAGAACACTCATGAACTAGATGTCAAGCCATGGCATAACGCGCTGTCAATATATATATATAAAATTAGGTTAAATTCCCAGTGTTAATGAAGTGTTTATTTATTATAGTAAGTAGCAAAACAATAACTCGGAAGTCCCGTTCATCGGGAACTTCCAAACAATAATTAGAGTGAGTTCATCTTTGTTTTTTTTTTGTTTAATTTAGTTTCAAAACCAAATGGAGAAAAGTGCAAGTAAAAGATTAATCATAAAAACCTGAGTTTCCAGGTATGATAATGTACAAACAATTAATATTATTGTCAGCTATTATAGATGTAAACTTTTTAAAATCCTAAAAAAAATATTTATTTTGGTTGTAGCCATGGAAAAACCAGCGCGTTACAAAGCGAAGAATAAAAAACCAGCGCCAAAACCGAAAACAGTCAAGAAACGCAAAAACGACGGTAAGATTATATGTAAAATTTTGATTGATATTCTCTGTACCAACATTATTTATGAGACTTTTATTTACAGGTCCAACTTGTTCCATGTTTCTGGCTGAATTAACCAGAAAACTGGCGTCCAAAAAACGTCAGGAGCAGGAGGCTCCGAAAAATGTAGTCGGTATGTTAATGTAAAGCCATTTTACCTTAATAAGGGCCTTTATTGAAACCATTCAAGGTTCTTATCGATACTGTGTAGACGTTATTACAAAAGATTTTATTTTTATTCTGAACTCTATAATGTTTCGCTTTGGTGATTCAAAATAGAAGTAAATAAGCAAGATAAATATGAACTTTCTTGCTTTTTTACTCAAAATTTGTAAAAAAAAGACTTTTATTGTAATAAAGTGATCCGTACTTTTCAGAAACAATAATAGAGAGCATTACAAATGCCTTACCCGTCAAAGTGTCAAAAAGAATGTCTCCAGAGAAGACGGAGTCTCCAATAAAGATGGAGACACTAGCACCAGAACTTCTTCCAAACGATACGCTTAATATTCCACCAAATTTCCCTATCCATGATGACGATGTTACTATGGAGGAGATAGAAACAGCTCCACTGAAACCTCCGGCTTTTAAAATGCCAAAAATGCCATTAGTCAGTAGTGAGGTGCTTAAGATAGCAGTACAGGAGAGGAAGAGGAAAGTACCGATGATAGATGAAGCTGTGAACACTGGAAGCGAGCGTGACGTGGCTAGTGAATTAGCTAAACACGTTAACACGTTGAGAAAGATATCGCTGATAGCGGAAGAGTTCAATCAGAAAACTGGTAACTTAACTAATAATGATTTTATCGCCAGATGGATACACCAACTGTACAGACCCAAACTAAGCCCCATTCCGTACAATGGCCAGGAAGCGATGCCAGTCCATACTTAGATATTAAACGTCTATGATTCTGGTACCAACAACATTCGTGATGATCACACACAGTTTGCCCATACCAGGATTCAAACCCAGGAACCTCGGTATCGAAAACAGAGTGATTACCAATTGTGCCAATTAGGTCGTCAAATCGATCTTTATTTAAGTATACATTGTTTGCCTTGTTAGCATTGCATTGGATATCCAACAGTCATTCACGAGCCGTGCTCAGCAACCGCATAGCCAAGGAAAATACTCGCGTTGCCTTGCCATGGACGCTGTTATCAGTCAAACTACGCGCGGTGTCTATCCGTACGTTAAGTGCGAGATTTTCGTAAGCTAACTATATAGTTTATAGTCTACCGTATTAAGACATTTTGTATGAAGAATTGAAAGTTTTATATACCGTCCGCTAGAGGCTGTATCCGCTGTTCAATTCTCCATACAAAATTTCTAAATACGGTAGACTATAAAGTATACGGTTAGCTTACGAATAATCTCGCACTTGACGTACTGAGCCTGTCTCGCAAGGCTGCGCGGGAGGTCTCGACAAAGCTATTTGCCAAGAGATGTAAGCTTCGGGAAGAGCCATAAATAAGAAAATTGACAGCTTCGTTTTTCATATTTTAACTTTGGATTTTTTTTATTTTTGTAGCAAGGAATCTAAAGGAAATAGTAGACAGTGTGCAAGAAGACCTGATAAAGAAGTTGGAAGAAGTACAAGCTGAGCAAAAAGCTAAATCTGAACCCGTTCACATAAAAGAGGAAAAGGAGGACACTGCCAAATAACTAAACCAAGAAGAATTAAATTATAGAAGAAACATTATTGACATGTGTCTTACAACACCAGTGACAAGTTCACATTTACATAATGAAATAAATTGTTTGATATAAAATTTTATACGTAAAAAACTAAATAAATAAAATCAAAAAAGTGTAATTTTTATTTCTCTTCGTGTGTGCAGCGGACATGTTAAATAAATATTTGAAATTCAGCCGACTACCAATTCAAAAAAATCCACATTATAGACACACAATTTCTCACGACAGTATTATTATGGTGAGAAGAGCAACATAAATATAACAGAAATATGATCATATAATTAAAACAATCAGGCAAGTAATGTATATCGAGTGACTAATGTTTCAGAATAACACCCAATATTATGGAATTTCGAGGACGTGAAAAGGAACCAAGACGTCATTTTATAAATCGACTCCAAGTATTCAAACTTAATCGCATACGGTCCAAGGATAAATTATGTTGCGGTTTGTAAATCTTATAGTTATATACTTGCCTATAGGCTTACCAAAACTAACTAATAAAAACAAACTTTTGAAAACGATCAATTATTAAATGGTTTATGAACAGATCAATTGAAGAGAAAGGCTATCGGTAAGATACCACGAGTTGTTCGCATGTCACCGAGTCATAATAGATCGCTGAATAAGTTGCAGAGGTTGAATGATTCAGGTAAGCTACACGTCTTATAGAACCCTGTCACACTTCAGGTCGATTTACTAATTGAAGCATTAGTACTTCTATCGGTGCGGTTACATCTAACGGGCTAACATTTGTTTTTTTTTAAATAACACCTTAAATGCTTGGCTACATTTATTTAGTTCTGCTCTTATAGCTTAATGTCTAACATCATTAGTGATGGCGTTAATAAATTAATGTGTTATACTTTTAGCCACATATCTGATTAGTGACATTATTAAGGCTTAAGGCACTAATTGGTGCACTAAGCCGCAGGTGTGGCCGCACCGTTATCTATTATCCGTCGTATCATACTTCAACTATTATGATAGGTATTCATACCCATATTATTAATCATTAAAAGCGAGCATACTTAAAGCTGTACGTACATAGCGACTATTATAACCAAGCATAATTATTACTATAAATAATACAGAGTTTATACAAAAATTGAACTCATAGGTTTATATTACTAACGTCATAGTTTTACTACTTTTTATCAGAACAAAATACATTTCTCAGCAAGAAAATATGTATTTGTTTTTTAACATCAATTGTGCAAGCGCCTCCTAACACCCCGAACTCGTATTTCGCTTCTGAATTCTCGTCTGCATCTGTTTGAAAAACACGTGAAATATACTGGATCAATGGCAACGGGTTTCCATAGTTAGATAACATATGTTTAGGCTCAAAGATAGGCTAAGTATTTGTATAATAAATCTATTGGGGGCCAATCAATGATTGCGTAGGCGGACTCGTTAACAATAGCTTATTATATACCAATGATAAAAAATAACGGTTTATACATTTGATTTTAAGGCGACACAGGACCAAGTACAAGTAAACATATAGATTCAACCACACCGAATAAAAACCAAGATGTAACTTGTAAGTATTAATAACTAACTACATATACCCGGTTATTCAGAAAGGGTATACTAAACCTTGACACTGCGCTTATCAAAATTTCACGTAACTAGAAAAAAGAAAAAGCGCGAATGCGCAAAAGAAGCATCTCTGACTTAGCACGAACTTAGTGAAAATAAATTCAAAGCGTGCATAAAATGTACGCTATGTCAGAAGGCATACTATACACTAGATGCTTATCTGAAGGATAAAAATGCTTGGTTGGATGCTGGTCCGGCTCCTCAGGAATATAAATGTGCGCCTTGTTCGAGCAGACTATTAAGATTTTGTATTTCTCTTCTGCCTTCTTATTTTCATTTACATAAGTAATTTGTAAATGTGGGAACCATGTAGCCATTAACTGTAATTGTATACTTAGTTAGTACTTTTTGTTTTTTTGACCTGCTGCTAAAGTCTGATTAGCCGTTCCTACATTGTTCTCACATACCTATAACAATGCATTGCTCAAAAATGTAAAAGATCTTTTAAAAAAAAAGAGCCACCATGGAATTTCTTGCCCGTTCTTCTCCATAGGAACGGCATTCCGAACGGGTGGTAAAGTAGTAGCATAATATTTTTGTAACTTTTGACGATTCATAAGTACTGTACATAATGGTCTACGTGAATAAAAAATATTCTGATTCTGATTCTGATTCTGATTCATGCTGTAGAAACTGTGTCGCTCTCAAAACTAATTTAATGTTTTGATGTTCTTTACGATGTAGCTCAATTAAAGGCAAATACCATGCACCGACGTAAAGAAACTAATGAGAGTTCCCCAAAAAAAGCTGACGCTCAAACGAAACAGAACAATCTTGTTTACAATCAGTTCACACCGCAATCGAAAGATGTGCAGCGAGTTCAATTGGTGGTAAATCCAGGTAATGATCTTTATTACCTTTATATCCACACATTTTCTACCAGTTTACACTTCATATCCAAAGAGCAAAGTGAAGACTGATGTTTGAAATTTTGCTACATATTTTTAAACTCAATGCACACAATATTTGAGCATAAAATTGTATGGCTTCAAATGTTGCCTGGCTCCTCATGTGGCGTTGCGTGATGTCTACCAAGACTCTTTTGTCCAATAGTATCATTATAACACTACTAGCAAACAACACACGTAGCAATTTCTTTGTCCTAAAAAATCACTTTTTACCTACAAAAATGAGTTGTTTATACGTAATGGTCTGAGAGCGAACTCAGTATACTCGTATTATATATTAAACATTCATGACTCAGGTACAAACGTGCGTGCTCATCACACATACTTTGTCCCTACCAGGATTCAAACCCAGGAACCTCGGTATCGAAAACAAGGTGACTACCAATTGTGCCAATCAGGTCGTCAAACTGATCTTTGTTTGTATACATTATTTACCTAGTTACCTACCAGGATTTGAACCCGGGACCCTCGGCACTCAAAGCAGGATCACTACCAACCGAGTTAATCAGGTCGTCATTTCGTCGTATTTATCACTATGTTTCCTATTCCAGACTTCTGTAAAGAAGATCGTACGCAAACAACGTCGGTGGCAAAGACAAGACCAATACCGACCCTCGGTCAGATTTATTGCCGAAACAATATGATCAATAGTGATCGGATCAACGGTAAACAAGCTGAAATATCTCGTACTCAATCTAACAAATTATGTAGGGCGTTTCTGTTTGAGAAAATCTCACCCAGAATAAATTATGGGCCGTAAAATTATTTGGTATAATAATAATTTCGGATTCTAATGTTCAATAATGATTATCACTTGCTGCACCTACGGTGAAGGCAAACATCCTCAAGAAACTTGCGTCTTCCGAAAATATGTGTAAAGTTTACCAAACCACTCAGCGTTGGTGACCATGGCCCGAAGCCCCTTCTACAATGAGTACACTATGTACTATATTTTTTTCTTCTTTCTATATTCTTAACCGTTCATCAAAGGCATCGGTAAATTTTTCATAACCCCCGTGTCAGCGGGCGTGTCAATAGAGGCGTTTACACAACACGATCTTTCACACGCGATTAGATTACGCATGAATTAACAATCCTGCACATTCCGAAATAAACGGCAGCTCGCGCGTGCAATCGTGAGTGATTGTTTATCCCACGATTGCTCTGTTTTTGCTCTGAATAAGAACGATCTGTGTCACAGGTCAATCATGTACGAATCTCTGCGTGACACTTTCAAGCGCGCGCGGCCGACGCGACATCGCTTTCTTCTTGTCTAACTTCATGCACGTGCACCTTCACGCACGAAAGACGATTAATAATGAACGTACGTGTTAAGGCACCTAATGACGTGCAAATTCAAGATTACTATTGGATGACGTGTTTCGCCGATGCCTCCTTTGAGTTATGCGTGCGTATAATGTAAAGATATAATTATACGTGTCTGTATTCAATCTCCAGAATGGTTCATGGAATTGAATACGCCAACAAACTCGTTAGCTTCTAACCCGAGGAGCTTTCATTTGACAATACCTGATGCAGATAACGTTGAATGCGTTGCGAGTCCGAGTAAGATGAACATGTCATTTATAATCAATTATCGTTTCTCTTTCATTTATAAAACGTTGGCAATTAATCTCACTGAAATAGGCATATAAATATTTTGTGTAAAATATTCTTATTCTTAGCAATTTTGTTCCATTTCTTCTAGTCTACCCTGTCCTGACTGATCGACTATATTTACCCGGAGCGATTACTATCTAACCTCCGAGACACAATTACTGGGACTGCGGGGAACTCAGAGTCCACCAATTTGTCAGAATTTTTCGGACTTCTCGTAACGTCTGTTAAAGATATTCGGATGATGGGAACAGAGGAAATCCGAATTTATAACTTAGTCACCCCACTAAGATCCGGACAAGACACACACACACATAAAAGTATTCGCTCGTACCTAAATATTTGATTAATCGTTTAGGTCCAGTAAATAAAACACGAAGAAGTAACGAAAGACCTATCATAGTATTTGATGCAGTAAACATAACACGGAACAGTTTTAAAAGAAGCAATGAAACTGTGAACAAAGAAATCGTAATAGCGTTGGAACCAGAAAATCATACTACAGACATTTCAGCTAAAATAGGTAATAGTTCTGAAATAGTTAACATTTGAGTATTTAAAATGTATGATGATAAAATGAAAACAAAAGCACAACATAAAAATGTTTTCTGTAACATACATTACACATACATTTCTGTTACGACACGACACAAAGATGGGAGTGTTCCATTTCAATTAACCTCGGTTTGTTTCAGTGTGTCATCACTCATTGACTCCTGAAAACCACACACCTGGAAATAAATCCAAACATTCTGACAGCTCGCCAAATGAGGAACAGCCCAACGAAAATTGTTGTTTGAATTCCATGATGAAAATAAGGTCAAATAAAGGTAGTGTACATGGCGATCCGGACACCGAATTTAGCCACGGTAATATCGCTCTTATTTGTTTATAAAAATGTATACTATATTGTTTTTTCCTTTAAAATATAATATTTACCACCATCAACCACCCATTGACTCCTACTCCTAAACTAGCCAAATTATTGTAGCTAGAGCGGTTTCATACAAACACTTTCTCAGAATCAATTTTAGCTTAACATGTACGCTCGATTTATAGACTTTCTATAATTTTATCAAACGTCATATAGTACTGTGCACAGCAAAACTCTTGTGCACAGTACTATACAACGTTTAATCATAAAAGTTTAGCTAAAATTAGTTCTGATAAGGTTTTTGTATGAAACCGCTCTAGGTAAAATAATTTGGAGTGGGGTCAATGGGTGGTTAATGATGTTGAACATTATATTTTAAAGGAAAAAAAATAGATGCTAAAGTTTTTTTTAATAAAAAAAATGTTTAGAACCAGCCCGTATCATGAAAGAACAACCGACAATAGTTCTTCGTAAGATTGCAGAATATCTGCAAGATAAGATGGTAGATAAAACGAATGTATACAAACCTGATGGTACCACATGTATTGGGAGAGAAATTAAAACAATAAAATCAATAGATGCCCAAAACGCTCAGCATGATGCTGATAAAGGTGATTTTGGTTGAGACTTTAACATTGATGTATCTAATATTAATAATTAAATATTGGATTAAATTTCATTCTGTTTTCAGAAAGCAACAAAACTTTTCAATGTCCATCTCATTTATATTCAGTGCACACGAGAGAGAGCCGTCATATACCAGTGCCATCGTACGTAGAGTGTCCCTCAGAGGTACTGCAGAAAACGACAAATTTCGAAGGAGATGGTAATAATGCTTTGATAATGAAATGTCAACATTAGTTTCATTTAGACTACCCAAAAGAATTGTCGAATTTACGGTTTATATGGTTAATGTTACAATTAAGATAATGGACACTAGGACTATGAACTAAGGCAATCTCTAGTCAATATATTATGCATAAATGCTCTATCATTCATAGGATATGAATCTCAAAGAACGCTAAGCAGCATAACAGGGACAGACGTTGAGACTCGTGAAGATCTGTCGAATCAATGTATCGTTGAACAAACCAGCATATTCGAAGTAAACATGCTTGAAGAGCCATCACCCACAAAATGGAGTCGTCATCAGAACGATTCGCCTAACAATATAGAGTCAATGAAATCCAACGCAACGGCGACAGACTCCTGGCCATGTATTTTTGATGATGACAATTCCACTGATAGTTCAGGTGATTCATATTTTTGGTGTATTTCAATTTATTTTGTCTTTGTCAACACAATTTGTACCTTCGTGTACCTTCGTTTGCTTTGATTAATTTATAATCAGTCTATTTTCCAGCTACTGCAGCTTTATCTAAAACCTCTGTATTACTTCATGGAAGTTCTAACACTCTTTCATCTTTGCAGATCAACAATTTAGATATATATCAAGGAAGGATATTAAAACAAGATACTATGAACAATATCGTGATGAGAAGCGGGAGCGTTGTAAAAAATGTAACAGATACAAAAGATTTCCAAGCAGCAGATATAAATGTAAGTTTCATTTTTAATAAATACAGTTTAAAATGTTTGTATTGTGTTAGCCTTGGGAACAATATCATTGCGTCAAGCTTAGACGAAGAAGTAATAGAGACGGAATGTCGCGAACAACATAAAGTAGCTCAAAAAACCAAGCCAATTTATTTAGCACACGCAAATTACGTCCTTACGTATATACGAATTCGCGTGCACTACAAAGATCGGCTTGGTTTTTTGTGCTTCAATATGTTTCTTCGTGTGATGTGTCAAATTGAATACAAGTCGACTTTCATGTTTTAGTTGTAGTTTGTAACAAAATGTTCTCAGTCTCCAGTAGTTCTACTGGTGGTAGGCTTCGGCCGTGGCTAGTCACCACCCACTAAACAAAGCCATGTCGCCAAGCGGCCTAGCCGTGTTCCGGCATGATGTTCGGTGTTGCCATTCATGGATGGCGGGTCAGATCAGGTGCGCTGCATGTGCCTAGTGAATGTAGCGTCTCTATCTACTGCCGCCTTCCTACCTAGGCAAGTATGCTCCATCGTAGATCTCATCGTCACTTACCATCAGGTGAGATCGAGATCAAATACTTGCCTATAATTAAATTAAAAAAAAAAAAAAAAAGTCTCTTACTGAATATAATATCTTTATCTAACGCACTAAATATTTTTGAAAATGCTTTTAAATCTCAACGCAGTGCCAAGGAAGTTATCATCATTGCGCCACCGGATCTCCATCCGTCGGATCTGCCGTCGCCGGTGGAACAACGTTTGGCAAAAGACTGCCGAGCGATGGTCCACGTGGTCCAAAACGCCTGTCAAGTTGAAAAAAAGTATTATTTCTGTTAATCTTACGGATTATATCGCGTTTATTGTATATGTTTTTTACGTTCCCGATGTTTCGGCTGCTTTACAGCAACCATGGACTGAGGGGTTTGACGTTCTTCAATTTTTTTTTCTTATGATTAGCATGTGCAGTATATTCCATTATTACACCGAGTATGTTCTCAACACGTGCAAGGCTTATGCCATCGTCCAGCTTAACTATGTCCCAGATTATAATAAAATCATGTAAGCTACCTACCCAACTAATATTTAATTATGGCTTTCAAAATAAATATTACTTGCGTAGGTAACTTACATAATTTTTATATAATCTTATTTTTTAAATATCTTGTGCCTGCATTTCTAAGAAGCAACTTGACTAAAAAAAGTATATATATCAACTTTATTTATGTCGTTTCAGTGAGAATGATGCATTACTTACAAGGCTCCATCATATGGGAAGACGCCAATGTTCAGACTAACATACTACTCTACCACGACCATGAAACAGGTACCTTCTATAAAACGTATTTAACAATAAGATCAGTAACTACAAATGTTTACGTATATTTAAAAAAAAATACTTGTGTTTTCTTTGCTAGATGAGGAAAGGCCAAAGATATGATTTCAAAATATTCGGATAGCATTTTGGAAATCATACTCTTACACAAAAGAAATAAGGCATCATATTGTAAAAGTATAACCTGATTCGCATGGATTCAGTGTATTCACTTGTTCAAACCGGCCAGTTAAGTAGTGACCCTCATAAATCGCTGAAACTATTTCCTCTAAGCAACCGTGACACCCTTTTGCTTTTAGGCACAGACACCGCGCTGATGGAGCGAAAATCAGCAGCTTTAAGCGCCATATTTAGTATGGGATCTTGGAATTCAGATTTGAGTAAAAATGAAACAGGTACTTAAACAAAATCTGTATTTTTTAAATATAAATTAAAATTTCCTTTCGAGTTATCAAATACTTTATGAAAATAAACTTCATATTTGTTGGAATCCAAAGCTTCAAGTGCGAGTTTTTTCGTAGGCGAAACGTGAATTAGTCTGCGTATATGTCATTTTATAGCAAATTGAACAACGCCTCTAGCGGACAATATCTTAAACTTTCAATACTGCATAAAAAATATGAACACGTAGATTTTAATATAGGTTAGTTTACGAACAATGGTGTGGGCAAGGGAATTTTCGCGAGACCCTCTGATGAAGAAAGAGCACGGATTTTATACTATGCTTTATTTTTGGAAATGTATTTTTTTATCCATGAAAATATTTGTAGGAACTGTATCTCAAATGTTGTTGTAAATTGAAGGAAGCTGCATAGGTAGGTACAGCCTCGAGGCGCGAGGCCGTGGGCGGTGTGGCCCACGACGCCGACGAATCTACTCGTAATTGACTTAGGCCTCAGCCTCGAATTTAGCGGGCAGCGGTGCGGCGCCGGCGGCGGCGCGGGAGCGGTGCTCTTTGGCCGCCCCGCGCCGCTGCCACGCCGCTGTTTTCGAGAACCGGTCCATTTAATTTTACGCATAAGATCCTGCCGCTCCCACGCCGCCGCCGCCGCCGCCCCGCTGCCCGCTAAATTCGAGGCTGAGGCCTTACGGATATCCGATTCGTATGGTTGTTAAACAAAGCATTAATTATGGGTATCACACCCACACAAATACAATAAATGATAATGAAAATAACCAACAAGTAAAACACCGTAACTATAATATCGTAGTTTGTTTTTAATAATACTTTGCAGAACTAACAAATACCTCAATAAGCAGCAAATTGAACAGATCAAGGCTTCGACACGTTAACTTGGGCCCGTCCATGTTTCCGTTCGTCCACAGTAATTCAAGTAAGCTCCTTTATTCACTATTATATCGGGTGTCCTCAACAAAAGATGTTTATTTTTGTAAGTCGTTAGTTTTGAGTTTCAATACGAAATACACTCGAGAGCAATTAATCCGGACCAATTAATTCGTCGTAAGATTATCGATATATTAACGATTGCCGAAATAAAATTATCGGATTCATCGACATATATCCTAACTGTTTCGTCGAGTGCAGTACTGAACTACATAGTATGCGTATCCTATGACATTCGAACAAAACCCTATCTCTACGGTAATGACGCAATCAATAATCTTGTTTTGCAGAAGTAAAATCATTTCAATTTGAAAATGTAGTTGAAAACAAACCAATTAAAAAATTCACCAGTTACCCTGAGAGTTGGAAAAATGCTAATAAAAAACGAAGTAGTAACTGCAACACAGATACTAGTACTAGAAAAGCACCACGGGAAGGTACGTAATAGCAAAACCTTGAAGTTAAATACCTGCTAAGCAATAATATTTTATTTATGTATTTTACAGATACGACACCAAAAAAATCAAAAATATCAAATGCTACAGAAGTGCTTAACGCAACTATGGCTGATAAAAATACAGGTAATTATAAAACCTTATCATTCGATAATACGAATTGACTGAACTGTATAAGTATCTGATATATAAAAAAAATATTAAAATGACCAATTACGTTGGATTGCATACAATAATTTATCTACCACACAGAATGGAATAGGTATGTAGAGTTATAAAGATAAAATCTATACTAATATTATAAATGTGAAAGTTTGGATGGATGGATAGATGGATGGATGTTTGTTACTCTTTCACGCACGAACGGCTGAACGGATCTGGATGAAATTTGGCACAGAGATAGATTATAGTCTGGAATAGCACATAGGCTACTTTTTATCCCGGTAAAATGTATGGTTCCCGTGGGATAGATGTTTTAATTTTTCATACTTTTTATCGCGGGTAACACCGCCGGGCGCAGCTAGTAATTTATAAAGAAAAAACAAAGCAAAATGTCAAACCACCCATGAAAGTGGTTTATCAATTTTGATAACAACTCGTAGTTAATGAAATTTTCACTAAGGCTGATATGTAGTATGTTCTTAGTTCAAATTAATAACAAATGACGTAAATAGACCTTGACATCCTTTAATGTGCAAACGATATTCAATCTTAAGGTGATAGAGGAATTTGAATTTCTAGGTCGACTTTACATATCAGTACCTCAAGTACAATCTTTTTTACGTTCCGTTTCGGTAACGTAACGGCTTCCATCCCTCTCACACCATTTCATAAATAAGTATGACAGTGACAGCATGTTTTCTCGATGACGTTACGATTACATTAGAAGTTCCTGCTTACCCTACTAATAATGAATATGTTCGTACATTTTGTCTGGAATAATATTATTAACGATGACGAATTTTGGGTAGGTATCATAGATTTTCGATTGATTCGGAGAGTAGAAAGTATTGATGAATTGCGACATTATTACAGGTACGACTTATAAAATGATTTATCTAAAATCACTTAAGTGGGTCTATGAATGATCGTTCCTTATAACACTTCAAAAGTCTGAAGTACACATTAACTACACAGCGTTTAAAATGCGTACAAGTTCGTACTATTTATATTAATTGTTTTAATAGATTCAGAGGACCTCCCATTTCCCGTAAAGAGTGATGAAAGAACCACGATGCTGTATCCCATGTACTGGCAACCAACGAACAAAGAAAAAAATGTATACACGCAATTTGTCATCGATTATAAAAATGCAGGTACGTGCATTTTTTTTAATTCTTTTATAAACTGTAAAGTACTATTAGTTTTAAAACCTATTTATTTGTTAACTTAAATAATTAAAAAAGTCATAAAAAATTATTCAAAATAACATACAAAAGATATGACAGTGGTCCTCATACTAGGCGCGAGCCTGTGGCATGAGGAGGCCAGATACTTATTAGGAGTGGGAAACGTGTGCATGTTGTGTTTGTTGTGGTACTGGAGTGTGTGTGTGTGTGTGTGAGTATATGAATGTGTATATACCTATATATTACATTCACCTAAAGTGTTATTTTTAGACCCCCTGTTCTACGTTGGGTTTTGTTACGAAAACATATTGATTGTCTAATGGTTCTGCATTTAGTTTTAGTTTAAATTCGATGGTTGTTTATTGTACTTTACAGAAACAAACGTAAAACCCGTGCCTGAATGGGAGAACAGCTCATCCACTTCCACTAGAGACATACCCGCATATCCCCCGTGTAGCACACGTGCAGGTTTGCTATTCACTGTATGCTATATAACCAACCACCGGAGACTATTGTCAACCGATCAAGAAAAATAAAAGCAACAGCGGTCCAACAGTTTTTGTTATTCCAAACAGGTGGCGAAGTTAAGCCTACTTTTTGGTGGTCGTTTTTGCAGCCGCAAAGCGATCCTATTAGCGAATGATTAGTCAGAGTTTAATCTAGTCTAGATAATTGGGTAGAAAAATACTGGATTGTTTATTTATTATGATGCATTTTTGCAGTATCTTCATGTTTCGAAGCGGACCCTAATGTTCAATATTCAATGATATCCAAGTTCAGAATGCTGAAGTCCAGCATTAAGGCTGGAATGTCGAGGCGAGCTCGTGTCGGTGGGTGGTTTCAATAATTTATCATGTCCCTCTGATAGCTACGTGCTCTCTGCCTCTTGCTGTTTTTTATTTATTTATAATCATTTTAGATTTAACTATAAATGATTAATATTCGAAATACCATTTTTATCATTCGAGAGTTCTTTTTGGAAAGAGAGGTTGTCAATTTTGTTTTATTATCTCAAAAATACGTTTCTATGAGTTATAATAATTAATTTTATTAGAATTTTGACATTTATTAGTTTAATAATGTGCACGAGACTAAGAATTTATAATAAAATGATGCAACTTAATGTATCAGTAATGTTTACTAATAGGATTAGAGGAGGAGTTTATTAAGCCTTGTCTACGTAGTCTAGGGCTGCATAGAATTTCTCACATTCTAGAGTTATTTTTTCTCATCGTTGGCAAATACCTACTGACTGGTGTGTGACGCCATTTTGTAAGAAAAAAAAACCTTTTTGGAAAACATATTCATATTGTAATTCTTTCCTAGATGTGGAATCACAAATAACACCAATCTTGTCTATAAAAACAATGTCTACGGGTATAACGACTTCTGCGCCGCTCAACCAAATACCCACAAGTCTTATGGCTGGTAAGCGTATCATGGGATTTTATATCAATACTTTCCTATATTTATTATGCTTAGACCTTATGTGTTATTTATTAAGAAATGTTTTCATTTTGTCCATATAAAAATACGTAGATTGCTCTAATAAAAGTATGTTGTGATATTACATGGTAATGTATTAAAGTGTTTTCTTCTAGTTTATTCAAAATTAAAAATCTGTGAGTACTTATAAAAGTCAAAATTTTGTGTAATTAATGTTTTTATTGTGATCTTATTGCAGGATTATTTAAAGTCAGTGCAATATCACAAGCAATTATAGAACAGGACAATATTGCAATTCAAACCGAAGGTGCAGATCATAGCTTGTCTCAAGCAGGTAGGTATCTAATACTTGGAAGAAATTTTATGCAATTTAGTCGCTACATTTTAAAACATCTACCTTGGCTATTATTATTTTTCTTACATTTTCAGAAACCAATTTGGTATCCATATCATCTAAAGACATACAACAGAGATCAATACTAAATATGTACAACATGGGTGAGAATCTGGTCATAATTTTCTTCTAATATAAACTTTGCAGTTCCTGAGACTTCGTACGCGTAGACTTTTAGCTATCCTGGGGTATCAAACCGGCCGTTTGCCGGGACAAAAAGTATCGTACATCATGACTCGCATGCATGAGAACACAGTCAAACAGATTAAAAAAGTAATATTGATAGATTATCTTCTACATCATAAATAACATTCACAATTTTTTTTACATTGTTCCCTTTTTTGCATTATTATTTATCCAATTTTGACCTTATTCATTGACAGAAGAATATAATTTTCAGGAACAAGTGTACCGTCAATGGCATTCAACTTCTCATCAAAAAAATCTAAAGCACAAGATGCAGGTAATTTGCAATTAAAAACGTCTCGTATTTCGGATCTTTGGGTATAAGTATTTTGAGTTCATATTTTGTATTCATTCCATGTAAAGCGATCGAGACGGAAAATACGATTTCCCAATTAAACGCAAACAAGACAACTTGTCTGTGCAAAGGAAGTGACTTCAGCGGATTTAAAACGACGTTTACTACATGTGGTAAGAAATATAAATTATTATTTACTAGTAGTGTCCGCGAGGCCATCCCATCCACCCTGGGGGAACTTTTCCATTTCGTCGGAAATTAAATATTTTATATTAGTAAGTACTAAATAATATAAGGTTTAAAAAATAGTGTATATAATTTTAACAAATTAATTATTAAGATAAATGAAACACGTTGATAAATAAAAAAAAAATTAATTGATGTTTGATTTTTTTTAAACAAGGCGAACCCGTACCTTTTGTCCATTCGCTCAGTATATGTGATATTTTATTTAATGTTCTGATTATATCAAGTGACACTATTTTTATATTCATAGATAGATTCAGGTTAGTATCTAAATAGTAGTATTACTACTTTCTTTACCAATTCCATGATAGTGTCGAACATTGAAGTTTTCATAAATTTTCGTATTTTACTTTTTCTTGCAGATACCAATATAATATCTGTTTCATCACAAACGTTGCCAGAGAAAGTAGACATGTATAATATCCGTATGTAAAATATTATATATGATTTAGTACAAAATACGGGGAGTGCTTGGTTCTATGCGAATGTTTTCATGTTTCAGAAATGGAAACAGAGGTCCCGCCCTCTACGAGCACTGGATGCTACGCCGGGGAAGAAGTAGATACGTGCGGTAAGACGCTAATATATTTCTTACAGACTAGCTTTTGCCCGTGGCTTTGTCCGCAGTACCTCTATGAAACATAGCCCCACCCAGTGATAATATACAGCTCCCTATTTGATGAAATATTTATTTGTATCGGATCAGTATTTCCGAAGATTACCAGCTCCTACATCCAATCTCACAAACTAACAAGCCTAACCTCTTTATTAAATTAATTACATAGTCTTTATTAAACATTTAAATTGTTAATTTAAACAGCGCTTTTCAATTTAGACAGTATTACCTTAATAAAACCATAGGTAAGTATGTTCTAAGGAAAACATTATATATTATTAATTCATAAACAAATTAAAATATTGGCCTTTGGAATTGAATCTATTTTATGAAATTAATTTGTTGCATAAAATGTGACCAGAAATTATCTTGAATCGTCTGTTCGTTATTACTTTTCTTACCAAAGATTTATCTATTTAACGATTGTGTTTTTAAAGGAACAGATACAATAAGCTTCATCTTAGGATGCCCAAAGTCTACATCAATGAATGAACTGGAAATCTGTTATGCGAGTGAGTAGTCTACCTAGCAGAGTGAAAGGTTAAATAATTTGAACATAATGAATACCAGATTGGATTAAAATAATTAAATCTATTTAATAAGTCTTGTAAAGGAGGTTTTAATATTGCCTGAAATTGACATAATTCCTATGATGTTTTGCAAAGTACTCAGGAATTTTGAGATTAATGATATCTTGACATTTTAGATTTCATTTGGTAATTTAAGTTTTAATTCACTTAGCTCTTATATCAGTGATAGCCAAGTTGGTAGAACGCTTTCATCGGTAACGAGGATCGCAGGTTCAAACCCCGTCTCGCACCTCTGGGATTTCTGGATTTCATGTGCGAATCTCATTTTCAACCACGATTATCACTTGCTAAACGGTGAAGGAAAACATCGCGCGGAAACCTGCATGTCTGAGAGAAACCCTCGAAAGACGTATGAAGTCCGCCAACCCGCACTGGGCCAGCGTGGTGGACTATGGTCTAATCGCCCTCGCATTGAGGGGAGGTCCGTGCCCAACAGTGGGACATTAAAAAGGGCTGGTATTATTATTATAATCACTTTGCTTGATAACGTCAATGTAAAATCGATTTCAAAACTTACCCAATTAACGATAGTTACAAGGAAAGGACTATATGTTAGACTAAGTGTTATTTATATGTTATATTAAATATTATATTTTGCAGATGACATACCAACATACTTAACAACTAGTACCAATACTTACCACGCCATGAAGTCGATATCCATCGGACGAACCACATCAGAGTTGATGAACGAATCCTCTTTAAGCAGAAACAGAATGGACATGGGCATTCAGTACAGCAAACATGGCGGACTAAAGGGTAAGCCTAAACTCTTTTACATGTAACATGGGAAAACATTATTTCGCTTCGAGATCGCACCTGGCACTTGCACGTATATCAAGATTCACAGAACGCAGACTACGTCTTTCACAAACTCAGACTACCTCTTATACAAACTCGGACTACCTCTTTTACAAACTCGGACTACCTCTTATACAAACTCGGACTACCTCTTTTACAAACTCGGACTACCTCTTTTACAAACTCGGACTACCTCGTATACAAACTCGGACTACCTCGTATACAAACATGGACTACCGCTTTTACAAACTGGGACTACCTCTTTGGCAAACTCGGACTACCTCTTTTACAACCTCTGACCACCTCTGGCAAACTCAGGCTACGTCTTCTACAAACTCGGACTACATCTTATACAAACTCGGACTAACTCTTACAAACGCAGACGCATTCTTGTACAAACTCAGACGAACTCTTTTTTACAAACTAGGGCGACTATTTTACAAACTCAGAGTACCCCGCTTACAATATCAGACCGCTACACTTGACTTTTTTTATTTATAAGTGACCCAGTTATGATACACACCCATAACCCAATAGTACTTAATCCTCTACAATTTACCACGTAATATCACCAATTAGCATCACAACAATTGTATAATAATACTTTGCTGTTCCACCACGTTCTCCAAACACGCGATTTTCGCATGAATTTCCCCTACATTCACCTCTCCGTGTATCGCTGATATAGAGCTTATGCAAATGTAATATGCATGTCGTTTGTTAATGAAACAACGGTGTTCGGTAGCGATTGAACCGATCTCTGGATTGTCGTAAAACCTGCACGTGGATTACATTGGTATGACATCACTGACGAGGGTAGGTCAAGGTCAAGGTATTTTAGCTATGTTTTTGTTGTCAATTGCTAATTTGAATGCGATTGTTGTACCCTAGTCCTGGATGTTTAATACCTACATAAGTATTATATAATAATAATATTACCAGCCCTTTTTTTTAATATCCCACTGCTGGGCACGGGCCTCTCCTCAATTTGAGGGGGATTAGGCCATAGTTCACCACGCTGGCTCAGTGCGGGTTGGCGGACTTCACACATCTTTCGAGGGGTTCTCTCAGACATGTAGGTTTCCTCACAATGTTTTCCTTCACCGTTTAGCAAGTGATAATCGTCGTTGAAAATGAGATTCGCACATGAAATCCAGAAATCCCAGAGGTGCGAGCCGGGGTTTGAACCTGCGATCCTCGTTACCGAGGCAAGCGTTCAACCAACTTGGCTATCACTGTTTTATTGTATACGTATTATATATGTAAAACTATGTCTGGTGTACTCAATATTGAGGCTGTGGCCCTTTTCCCAATTGATCGATTGACCCATCTTGATTTATTGTTTCTACCGAAAGCGCGAGTGACACTGGTTACATAAATTTAGACAAGAAACTCTATAATTCAAACGATTTATCAATTTCTTATATTTACGCGTATACTACACATTTAAATAAAACTTATTTTAAAGACGAACTTCGGGAACGTAAAAACATAAAATAAACGCGATAAAATCTTTAAAATAAGTTTTATTTCAACATCAAACGACACTTCATTTCGTTCTACTCATGATTAAATACCCTATTCTTGAGTTGAGTTCAACATAATTCTCCACAGATCTATATTCTATATTAATGTTTTTGAAATAAAACTATCATACAGAAAATATTGGCATTTTATACGATATTTGGGTGCTTTGTATTCATGCTTAATGTAGCGGAAACGCTGACAATGTATGAAAGACATCATGACGTTTGCGTTCATTCTTTGCTGTCGTAACGAGATACCAATGTATTCAGGGAATTCAGGAAATACTTCAATATTTAAATAAAACTCCATCGCCAACCACCTCAGTCCTCCCGTGACCATGGGTGCTGTAAAGTAGCCGAAACGTCGGGAACGTAAAAAACAAAAAATAAACGCGATAAAATCCGTAAAATTAGTTTTATTTAAATGTGTAGTATTCGCGTCAATATAAGAAATCAATACTTTAATAGTTTGTTTAGACCTGTATGTATGTAAAGACTCAGTGCAGACAAGAGCGTTCCGCGTTTTTTGTGTATTGGTTTCATAGCGCCCGCGCAAACAATAGGCAATTCATACATTTTAAATAACGCGCAGAGTAGGACTCTGAACGCTCTTCTGGCAGGGGTATTAGTTAAGTTACCCAGTATACATTGCAATTCCACGGATACCTTTGCGAGCGTGCGCGCAACAAATCACTAAATGATGATGAATGGTAGAGAAATGTATACGGAACCAACAAAGAAACATTCATTTTTATATATATTATGGTACTGTAAGAGCTCCGGAACTACTGTAAATCCTAAGATTTTACAGTAATATTTAATGTTCTAAGTCTAACCTAACCTTACATTTACCAGGTAAACCTTCAGATTAGCCGATATTGTGGATTTTACAGTAACATAATATACAACAAAATAAGAATACAGTAGCCAGCCCAGACACAGCCAAATTCACTACAATATGAATGTACTTTCGGTGACATTAGAATTTCTTTGCCAGAGGTCACATGCTCATCTCGATCGGAACAGTTCAAGTGTGCGTCATTGATGACGTCAGTGTACAGTTTACCAGAATCAGTGCAAGCGTCAGCCACTGATGCCCAACGAATGAAAAACATTATTAGTGGTTAGTACCTACATGTACCACCTTCACGACTTCACGACGTTATCCCGGTGTGCCTTGGATATGGTACTCAATCCTCACGTGCTTATCCAGCCTGTATTGGTAACATACCACACGCGGCCTTATAGCAAGCCAAATGGTAGGCCCCGGGCGTGATATCACGAGTGTATGCCTCGTGTGGGATGTTTGCGAGCTGACCTCGCAAGGCTTATACGCTGTCGATCAAGGCACGGCCAATCATCTGACCTGCGGCAGGTCATCTACCAGTTCCGACTGTCATCTTGAACAGTCGATGTGGAAAGCCGAAGCCAGTTTATAGCGTAAAGTTTTAGATACTAGCTATCCCGACGAACTTCGTACCGCCTCAGAATCAAATGTATGAGAAAATCTACTTTTTTATCCTATGTTTTAATAGTTATTCTGCTATTCGGGGCGGAGACAAATACAAAAAAAAACAAAGATCATACAAATCGCCCCACCCGTTCTTCAGTTATAAATGGTGTAACTAACACGACTTTGTTTAATTAATTATTATAAGATTAATTGTGTGTGTATTTAGCTTAATTGCGGTTCCACTGATTTCATTGCGATGTGATGAAGCTGGTATCACGAGGTTTTAAATGTCTAATTATTAAATAGGTTTTGTGCAAGTGTCCCCACTTTGCCAATCGGCAGCAGTGATGACGTCACCGTGCTGTGAATCCGCCTCCGTACAAACGACCGATACTAAGGACAGAGGTACGTTTGATAAGGATAAGTATAGAAGATTTATTTTTAGTCAGTGCACAGACGTATATCAAAGTGTACGTCAAGTGACGAAACTTGCATAGCGGTATTCGTATAGTTTGAATCCCCTTTCAGCAATAGTTCCTTCAATAGGAACAAAGATTTGCTAGGTATTTTACCTTGAAAACTGTCCTACGTTTTCAGAGCCTGAACTGAAGCACGCTTGCACACAACAGGACAGCGACATAAACACAAATACAGCAATCAAGAACCCAATGAGTAATACTTTTTCATCAGCAATCAGGAACCCAATGAGTAATACTTTTTCATCAGCAATCAAGAACCCAATGAGTAATACTTTTTCATCAGCAATCAAGAACCCAATGAGTAATACTTTTTCATCAGCAGTCAAGAACCCACTGAGTAATATTTTTCTTCTTTGCCTGAAAAATTATATAATTTGTCGACCTAAATAGCGCAGTTGGTGGTGACCCTGGCTTTCTGTGTGGACGGTCCCGGGTTCGAATCCGTGGTAAAGTCAAAATTGTGTGATGATCACTAATGTTTGTAACTAAGTTATGGATGATAAATATCTATATACGTTCATAATATATACTGCTTTTGCCCCCAGTACATTGTACCGCAGGTATCCATAATAGAAGCGTTGCTTAGCGTGGGACCGTACGGTCGGTGTGTTCGTCTGGCAATATTATTTATTATCTTAGCTCATAATTCAAAATGGGCCAAAATGTTCAGTACTGTGTTGGGGAACAAGTTATCTGCTCCGCTGCTATTAGTCCTTTTTAATGTCCCGCTTCTGGGCATGACCTCATTGCGGGGCAGATTCAGGCCATAGTCCATCACGCTATGACAATGCGGGTCGGCGCTTATATTGGCGCAAATATAATAAAGTCGACTCGTCGAAGTCGTCGTTATTGAGGTTCTTTCAGATATGTAGGTTTCCTCATGACGTTTACTGCTCCTTGTCTACGTAAAGCTTAGTGCTTATATGTATATTTAGCTGATTCATAACCAGCTGATCCAGCTGATTCGACCTTGTCCTGACCAAATCCCATAGAAAAAAACGCCTTTCAGTTTTCTCGAATGTTTCCATTTTCCGGCATTTTTTTTTCATTTTGTTTTCTTATGTAAAGCTTTTCGAACTATTACGAACATTAAAAAAAAATCCAAATAAGTTCAGCCATTCTCAAGTTATGCGCTTAACAACGAAGATAATTAAATTGTTATTTCTATAACTACTAAATACCTAAATAAAACAAAATCATTTTTTTGCATAGCACTTTCAATGTAAGCTTTTAAATTAATACCAAATTCAATATTCACCTTAATCCCCATCGCCTTTTAAATGGATTTTTAATCGGATTCTTTGTCTTCAGACATGGAGAGCCTCAAGGAGACACCGTTTTTGCTACCCCAAACGAATGCCGAAGAATCCGTTTGCACTCCTTCAGCGCCAATTTTCAGCAAATCTCAATTTCAGAACAGTACGCTTTTATTTATTGTATTATATTGATCACTTGATCAAACTATTCCTTTTAGAACCTACCTCGAAAAGTAGAAGGTTCTCAATTCGGTTGTTTTTTTTTTTTTGGTTTGTTACCTCAGATCTCCGTCATCTATGAACCGATTTGGAAAATTATTTTCTTTATAAATTGTAACTATTAAAGCTCTGTAAATAAATTAATTTAGAAAACGTTGGTTGGGCGAACAAGCGGCTATAAAGCTAGAGATGCGATTCAGTAAACGCTCTTCAATATGCCTTATTTCGTAAGGCAATACAAAACTCACGATGGATTCCGCGTACACTTAAGTGTACTTAGCAGTAGGTAGGAGCAAGACGATTTGGGGAGGGACCCACCACTCACCCTCAACTTGCCCTCCTCAATTATAAACCAAATAGGTTGATCGATAATAAAAGATGAACTGTCAGAACGGAATTTCCTATGGTATTAGTCGAAAATATGTCTGTCATGACGACCTTCTGCGCCGATGTTCCTGGGTTCGAATCCTTAAGAAACAAACTTTGTGTGATGAGCGTGAATGTTTGTATCCGAGTCATGGATGTTTAATATCCATATAAGTATTATAGACTGGATTCACCCCCAGTCCACGGTACGGCACCCATAATACAAGCGTTGCTTAATGTGGGACCGTTTAGTTTATGTGATCGTCTGGCGATATTATATTATTTCACCACTAAACAAGACATTCTAACGATGATTCTATTACAAAATATTTCCGCCTGATTCTAATAATTATATCAGGACAAGATCAAACCATTTAGCAATAGGTATGTCTATTTAGGTCTTTTGTCCACAGATTTCAGTAAAAAACTAATGTCTCTATCGCGTTTAATTGGAAAACGAAAGACACGCTCGTATTATGAGAAGACTATCACAACACCGATTCTCTCGACGCATATCGACTCCGTGAAATGGATCAAGAAATGTAATTCAATGAATGGAGGTAAGAAATGATACCACTTTTTTTATAATAAGGTTATGTACAACACCGCGGCCTAATCATCAGCATTAAAAAAGAAACAAATCTCTCAAAGTAGAGAAGAACAGAATTTATTGAAACCCTAGGTTAGCTGTTACAACGATATTAACTTCATAATATACCTATCCCATGGTTCACATTACATTGCACTTCACAATACTGGCACCCGTGCAATTTGTTTCAAAACATACTATACGGCTAAGCCAATTTCTGAGACGCTATGAATGGCAACACTGAACTTAGGCTTAAATTAGTTATTTGTGTCTACAGAGTTTCTTTATCTGTTTCATTCAGGGTATAGACATTTACTAGATCTTGACCCGCAAGAGGAGGTTCTATGTAATTTCTCCAGACCACCTGTTAAATGGTTCGGCAGTAAGTCCTTCGCTATTGACGGTGAGTCAGCAAGTTTGTGCAAAAATAATGTATTCTAACTTTATAAAAAGTATTGCATTTGAACTATAACATACTTTTTATAATCTATCTATCGGTAATAAAAAGTACATTACATTACATTATGTGCGCTTTCCTGTGAGAACGAAATAATATTTTCAGATATGCTGGGACCAGCATTAAGTTCATCCAAAGACAGCCTAGCAGATGTATTACCCATAGACCCTATTAACAAGAAGCACACAAATACCCACAAAACAAACACAAAGATGGTGGACAAAGTGACATCAGGTAGATATTGTAATATATACCGGTATACAATGGAATATTCCAGTAAAAATAAAATTAAAAATCAAAGCTGATTTTCCGATTCTAGATGACAATGTAACGAAACACGTGAAGGAATCTATACTACAAGCTTGTCCAGAAAATCACGATACAGGTATATTGATACCATTTATCTGAATGTTGATTTGCATAATAGTACCCGGTGATAAATTATGCACATCGTTTAAAAAATTGCGGTTATTTTCGTTTTGTGTAACGCGCGAATTAACTGTGAAAATAATTTGTGATTGTTGGGCCTAACTTAGACAAAATATTATAATAAAATATTAAGAAATAATTCAATATAAAGCCCTAATATTTTTTAAGATTTTTTTTAATGGTGTAGTTATAATAAATAAATGATTTCCTCTGCTAAATAAAAAAAAACAAAACACTTCTAAAACATAATCGATCAACTCGATAAGAATTAATTTTATGTCGATACATTTTATTATGTCATAAGCTTATTCGATTATTTTTGAGTTGAATTATTAACTAACAATATAGAACCTGATCAAATGTTGTTAATTTTCAAATGATCCTGGTATCGAACACTAAAACGAAAATAACCAATCACATAGTTCTCCCAAACGTGCTATATTTATCCCCGGGGACTGTCCATAAAATGACGCTAGTTAATTTCTTCTCTAGCGCCAACGAGTCGTAAAAAGACCGGTTCAATATTCAGTATCATTCTAAAATTGGACTCCAAATGTAAACGTAAATACGTGGTCACCATAAACTTTACAAAAACGCGATAGTTGCAATAGGTAGGCGCTCATCATTATTTAACAACATACTTGTTTTATATTATTTATGCACTTGTATACTGAGGGACAGTCGATAGAAGACAAAATGAAAACGTAACTTTCATACTGACTTTTTCTTTTCTTGTGAAATAAAGAATATTTTTTATGCCAATATTTTTGAAAGATCTAAACAGAGCATATCTTTTTGGTCGGTAAAATGAGTTAGTAAGTACTAGACTTTGAATATTATTGTATGAGAAGCCTATTTAGAATCTCTTACTAAACTTCGCACACAATAATACTCCAGTAGAAGAAGGTCATGGTAGAGATATAATTTTAAGCATACAAATCTTGAACTGAAATAAAGTTGTATCTATCTTATACCCACCAGTGGGTATCGACCAACTATGAACAAAGATGATGATATCCAGTGAATACCTTTTGTCTTCTACCGGCCAGCCCTCAATACAGACAAAGTTTTAATTGTAAAATCCAATTGTATAGAAACGGAATCTTTGCTGATGCCAAGCGATCAGCGATCCGCGAGTGTGTTCACATCGAGATGTGTTCTGCCGACCCCATCGCCGTGCAATCGACAATTATATAATAAATATCATCCTAGCGGTAATTCATCTCTCATATTTAATTAACCTTTGATTACCTGATTAGCGCAGTTGGTAGTGACCCTGCTTTCTGTGACGAGCGTCCCGGATTCGAATTCTAGGGACAGTGATAAGCAGGAATATTTGTACGCGAGTCATGAATGATTGATATCTATAAAAGTATAATATTCTGAGCTCGGCCCCAGTCCATTGTACGGTACCCATGATACAAGCGTTGCTTAGTGTGGGACCGTATAGTTAGTGTGTTCGTCTAGCTTTTTTATTGTTACCCGTAATAGACAGGCTTCTTAGCCGTTTCATAGAAAACAAGTCTACAGTTTTCGTGTTAGGTATTCAAGTCTATAACTATATTCTTGCTGTCCCACGGCAAATACTCAAAAGACTGCTCAATTATTGAAGTCCTACTTAATGTTTAAAATGTAACTTTTTAAGACGACATCTTATTTTTTTTAATGATGCATTAATATATACATCAGCTCTCATAGAGTTACATAAAAAAACTAGATCTTTTTTTTATAGATTGTCTATACGTTTACGGAGAGCCGCGTTGCGTTGTTCATAAACAGAGCGTCAACGCGAGCGTTCAAATGGAACCGAACGACGAGATTGGTAAATATGTCTACACAGCTTCGATAGCTATGACCATATTTGGCATAGACACGAAGCCAACAAATATACCTACATATTGGGAAAATACTAACGGCCTGTTGCACAATGAGCTCGAGAACCCTATCCACAATTTATTCAAAGTCAAAGTCAAATAATTTATTTCCTAAAGGCCTTACAGTGGCATTTACAAATTCTCATTTTTTTTCCTTAACTCTACGACTGAGTCGGAACGCAACCTCAACTGAGAAGATCCGGCAAGAAAATCAGCGGGCTTGACTTTTTTTTAGAACTTTTTTTTGACAGATATCCTTTAAAAAAAGTTGTGTATGCGGTATGCTAGTACTACAGTCGAAGTGCGGCAGCGTAACTAGAACGGATTGCGTCTGTTTTTCTTTGCATATAGCCGTAATAGTAATAGGCCGTTTTCAGCGCTGTAGATGCGCCTCGTTTGTGCGGGAAAGTGTTCAAAGGCAGGTCGGAAAAGGTGTGTGGGTAAGGTAAAAATGGACCTTACCCATATAATGTTCTATTACAGAAATGAAACAAGGGAATTGTATAAATTACTCACTCGGAATGCAGCTGACATCTTGCTTTGGCAAGAAGTCACAAATCCAACGAAAACCAACACCGGAAACGATTGAGGAGGTTCTATCACCGAAGGGTAATCCGTACTTATATATACCTCCCATCTGCCTCATAAAAATATTTTAACATACTCAGATCCTGCTTCGCAATGTGTTGTCGAGTCTATCGACAACTTATTTGATAGAATTTGCATGGGCCATCTGCCAAATATAAGTTGAGGTTTATCAACATTCATTGTAAAACAGATCCCTAGATACGTTTCGTTTTGACTGCCTGACACGCCTCATAGATATACGATCGACTATTCCGTAGACTATTACTCATAAACAAAAAAAAAACATTTAAAAATTTGTTAAACCAAAAAAAATATAATTTGCAAATCTGGCCGGCGTGCTAACTATATATTATGGTCATAGTTTTCAGTTAATAATTTATTTTTCCTGAGAGGACTTCCATGCAATTGAAATAACCACTCAACAGAGACAGACATAGCAATAAAAAAATAAGGAAGGACGGCAACTGTATCTTCTTTATTTTGCCCGTCATAGTTATATCTGTTAGAACGACCAACCTATGTTAAATAAATATCTGATTTCGTAGATTCTTGGCTCATCTACAGAGTCGTAAGCAACTACGGACCTACCTTTAATCTCAGTTGTCCTATTTGACGCATGTTAGGTTCATTTTCCTTCTGATCTGCCAATATTTTGCGGAAAAATCTGCTAAATAAGTTTCCTTAGGGCGTGTTTAAGCGTTGATTTACTGGAGGGCCTACGCACAGTAACCATATTGGCAACGAATCAGCAGCTTTGCTATTGCCTCGGTGTTTGTTTACACGAATAAGTTCTGCTTACACACGTCGAGCGAAGCATTAATAGTTTACTGGTTATATCAGTGTTATTTTGATTCATAAGAGAAAAATAAATGCTGAAGGTAATTGAAATAAAACTATTTTTATGGATTTTATCGCGTTATTTTAGGTTTTTTTTACGTTATCGATATTTCGGCTGCTGTACAACAACCATAGTCACGGGAGGACAGAAATAAACCAAAATAAGAGACACGCCATTTAGATATCTTCATGTCATATCCATTATTCTATTTATTAATGTGTTATTGCTATTAATTACTTGACATCGACCAAAATAACCACTAATTTGTGGGTGAGTACATATTCATTTTATTTCATCGCATTTCATTTCGTAAAGAAAGCAGAAGAAACTAAAATAAACGCGATAAAATCCATAACATTCGTGTTATTTCAACGTGCTGTATTAACGTAAGAAATCAATAGATGTTACCCGGATCGTACGCGAAAAGCCTTCGCATCGTTTTCTAAGTACCTGGGCCCCAAGTCTGCTAACACAATCGATTCATAATCGAACAGAAACCGCATAGTAACTGTCACTTTTGAAAGATATCCCATACAATATCTGTCAAAAGTGACAGTTACTATGGGGTTGCTCTTTGATTATGAATCGATTGTGTTAGCAGACTTGGGGCCCTGTTTCGCAAAACGCGCATGGTCGTCGCACATATAGTTGGCTTTACTATAAAACTATGAACTATAATCATTTTATTTATTTAAGTAAAGAAAACAAACAGTATATAATTGTACTTCGTATATTCATAGATAGTATATTCATAGTCCCTAAACTTAAAGAAATGTGTGGAATAGAAAATCAACTAAAATCCCGAGACATCATAAAAAATTAATAACACTTTTACTAGTAAAGTTTCCAAAATTAAGTGTTACCTACCAAACAAAAATGGAGAAGTAGTTTTATAAAAAAATAATAATAATTTCAGTGTACGAAGCTATGTATACGACTACGAATTTAATCACCAGTGAGAACTCAATGATGACACTCAGAGACACTGGAGTGGGATCGTTCAATGCAGGTTGGTTCATGTCTAACTTCACATTTTTGTGAAACTACCTTCATTTGGTTTCATAAAAAAACTAAACGTAACTTTCATGCGGATTCCTTGTAGTAAAAAATATTTTACAATAGAGAATTATTGAATAGAGCTATTACCTATATTGTCTGTTTACAATGGAACATTTGATTATTTTTTCCTTGTGTACTGCATTCGTGCAAACCGGACATAAGTCCCATGATTGGTACCAAACAAGTAGTGACGGAATGGAAGGACTTTTTGGCGGGAAGTTGAACAGTGAAGTTATCAATAATTTAGTTTAATTTTCTGAAAATAATTTATTTTATATATAATGTGTAATGTTAAGGTGGAAGCTCAGGGTCAGGGCGCGAAATTCAAAATATCAATGGTTTTTATTTTTTTACGAAAAATTTGGACATCTTTACGATGTAATTTAGTGTTTTGCGATATTAGCATTCTGCATTGGATGTCTCGATGTATTAAGTTTGCTTAAAAAAGTACCTAAAGCGATACAACACCATTAAGTTAGTAAAAGTAGCGGTTTTTACAAACCTTATGGTATTGTATCGGATTAGGTTCTTTTTTAAGCAAACTTAATATATCGAGACATCCAATGCAGAATGTTAATATCGCAAAACACTAAATTACATCGTAAAGATGTCCAAATTTTTCGTAAAAAAATAAAATCCATTGACATTTTGAATTTCGCGCCCTGACCCTGAGCTTCCCCCTTAACGTTAATGTTAAGTGGGATATTAACCATTCTGTGTTCATAGACGTCCACGAGTGAAGGAAATTAAAATAAAATAGTACATATAGCTTGACTTTTAGGGTTCTCCCAAGATGTCTGGTAAATTTTCGGTAAAGTATCCGCAGCTTTACTGATAGGGGTAGTGGATTCATTTTATCATCATCATTACTTGACACTGGCGAAATGACACTAATTTGTAGCCGATTGCCAACATAAAAAGGAAGAAGATTGGAACCGATTAATAAAAAAAAATCACATCACCTCAACAGCACTGTGCTAAGGATTATAGCATCTATTTCATATTGCTTTGTGGTATATTCCCAGAATTCGAAGCTGCAGTAATAAAATCGCCGGACAAACGGTCCGCTAGCATGATGACGTCAGAATACAAGCGATGCAGCAACACTGCTAAAAGCTGCTACTGCAACGACAATATCGGCACACACACAGGTAAGGAGCCCCAAACTTAATACTTACAACTGGCCCTAACAGGCGTGTTACCTACTTGAAAAACATAGATTATTGATTCTGTATAGCATGTTCATAAATTAAGTTAGTAAAAACTTTTGTTGATGAATGTACACGAATTTTGGAACAACTAATGGTGTGATCCTTCAGAGCTTATACGCATAGAACTATTGGCGTTCTGCGTCCCACGCTTTGCGTGTCGCGTGCGCCAGCGCAACTTTGTCGGTTCTGCATAACATGTTCGGGAAGCGTATATCAATTGTATTACTAGGGGTAGGTACTGTTCTAACCACAGATCACGAGAGATATGCCGTGCGGTTCAAAATGTATGGGAACTCGCTGTCTCCGTTTGGTTCCCCACCACTCGCCACAAAATACATGCAATTACATAAAACCAACCAATACGAAGTCTCACACACACACGCGTGCCAATAATTCGGTGCGTGCTGCGTCGTCGCCGCATACAGCGGCCGTACCACGCGACGCACCAGTTTATTCAAAGTATCGTTAGACGATGTATCCATTGCCTCGTACATTCACTCAGTAGCGAACATAGGTGGTACTTAAAGAGCCATGTATTTTGTACAAAAATAAAAAAGTCGTTGTGCTACATGAAAACTAAAATAACATAATAAAGGCATTAAATATTTTTTCATTTGTTGTTTTTAATGATTTTAAAGACGAATAAATAAAATACTTAATACTGGCTGGTGAAATGAGATTCCATCTTTCGCGTAGTTCACTTTGCTGCTAGTATTTTTGCACACAACCACGGAATAACACGGCATTTAAAAAAAAAGTTAGAGCTCCGATACCGACGTGCACTTGCAGTCGACTGACGGCGAAAACTCTATGTTAGCGTAATTTTGGCTAAAGGTGAGCGCAAGCCCACCGCTTTCATAACATATCTCCTCTAATATATCTGTGGTTCTAACCTTGGTAATCTTCAATAGAATGAACACCGCTCATTGGTTGCAGATTTCCGATGACGTAGTCTAGTCCTGGGCCAATCAAGTGACCTAGCCATCACTGGAAAAGAATGTATATTATAGCTAAGCATATTTATTGTACCACGGTACTACTTATTTACATTTAGTGTTTCGACGTTATAGAGTAATATTTAATTCCAGATTGTGTGTTAGCTTATCTTACCAAACACATGGAGAACCATACGCAGACCCCGTGTCACGCGAAGCTGCTGGAAATACCGCGAGATGATAATAACAGTAAGTACCAAGGTAGGGAACATTATCTTCTTCTTCTAATCTTTCAGCCGATAGACGTCCACTATTGGACATAGGCCTCCCCCAACGACTTCCACACATCACGGTCCTCCGCCACTCGCATCCACCGGCTTCCAGCTACGCGTGTGATATCATCAGTCCACCTTGTGGGGGGCCGTCCTACACTTCGTCTTCCGAATCGTGGTCGCCATTCTAGAACCTTTCTGCCCCAGCGGCCATCGGTTCTAGGAGCTATGTGCCCTGCCCACTGCCACTTCAACTTGGAAATTCTCTTCAACTTGGAAATTCTCTTCAACTTGGAAATTCTAACATTAACCATTGTTGATATCACCCTTTTTAATGTTAATACCTATCTCATAAATAAAGTCATTGAAATCAATATAGCGGTCACAATTACAAGTAGCAACCAGACCGGGGCACATTACGGAATGACCAGACGGGAATCGATCCTGCAACCACGCGATACGCCGTACGCCCAACCTTAAACCTATAGACCAAGCTGTCGAGTCCGTCGTTACAAAACAGTTATCTTCTAAAAGAATGCTTTTTATTACCATTGTAAATTGATTGGAACATCTATAAATTTGGACATAGTCTAGACGTTTCTAATCCTATCTAGCGTTTCTGTTTTCAGACAATATGGATGAATGTATGAAAACGCATCTGGTGTCCTCGTGCCGATACTACAGCAGTTTGCTGACGAAGCAGTTTGATCGCGTGAAACAAAACATCAAATTAGATTTATGTAAGTACCTAATATATCGTCATGGTGTATATCACATTTCTTATGCCATTGCATACGATTACACGTCACTTCACTGTTTCTAGCCCACACTACCACAAACAAATTATAAAAATAGAGTATTTCCAGTAACGAAACTGAAGCCATCTACCGACCAGTTTATGTACCAAGTGCCGACGAACACGGCCGCCGAAATGTGCACCATGAAGCCGAGCGGCCACGAAGAATTTGCCTGTCAGACATGCAAATTTCGATCTTTATACAAGCCACAAAGGTGCATTTCGTGTTGTGTGTTATCGCCAGCCATTAGTCTTACGAATATTTGTAGAAATGACCAGCCGCATTTGAAATCTGTCTATTACATGCTGATGGCAATAGAAGGTAGATTGCGTAGATTGAAACTGAATGTTCCTGATTGACTTCAATAGATTTTGCTAGATGGCGTTGTTTTCAATTATTGAGCGGTCAATTTATTGAATGTATGATTGCATTATGTATGTATGTATGTAATCCTATATTTAGCCATTGTTCCATACATGTTGTACAGTTTACTTTTTTTATTTCGCATTAAATCTACTATTTATAACATTGTAACAAAGGGGCGAAATAAAATTTGAATGATAATTAGGTATCTCGTTTTTATTTATATACTTAAGTTACAAATTCAGTAGCAAAATGAGTTGTGTAATTTATAATGAGCAAAGTTCGTTAGCATCAACTTTAAATGCAGCACAAATAGAAATCCTTTATTCACGCTACATGCCTGTGCCAAAACGAGAACTATTTATAGTTAACGAAATTTTAAAAAAATCGCCTCGTAGTTTTTAGTTAATATTATAATGATAAATAATGTGGTATAACTTGTTAAGACTTAGTACAAAATTATAAATTACACAATTTTTATGAAAGATTAGAATTATAAGGATTTTATTTTCGGTTTCCATACAACTTTTCATCAATAACAAGCTATCTAGGATATACAGGACACCCTGTTGCATATACAATATACTTACAATCATCATATATACAATAAAAATAAATATTTACAACAAAAACTATTATAAATTCGTAGATGAATAACAAAAAATAAAATTAAGTCCTTACACAAAAGTTAATACTGATAGCCGAAATTTGAAAAACGTTTGCATTGTGCAGATGTCATTACTTTGACAGTTTCGAAACGTCAGTCGTGACGAATGCCATTTTCATATGTATTTAATGAATTTGTTATCGCGAGTAATTACTAGACACTGGCATAATACCCACTAATTTGTAAGTGAGGCCACATTCCTATTCATTTCGTAAAGAAATTAGAGAGAGGGATTTCGAATGTCATGTTCACCGGGCGTCAAATAAATTTAACTAACATGGCGGCTCTACGCCATACCGAATTCATACAAATAGCCACAATCTTTGTATATTTTATTTGACGCACTATACTTACTTTTTCAATTTTAATTATTATGTGGTAAAACATGACATTCCAATTTCCCCGAAGAAGTCATTAAATTTGTCGGTAAAGTATCCAATACTACTGATAACGTTAGGGAAGGTATTTAGGTATTTTAGGGGGAGAGCAACGATATGAAAATGCCCGAAACATTAATATAGTATAGCTATACCATAAACATTATACTAACAAAATTACTAAAATTGCGACGCCATATATTAAAAAAAAATCGACGCTGTCTCTGGAACAAAAGTTCTCGACACTTATAAATGGAATGTTATGATATGGTTATGATGTCTTCTCAAACTTTTTTCTTTGCAAAATCATCGAGAAAAAATTGTGGATGAATTTACAAACATTTATTTGAAATGTCTAACTAAAAGGGGAACACTGAACCCATTCCTATGTGTTGAGGCTTTATAATAATCGTTCTAGTTTCAAACGAATATAAGCTTTAATATAAACTACACAAAGACTACCGTGCACTTAAATGTAGGATGATTTTCAGTCAAAAATATAAAACTACATAGTTTTGTAACGAACCACAAATTCAAAATATATGACTACACATTTACATAAATCGCGTATATAAAGGCAAGCATAATAAAGATTTATTTATTAATATTTTTGTTTGATATAATATTTAATTAACAAACAAAATCCTGTTCAAATATAGGCGGTATTCGCTGCCGCCCACTCACCCTGCAGATCAAGACTACATTGCGAAAATCGCGTACCCCGACCGTGACGAATACCTCATATATCTGAAAGGCTATACGGGTCTCCACAGACGATGAACATAATATAAAACAGCACCCGAACGTAAATATTGCACGTCGGTTTATAGAAAGAGACTATCGGCTAGAGGAAAGTGTGAAAGAGACAACGCTCTACAAAGCCGTTTTTTTTTCTATTGTCGATGTGCAATATTTACAGCCAGTCGCCACATGTCATTTAAAGGGGAAAACAGATGAAATTGTAGAGTCACGTCTCGTCCCATTTATAAACTGCAGACTTCATGGGGTGTATCTGGGTGACCATGAGAACTCTTCAGATTTAATAAGAAATGTCAAATAAAATAGTAAATAATTAAACATTGATAACTCATGATGTAGTTTAAAAAAGTATATTCTTTAGGTTATATTTAACCAAATTCCAAGACATTCCTACATTAATCACTTCACTTTTCTCGTGACAAACTGTTTTCTTTGACATTTCATATAGCAAATGGACAAATGATTCATCAACTAACTTTTATAAACCCATCGTAACTTGCAATTTCTTAGTGGTTTCTACTTTAACATTCTCATACACCCACAATGTATACTAATCGGTTTACGAGTATGTCAATCCCTTAAATATCTATCGTCTGTGGCCACCCTAACAATTAACACACACATCCTTAACTTTTTTATTCATTGATCTAAGCATATTTCCCTGTTAACACCGTTACTTATGTACGCCGGAGATAAGCAATTGTGAACCCTGACGTATTTTACATAATAGCTAAAAACGTTTGGCACGACACTTTCCGTCCTATGTTCCAGTTTAATCACAGACAATCCATTGAGACCTGCAAATACATTAACGTGTTGGAAAATATACCGTCAGCAATAGTCATAAGGTCGAATTAGCTCTGAGATAGCAACCGTCGGCAGCGAAGCAGTCAGTGCATTTTTTGCGCTTTATACTTTATCTACATGGTGTAAGACATAGTATTGCCCGTGTAGGGAAAAACGATCATCACGGTGCCGTTAACTGTCTCCTGTGTGTCACGCTAGCTGCTAATACAATATGAATTATCCCTTAGTCAGTTGTTTGTGTGTGATGACACCACAGAACAAGAATATTTATATAAGTAAGTACTAGCTTCTGCCCGCGGCTCCGGCCGCGGTAACTCGATGAAACATAGCCTATAGCACTGAGGGATAATATAGATTCCTATTACTGAAAGAATTTTAAAAATAGGATCAGTAAATCCGGAGATTACCTCGTACATCCAAACCCACAAACTCTTTATAATATTACTATAGATGGGTACTTACTTTGGCCTGCAAAGTCTCAAGCCAGACACCTCGGCGTGAACACGTGGACAAGCGAGTCCCACCCGCAGTCCGCGATCTGATGCGGCCTCAACACGTTCCAGTCCAGGCCATAAGTGAACTCCGAGTGGTGCCGTATCGTCTCTAAAGGTTCGCAACCGCGTTTCAAGTCCCAAATTCTAAAAAAAAAATATATTATTCATATGGTTATTATTATGGTTGACTAAATGAAAACAAATACTTATTTTGGATAGTTTGACATCAAAAAATCAGTCAGACAATGATCTAAACTTGTTGTCACGTGACCGCAAATATAGGTAGACTCGTCACATTCAAGCCATTTTGACGTTTTACCGTCAGTCAGTCTCTATTCATTCTGTTTTTGACATTGAATATGACGCCATTTTGGCGCCACGACGGATTGAACATAGCATTGCATTGAAGAAGTTTGTTCAAATTATATGTAAGTTTGTTCTGAATAAAATACGCATAATATGCATTTAAAAAATATGTTTCTTGTTATCGTGCTTACATTTAAAGTATTACCGAAATGTTGTGTGGAAAATCTACATTGCGCGATTTCTATTATCAGGGACATTTCTGGCGGGACCCCATCAGATCTATTTCGTATGGCAATACTTTAGTTCTAGCGATACAGGTTGCCATGACCCTATGTCTTGGCCTGTCTGTACCGGATACTATTTAAAAGAACAAAACTTACGTAAGTAGAGAAGGGTCGCATTTTTTTTTTTATGTTAAACTAATTAGTGATAATTAAGTGAGAGGTACGAAAACAAACGTTACGTACGTACTTCAAAAAGTATTTTTAATTAATTGAAGTGTGCCCATTTGGTAAATGGCAATAGCAACGATAATTATGTTGCCATACCTATTAGATCAATCTAAAGAAACACGCGATTGCGAGTTTATGTCTGAACTAGCGACATCTATCGAGGATCACATAAAACTGCTGCACAATTGGCCACAGTGGCACCAGTGGCCAAAATTTGAACGAATGTTATTGTTATGAATAATTTTTTTTCTTTGTTAATTTTTGCACAGATGGCGCCGATCTTCTTAACTGGGTTAGTAGGAGTGATGACAGTATGAAGTAATTCAAAGTATTCGAATAAAAAATGGACAATAAAATACTTACCTCGTTGTGAAGTCATATGACACAGCCGCTAATATTGATGGTGCGTGCGGCGCAAACTGCACTCTTCTTACAGCACATTCGCATCCTAAAAAATAATCATCAATTAGGTTTTAATCTACTAATCGACTCTCCATAATATTTGTATCGATCCTGTAGAAAAAGTTGTATATTAGGTATTAACACTTTTTAAGTTTTCGGTGTGGCATTACTTCCCAGAGCATGATCCTTATTAGCGATATTATCGGATGGTGCAATAATGCAGTGTACCTTTTTTTTCAAAACCAACAGGTTTAATTCGTGGCTAGGGATTTTTTTTTTTTTTTATTACATTATTTTAAATTATTATTACATTATTACAAATGCATAATAATATTTTTCAAAATATTATTATGCATTTAAAGTTTTCATCAAAATTGGCCATCAGCCTCCTTTTTTTCCTTGTATAAGGATATTATCTACGTTACCTTTTAATGTGAACATGGGTGATGTAAGTCTCCTCAAATCCCAGCCTCGGACCAGTCCATCGGAGCCCGCCGTCGCCAATGCGTGGGTTTCTGTTCTACTCCAATCGCACGACAACACCTGGCAACACCCAATATTAACCTTTTTCAGAATATTAATTTCGTCAAGTTAAAAAAATTACCGACCGCAATGGACTAAAAATTGGTGATAATAAATCACATAAATATCTATACTAATATTATAAATGTGAAAGTTTGGATGGATGGATAGATAGATGGATGGATGGATGGATGGATGGAAGTTTGTTACTCTTTCACGCCAGAACGGCTGAACGGATCTGGATGAAATTTGGCACAGAGATAGATTATAGTCTGGAATAGCACATAGGCTACTTTTTATCCCGGTAAATTGTATGGTTCCCGTGGGATAGATGTTTTAATTTTTCATACTTTTTATCGCGGGTAACACCGCCGGGCGCAGCTAGTGATGTCATATATCAATGTCTAACCATTACATCCTGGTCATCACAAATAACTAACACATAAGTTGTAAATTAAATAATTACCTCAGCGTCGTGAGCCTTCACTACGGCTGCAGGCCTCGACGGTTCAGCACAAGACCACAACTTGAGATGTCCATCGCCGGACACTGACGCGAATGTAGCAGGGGAGTGGGGGGAGAATGCTGCCGTGTAGACCAGCTGAGAGTGACCCGCGAATGTGCTGAGACACGCTTCAGACTCTGGATCCCACTATAATGGAGATATTATCATTCCTTTAGAAAACTTTTTTCAGTTGCATTCTAGTATAATTTAGCGTCACCCTGAGGCATGCCATAATAATCTTGGAGTATAATATGTACAACAAATACTTTTTTCCGATGGGACTTTATCGTACCTAGTGTAATGTCTCTTTAGATTCGTGTACCTACGTTGTTATTAGCGGGGTTATTTTAACCCTTATTAGCCTAGAGTTTCAATTTTGATACCAATCTTTTAAACCGAATGTTCACAATACTATTAGTTTTTTTTATAGGTTGGCTGTACGTATTTTACTGTTGTATAATATTCTTTCCAACCAAATTAAAAAAAAATCAAATGTCATTATTATTAAACACAGTAACATTAAACACAGTAATATTAAAAATAAATCACTTTCGTAAATCAGGCTACTAAGGGTTAAATCATTCGAAATCCATATATCGGGAACGGAATGGGAAAAAAAATCGGAGACAGATTTCCGTAATCACTATAAATATAAATGTTTCTTTCTTCCTTTTTTTTCGCAATCGGAAGTTTGCGAACTGTCATCCGTCTTTTGACAGCTCACCGGGATCAACGCCACCATCGGAAAGCTTGCGATCCGATTCCAATTTTGAACGATTTAAAATTACCCCTCGGGAACACCCAATGCAACCTTAACGTCATAGAGTATTCTGTCATTGTCATTCTAATTTATGAAAGAAATATGGGGTGTGAGCATGATGAGCAACGCGAGCTACATTTTAATAGAGCAGTTCCACTCACTAGTTTAACCGTGGTATCCCAACTAGCGCTCAGCAGATGTGACCTCGGCCAGTCCACTGAGCACACCTCGCTAGTGTGAGCGCGCAGCACGCGCAGGGGCGCCGCGCATCCAACCCTCCAAACTATAACGGCGCCATCACCAGCTCCGCACGCCGCGGCACTGTCTGTTGTGCCAGACCATGTCTGTGGAATACATAATTTCGTTTAATAGGATAACTTTTAAGGGCAACAAAATTTGCCTCATTTATCTGCTATATATAATGACAAGCCTATAAATAGAGGACATTTAACTGAAAGAGGTTGGAGCCTAGCTGGTAAGAACAGCCAACAAGTTGCAGCGCGTGGCTCAGTAAGACCTTGGATGAATGACTAAATTATACCCGACTATGCTGTCAGCACCTTAGTGAATTGGAGGGCATGATCAGCTGGTAGTCCTGCATGCCACTAACATCTTGAACAGTCATTACAGGTAAAGGTAAGACAAGCAAATAAAAAAAGGTCTTGCTATTACGGTACCGGAAGTCATACTAGTTGGATTTTGGATTGCAATGGCTTCATGTAAATATCAGTAATGGGCCTAATCAGGGTAAACTAAACAATGATCGCAATACCATAAAAAATGGGCACTAGCCTTTTACTAAAAGGCTAGTAAAGTGAAGAGATTTAGCTGTTTTCTAAATACTGCAAGAGTCATGGTCCCTGTTATTAATCATCCTAGTTATACCTTGAGCTATCATTGCCCGGTCTATTAATTATATTGCTATGTGATGGCCACAAATGTGTCTCAAGCCAGAATCCTAATTTGTGTATTATATACTCTATATATATATATACTGTAAGTACTTCAGTCACACACATTTCTCACTATTTACTTAATTTGAACATGCAACATACAACCTCAATAGATTAGAAAATGTATAAATGAATAGCATTATTAGTTGGATTTCAATTTCAAAGGCATGTTAACATAGATTTTAAAGAGATTAAAAAAGTTTTAAAAATGATTATGGTTATTATAACAGAATTTGTATGGGGATCTATCAAATATGTTGTGGGGTCTCTTGTAACCTCAAAGGCCTTATAAACAATATTTAAACATCTGAATAATGACCCAAGTCAAGTGTCTATAAATACAGCATAAAGAAAATCAAGTAATCCAATTACACACTGAAGTAAGTTCATACAGCAATGCCAGCTTGTAGGGCTTCAGTACAGGAAACTTATAGATATTAGTGTTAACAATGATTTCGGGTCAAGGTAGTGTTTATAATAATGAATAGTTGACTAAATTCAGGAACTTATAGTTAATGCTAAATTATTATTTTTTTACATTCTTGATAATATCCAATTTCTAGACATTAACCATTTAAGGGAAAATTAGACATGCTTTACGGATCAAAGGTAACTAATCAGAATTAAATACTTGTGACAAGAGTTCCACATGCCTATAAATTGATAAAACAAATAAGGCTATGGTGATAGATTGAGCACAGGCATCTCTTAATTTACCCTGTTCTGTGTTACTGAGACCACCCCCAGTCCATTATGGTATCCAAAATACTAATATTGCTTAGTTTGGGACCATATAGTTGGTGTATTCTTTGGGCGATATTTTCTCTTAAGTAATATAAAAGGAAAATTTGATAATTTCCTAAAATAAACATTATTGTAGAAGACAAGGCATTCTAACTGGATTATAAAACGTACCACATCAAATAGGCCATCGCTCCACTCTAATTTCTGCACCTCTATCAATGTATTGCCGTCAGGGGAGAGTTCTAGGAAAAACAGAGTGCCACCCCCTGCCAAGCCGTAGTATTGACTCGTGGCCACTGCCAAAGTATCTGGCCTTGTGCGCGAGAACCTGACGCTGTATCCGTGCCGACCTGGCGTCAGGAACGTCGGCATACTGATCGTATAACTAGAAAAAAAAACTGTATTTTTACGACAGCACTTTGAAAAGAAAGATGGAAGTATCGGCTATACTCACAAAGTAATTCAGAAACAAAGTCACATTTCCAAACAGCTATCGTTTGTATTAAAGTATTTCTATTGTTTTTTTACGTATCTTATAAGCCTGTTATAGGTACTTTTTTCATAATAATATTGCTGATATTTCCGATTAGAACCCCTATCTAACCTTTTACTAACTGTCAAAACATACGTCAGTTTTTTGACGTTCATCAATTTTTTTTTACACGTCTAGTGACGAGACATCGTATCGATTCAAGCGTAAGAATGCGTCATATGGATAATCTTATTAGTACGCCTACTCACAAAATCCTATTAGGTTGACTGTATTCTGCAGGAAACCTCACATGTTATGCTAATATAAAAGCAGATTTGTTATACAGCCCTCATTTCTGGTGAACTACTCTAGATCTCAACACTCCGTTGTCTAATAAAACATAAATCTATCCACTATTTCCCGATCTTAAATAAATTTCCCAATTAGAGACCAATACGTGAAATCCATCAAAATGTTGGATTACTTATCCTTGGCTTATGTCGTTGCTGTCAAAGTTTTTAAGAAAACAACCCCTAATGGAAAAGTCACTGTGTACCTCGGCAAACGTGACTTCATTGATCATATGGATTACTGCGATCCTGTCGATGGTGTGGTCGTCGTAGATACAGAATACCTGAAAGGAAGAAAAGTTTACAGTCAGGTACCTACCCACAAGTGAAGTGTAGTGAAGTTAAGAGATTTGAGTTTTGAGAGTTTGAATTCGTTATAATGGGTTTCTTTAAATTTCTCCAGCTTGTGACAACTTATCGCTATGGTCGTGAAGAAGACGAAGTAATGGGTGTGAAGTTCTCCAAGGAAATGGTCATCGGTCAAGAACAAGTTGTGCCAATGATTAATGCCAAAATGGAGTTGACGCCTGTTCAAGAGAAACTTTTGAAGAAACTTGGCCCCCATGCTTATCCCTTTACTTTTAACTTCCCTGAATTAGCTCCAAGCTCGGTAAATGCATTGTTTATGTCTACAAAGACCAACTTTTGGTGTTATTAAGGAATAAAACTTTGCCTGTTCAATGTAGGTAACTTTACAACCAGCTGAAGAAGATCAAGGCAAACCAATGGGCGTGGAGTACTGCGTGAGGACTTACGTTGCTGAACAAGAAGATCAAAAGAGCCATAAGAGGAGCTCGGTGGCCCTTGCGATTAAAAAGGTGAGAAGTAATACTAATGGATAAGTCTTCTGAAGCTATATTTGTTTTTTTTTATTTCTGACGCTTTATTTTATTATTGGCACAGTTGCAACATGCTCCAGCCTCTCGTGGTCGTCGCCTCCCAAGTTCTCTCGTTAGCAAAGGATTTACTTTCAGCAACGGAAAGATCAACCTCGAAGTAACTTTGGATAGAGAAATATACTATCACGGTGAAAAACTTGCAGCTAACATAATCGTTTCCAACAACTCTAGGAAATCGGTTCGCAACATCCGATGTGTCGTGGTGCAGCATGTCGAGATAACCATGATCAATTCTCAATTTAGCCGTCACGTTGCTTCCTTGGAGAGCCGCGAAGGATGCCCCATCACACCTGGGGCAAGTTTGTCAAAGACCTTCTACCTCGTACCCTTGGCTCGTAGCAATAAGGATATTCGAGGTACGTTATCTATTAAACTATATGTAGGTAGTTAAGTACTTAAATGACTGCCTATTTCATACTACTGAAAACACATTTCAATTTACAGGTGTAGCTTTAGATGGACATTTGAAAGAAGACGATGTGAACTTGGCCAGTTCTACGCTTGTTCCTGATGGCAAATGCCCAGCAGATGCCATTGGTATCGTCGTTTCTTATTCCGTTCGTGTCAAGCTCAATTGTGGAACTCTTGGCGGGGAACTAGTGACTGATGTTCCATTTAAACTGCTGCATCCAGCAGAAGGTATTTTATACCTTATCATAGCAAATTTCACAGTTTTTACTAAAAAAATACGTTATAAAATGTGATATAATTCCAGGTAGCATTGAACGACAAAGATTCAACGCCATGAAGAAAATGCAATCTATTGAAAGGCATCGCTACGAAAATTCCCTTTACACCAACGAAGAGGAAGATAACATCGTATTTGAAGACTTCGCGCGGCTCAGAATGAATGAGCCAGAGTAATAAAATCAGAGAACCTGACAAAAAAATTGAAAAAAATCACAAAAAGATATAAAAAAAATATACCTTAAGAAGAAATATCATTTTCGTCAAATCTATAAAATGTAACGTCATTTGCATCAAATCTAAGACACTAACATTAGAAAAATATTAAAGTACTTTATCAAAGTTTTCATTGCATTACAAATGTAGTAAGTATTATAATCACTTAATAATCTGCTAGTTACAACGTCATCGTTTTTATTTACTTACCGTCTTTGTATTCACTTATCACTTACAATAAAATTAACTTCACCAGAAAATAATGAATTTAATTTTATATTTCACTAGGTAAGTATTACGAAATGTTTACAAATTCTAATGAGCTAAATCCTCTACCACGTCCGGTGCACTACTGGCATTATAAGTGAAGATGCATTTTAAGTCGACATGTCATTTTTTGCATAATCTATTGTGCACCTCGACTAAAGGGTTGTATTCCCCGCCCTATTCTAACCGAGCTCTACGGTAAATGCCCCCATATACACAGACCAATAACTGCCAATAAGATACACCATACACGGCAGCACTTGATTATGCCAAGACGTTATTGTTGTGATTCGCAGTCCGGCTGAATAAAATATTCTCACTTTTCGAAAAAACAAACTAAAATTGATAAAATCTATACATGACATTTTAGCCACAGAAGCAATGCATATGCATTAAACTAAGCTATTATTAACCAGCAACTCGGCGTAGCCCCTCGATAGACTTAATTTGGTTATTTCTTATACACAAGTCATATATGGGACGGTACATAAGGTAATTTTTTCAAATTCCAGGGTGATAGGCCCCTCGCTAGGTCAACCTTCTTGGGCCCTAAGTGTTCATTTTACATACCTACCTACATTCCTACTCACGGTTGTATACATTTGCCATGTGCACTTTTTAAATTCGTTAGGCGCTAATGTGAAATGTATCGGAATGGAAATGGAGGTATTAAGTCTTGACCTCCATCGTGATATCTAACACACCATAACGATGTAAATTACTTCTATTTATAGACTTACTCCTTTTTAAATACCTAGTTACTTAAATACATAGTTAAAAAAATTAGGTTTACTTTTTAAATTGATAGGTAGTTTTGATTTTTCTTGGTGCACCTAAGTCCTTTTTTTATTTTTTTTTATTACATTATAGGCAAGTAGTGACGATGAGATCTACGATGGAGCATACTTGCCTAGGTAGGAAGGCGGCAGTAGATAAGAGACGCTACATTCACTAGGCTCATGCAGCGCAACTGATCTGACCCGCCATCCATGAATGGCAACACCGAACATCATGCCGGAACACGGCTAGGCCGCTTGGCGACATGGCTTTGTTCAGTGGGTGGTGACTAGCCACGGCCGAAGCCTACCACCAGTAGAGTTGTCACCTGGTTGGCACCACCCAGGGTCACGTGTAGGGTATCTCGAGGGTACTTAATTCTTACTCTCTACTTATTGCATTTTTCAATTCATAAGCTGTGGGTAACTAAAGATACTTAGTAAAGTAGCCAGGTACCTATATATCTGGTCCTTTTGCTTACGAGGCAACAGCTGAGTACTACTGATTGCTTTAAAAAATCCGTTAGGCAATAAAAAAAACGTTATTACATATAAATTAAATGATGTCCTAAGATTTTCTCATAGCCCACAACTAGTAGGACAAGTTTTGGACAATGGACTAGGAAGACACCGTTGTCTTTTATTTCTAATTGCAAAAGGGTCCGTCCACAAACCAGTTTGACCGCTTCCGCGTGTGGGAAAGGGCAGCGGAATGACCCTTTATTTGCATGATGTGTTCCTTGCAATTATGAAGGAGGGTTGAAGATGGTTGATGTTTCTGTGAAGCCACGATTTTCAATACAAATGTTCGTTAACGCGGTAACTGAAATCACTTTCTACACCAAAGTAAATAGGAAGTGTTTTCGTTTGCTGTGTTGAATGAACGACCCGTTTATGCAAAACGCGGCTTAATTTAATATAAATTTATTCTTATTTATTTTTTAAAGAGTAAACGTGCCTACCTACCTACTACCTACCTACCTACCTACCTACCTACCTACTCTAACTCTGGAGTCCAACACTAAGTTATTCACACCATACATATACACAACACATGTGTGTTATTACATTGTGTATTATCTGGAGGTATGCACCTACAGATAATACACTCATATATCTGTGCTACCAACACAATAAATAAGTGCCATAAAAATACCATAAATAAAATAAATACCATAACTTAAAAAAAAAACTTTATCTATAATCAGACAATTTCACATTCCCTTCAAACAGTACGGGACATTCCATTGTCGTTCACCCTTCTTCAAACAAGTGTATGGGACAGTTGCATAAAGGTGAATTTGCATAGCCCAGTGGACAATAGTTCCCACGTAGGGACTGGTCAAACTGGTTTGTGTAGCCGGAAGGGTGGACGGACACCCTTTGACCGTCTTAAGAATTAGGACGTGACGTTGGCAGCAAAGCAAGGATTAATGTGTGGGAATGTTTGTTGGACGGCATTCGTCTGTGTGATTTAAAAAAAAATACCGTTAACATTCAATAATTAAAGAATATACTTACCCGTAGTGAGTTTTTTTTGCACAGAGAAAGTAATAACTACGTTAAAATTTTTGGAATGCAGTTTTTATTTTTATTGAAAATGAATGAAAATGAAAACTGCTTTTCAAATTCAGAATACATCACATAAATACTACAAAACTGTGCAAACTGTATAATATCATTAGCGGCCAGTAATATCTTATAGGTAAATAGGTAGCACCCATTTCCAAAGTAGATTCCAATTTTATCTGATTTTCTGTGATCTTGGGCTATATAAAATTCTACAGAACACATATATTAAATGTAGACGTACAAAAATAGAAAATGATCATCTCGTGAAAGTTAATTCCGAAACAACAATTTTATCTACGATTGCATTCAATGTTTTAAGTACTTCATTCAAAATTATTCTGAAATAAGTACCTAGCCGAGCAAAATTTTAGTAATTTTTAATTAAGTTTACTTAAACTGATTCTTTACGGTCGGTGTTAGTTAATTACAGGCAGGCAGGACACGGATGACGAGTCAATGATTAGGACAGCTATATTTCAGTTTTAAAAACTGGAAAATGATGCAACTGACAATTATTTGAGAGGTCGTATCAAATAAAATTATTTGAGAGGTCGTATCAAAAAAAAAACAAAAGAAAGAAAGGGAGGCAGCGTCTTAGATGGGAAGACGATATTCGTAGAATAGCCGGAGGTACTTGGGGAAGGAGGACCCAGAATCGGAAAGTGTGGCAGGCTCTAGGGGAGGCCTTTGCGGAAACGCAAGACAATCGCAATAACGGTGTCAAATAACTAATTCATTTCATATTGTAATATTGTTAAATAAAGGTTATTATTATTATCAAATAAAATGAGGAAATATGACAGCTGTGCGCATGTCGAATTACTATTAGGCATACGCAGGCAGAGCCCACCATCTTTACTCATTTTATTTAATACGACCTACATAGTTACTTTATAGTTAAAATAGTACCTATATAGGTCGATTTTTTAAAGTATTTTTTTACCAAAAACTGAATCGTTTTTATAAATTAAATTACTTAACATTTTCCGTGACGAACTAAAGTTTAATGTATTACTTATACATTTCCTATAAAGCATTTACGACGGTACCTATTCATCATCGTTTACTTACATATTTTTTACGATTCCCTAGTTGTCTCCCCCTTAATTTGAAGGTGATGATATATGAAATTTTAAATCACACGAACACGATCGGGTCGAACAATAACCGAACATCGGCCCTTATCGTTTTATTCATCTCGCAGGCGCGTGCGCACTTTGCATCTCTATGGTACAGAAGGGATGGGATATTGTGCTCACCCCTTGGACCATTACCAAAAAAACTCAACCTGTTCTGTTTGTACTCATATTTTATATGAAAGGGATTGGGGGGGGGGGGGGGATATTTTTATAATTCTGGCCCTTGGTTGGAGAACTTCACGCATCTTTCGCTAGACGTGCATGTTTCCTGACGATTTATCTGATTTAATATGTTTTACTATAGTTACTATAGTTCAATTTGAATGTAGCTTTGAACCTATTAATCATTCAAAGATTGCATTTTATGGCTTCTTTAATTATCGATCAAACTTGTTTGGTTTATAATTGGAATAGTTGACAAGCAAGGTCACTGGTGGGTTCCTTTTCCCCCATTTATTTAACTATCTGGTCAGGTCCTTCTTGCATCACCAAACGTTTTGACAATCTAGGTCCTAGATGAATCTATCACTGCAGAGTAACCGCCGCAAATCACATACGAAAGCTGAGCACAGATTAACTAACATTTCTGTGGGAGAAGCTTGAAAACACGGGTGTCATCTTGATCAAAATCCCATAATAAAACAATTCCCCCGTTACCCGCATGCAACGGTAACTACAGTTACTTTGAACTGAAACAATAGCTTCATTATCTGCCGTCCTTCGAACCTGTTACTACATGGGAAAAGTACCGCAATTGACCCTGCGTATTGAGTTGACTTTTGTGTGAGGGCGCTTGTCCCTAACACAAAAGTACACATACAACCGATGTTTTTTTTAATTGGGGGATGGTGAAACATTTTGAATGTAGGTAGACTTTATAAAACAAAGACACAGCAATTGGAGTCGTAAGTATGATAAAGTTAGGTCCTATTTTTCTTGATTAGTTTCTTATTTATTTTAAATGAAACGGGTGATGGTGACGTCATCGTCATTCCTGTATTCTCTGAATGTTTAGGCTTACCCAGAGGTAGACAATCTCTCCCCATAAACTAGATTAAGACTTAGACTTTAAAGCCAGTGGCGGATTACCCATAATATTATAACAAGAGTTATAGCAAATGCTACGGACTACGCGATTAGGGGGCCTCGTGCCTGTGCGCAAAACATCTTAGTGAGATGGAATTACCCACCATAAGATGGAGACGACTTAGTTGTAATACAGGCCTGCGTATTTGCTACAGGCCCCGCGCTGGTATAATCCGGCACTGCTTAAAGTATACGGTTAGCTTACAACAACTAAACTCGTAGCCGACGTATACTGAGTGCATTGCCATGTTGGCATGTTATTAGTTATGTTGGTAACGGGGCATACACATTAGTACAGGTAGATCTACCTATACTAATCTAAATAGGTATAACCTAGGTATAACTATGACTGAGCTGTTTGCACATTGAAGATATAAGACAATAAACTGTTGCAATCGAATGCACACCTCTGAATCCAAAACGAGAAAACTGCTGTATCGATTTAAACGGGGTTCTCGCTATTGAATAGCCTATCATAAGAATCAATAGGGTATTCATCATACTATGACCATTGGGCGTCGAGTAGCAGTGTCAGAGCACAACCGATGGTTGCGTGTGCGCAACCGCAGGGAAGAGCTAGTAAAACAAAATAACCTAATTTGGGTGTCAATAATGTTCAATCAGTTGTGCGTAAATATATACTAATATGTATATATTTATATATATTATTTTAAAAATCTTTAATCGTGTAAATAATCAAAGCGAAAATTGTAAATATGGCACGGAGTTTTATTCCGGAAAATCAATAAAATTACGATTAAGTCCACGGTTTAAGTAGTAAAGTAATAGTTAAGAAAACATTGTATGTACTTTCTACCTCACCTAACATAAAACATTATGCAGATACCTACTTACTAGTAATCGAATGACGTCATCGGCGGTATCGATTATCGCTCAACACGTAACACTATTACACAACGCAATTATTTTTGCCCTAGAATGAAAGGCACTGAGCGAAACTGTATCAGCCACTTGCGATTCAATTCTGAATGCTGCAGTTATAATTTTGTATTACGCAATTCACAGAACAGTACCTGGTGGCATTATGACTTGTGAACTTTTTAATTTTGTTAATCTAGAGTAGGAAATAATCTTACCTAAAAACTAACTCAAATGAAGGCTCATAAGGATTGTTATTTTGTAATGCAAACAACTAACCATAAAAGTGAGCAATCTTTAAATAAAAAAACTATTATGCGATTCACTTGTTTCGTGGTTCACAAGAGTCAATAAAAAAATATCCGAATCCAATCGAATGATCACGCAACATGACTCCCATATTTTTTATATAAATTAGAAATTAGCTACGGCCAGTCTAAACGGTACTTAAGCCATAAAGATATTGAGATTAAACATGCAAAATATAGAATTTTACTACCTACCATGTTTCATGTTTATCTTTTTCTGTTTACTCCAAGACCACTTAACAAAGCGATAGAAAATTATTTTGCTTTTATGTAAGATTTATATTGTAATTGCATTTTGGTCGACCTAACATAATTAGTATCTAGATGCTGATGCCATAGGTTAAATTCTATCAATTTGATGTGGGGACCCCAATTCAAGAGTTAAAGTTCAATAATTTAAATAAAAATGAGACACGTGAAACTAATTAGACTTTAATTTATAACAATAAATAATTATAACATTAACAGTAATCTAGACGTTCTAATTGTAATTTTTAACGGTTATCGGTTGTAGCACATAAGCTTGGCCCGTAGCTCTGTCGACCACGTGACCTGTTGAAGGTTCTAAGAACAGCCTTGGTACTGTATTCGCTGCAATCACTTCTGGCTTCTGGTACTGTCTGACACCAGCACCTGCTTCATAAGCTACGTACTGTGTAAGCTCTGGTTCCTTCTTAGTAATGTACTGTGCTAGCTCCGGTTGCTTCTTGGTTACATACTGGCTTGGTTGTTTCTCTGAGTCATCATTTTGACTCACAACCAACACTACCTGATTCCTTTCTTTTGGTGGTGAGTTGCCTTCTTGTTTTCTATATTGATGACGTTTTGGTTTCGGTTTCTCATAAATTTCTTCTTCGTCATCTTCTTCATCTTCCTCTGGATATTCCTCTACTTGGCGTGTCGCTTCGGCTTTGAGCTGTTCTTTATTCCTGCGACTCTTTTTTGATGGTTTGGTAGGTTCCTCGTCGTAATTCTCCGCTTTTTGAGATTTCCTTTCCATCTTCACTTTGGGGTGTGCTCGTTTAGCTCTACCACTTTCTTCATAGCTAGTCTTCTCTGGATCATACTCGTCATCAGCATAATTAGGGGAGTTGTTATTATGATCGTCGTAAGAGTGAGTGTTGCTTGGCTCGTGATAGGAACCGTCATCGCCATCATATCCGTCATTTCCGTGGCTACCAGCATGACCTGCATGATTCAAGTCCCAGTAATGTTCGCCATACCCGCCCTTTTTATCACCCCATCGGACCTATATTGATAAATTTAATTAGTGATGACACGTTAAGTTGTTATCATTTTGGTTATTTAGATGTTACGCAATGAAAAAGAAAGTTAGCTTGAGAAAGATTCAGCGTTCGTCACAATGTTTATTAATTGAAAGGTGAAGTTACCAAAATAATGATATTGAAAGGCATTTTAGAAATGAGAAATTATTGCGGATATTTCCTTAATTTTTAGGGTCAGTCAGATGTTACGGTAGTAAAATTAACCAATAAGCGTGGTTTTCTAATAGGATGCTTTGAAAACTAATCAATCAAATACTAATAAGAGTTAAGGAAATTTCCGCAAAGCCATTAATAATATGAAGCGTAGAAAGCCTACTTTAGCAGAGAACAATCCTTCAGAGGGTCTGGACCGCTCATGTCTTTCAGTGAAGTGACGTTCGCTCCCCAACCGGTGTCCCTGATCGAAGTCCTCCGAAGTGGGTAAGTGTCTATACCTTCAGCCAAGCCAAGCGAAGCGGAAAAGAGAAAGAAACACAGAATAGTTAGAGATAGAGCGTGATAAAAGTATGTTTTATACTTTTCCCATGTCCCTGTGATTCTTAAAGTCTTTCTTCTCGTATCGTTGCTCCCACGTGTTGGGGTCCTCGCACACGTGACCGAACTCTATCTTGTATGGACTCAACTGTACTGAGAAAAAATCCCTATAAAGCAAAGTAGAAGGTCCATCCTTACTTAGGTAGTCATCAGAGGTGGAAAAGCTCAAATTTTGGTATTTTATGCGTATACGTTAACTTATTCATTATTGCCACTTTAAATTGAAACCTGATTAAGAATTCTCCAAGAATAAACCTTCTTTCAATTTTATTTATCTAATCTATTTTTTTATATGAAAATAGGCGATATTTGGATAATACATTAAAGTGGACAGAATTTAATTTTCAAAGATTCAGTTGGTCAATTTCTTCCATGTGCCATGGCTCAAGCCACGTCAATCTTTATGTCGAAAGTTATTTGCATGCTACCGACAATAGAGGTCCATTTAGTTGAAGGTTAACACTGAAATAATTTTAACGAGGTCATATTTAGAGAGCTATGCAAATGTAGTCATTCAGCTTTGTTTTTAGGTCTAGTGAGTTCTAGTGCGAAGCAGGCACAGTCAGGTTACAGATAAGCAAATTGACAAATGAAAGTACCTGGAAAAAAATTCTACGATTTTTCTTATTTATGGTCATCAAATGTTAGTTTTCTGTTAAAATCCTAAACAATTCAAAACTCTTTTTGAAATTCGCTTATAGTTCCAGTAATATTCTCATATAACTCAATAATATAGATAAAGGTTTTTTACGGCTACATTGATTAAACACTTACTGAAAGAATTTAGCTTGTGCTTCAACTGTTGACGGATTGCTTGGTGGCGTCTGAACAGTGATTGAACTGGTTTGACCCCATAACGATCCAGCATGTAATGCTAGTAGATACCACAGCCATTTCTGTAACACATATAAGTTTTAAATAACAAATAAAATAGAAATCGCATACGCAAATGTTGTTGAATAGACCCCTACATTGGCTAGCATGATTATGGGAAACAATTTAAAATTATGTCCATTAATAAAAAAAGCAAGTGTAATTCTTCTTATAAGAGCGTTGTTGATAGTCAGAATAGATATTACAATCTCTCAATGTTATCAAACTTTCAATAAATCGCCTTCAAGTAACTACCGATGCAAAAAAGATGCACTTCACAAAAAACACTTTCACTTGTCAAACGAAAAACCACTAGAAATTGCCATTAGTTCCTGAAAATTAGGCTTAGATTTATCCATTATAGGATTAATTGTTGTGAATGATTCCATTTAGATTATACCATGGTCAACAGACGATGTGACATCTTGGCGGCTTGATGGTGGGTCTGAGGGACCGCCGTTTGTTACTACATTTATAGACAAGACGGTAACAATTCACTTTATGCATTGGCTGTCAACTGTTTAGTTCGGATTACATCATTGGAAAATATAGGCACGAAATAAATATGTTGTATTCAAGTCTTAATTATGTATTGATGAATTATATTACTGCATTTGTATTGATAATGATAAATATAATTATTTCATTCATTTGATCATTCTTAAGCAATTATTTGTCCCGAAATAATAAAAAATTGCTAGCATTTCAATATGCTTTTTTACAGTCTTATGTTTGAAATTTGGCATAGGTATTCTCATCATAGTAATAGCATAAATAAAAGTTTTTCCACATTTCAACTTTGGAGCTATATTAGCGATTTACTTACATCAAGCATTTTATATTAACGTTGATACCTTCATGTAGGTAAGTTTTATTTCGATATAAAAATATACCGAGGGAAGATACAATAACACCTTTTTAAGGAAGATCCAAAGGTTGCAAGCCCCGGTTAATCTCAGATGAGCCCATTACGAATGGTCCCGCGCCGTTGACGGCAAAGTGTTTGCGGAAAGCCGTCTTTCCGTGGCGAATTGTGAAAATGTCACAACGGATACCGATGACATTGTTACCGATTAAACTAATTAACTTAATAGTTAAGACACGCGACGATAAGCAATAGGACCTTTGGGATTATTGTGTAATTAGACTTATTGACTAAATTTTAAAATTCGAAAAATTGAAATTTAAAATGTTAAAATCGTGTTTTGTTTGAAGTCGGGTTTCTTCTGCGCATTGAGCGCTAGATAGGCATTTAATCATATTGATTATAACTGATAAGTAGTATGAAATTAGCACTCGTAGTAATAAGAATTAAGTTGGTCGTTATGTAAATAAAAACATGCTGAATGTATACAAAGAGTATATGTATCACAAATATAATTATGTAAAAGGAAGGTGTTAATGAATACATTTTTTTTGTTGTTCGTTTATTATCGATTATCGTTAGCTAGTTAGTTATTGGGAGACCGAAGTCAATAAATTTATGTTTCGATCCTTGTGAAAACTCTAAATAAGTATTTGATAACAACAATATAAATTAAAAAGAGAATAGAAAACCTTACCAACTTAATATTTACAAAAAAACTGTAAAAAAATGGGTCCATGCGGTAGCGTAACCAAGATGCTGACCGCATTTCCTCGCTGAATAGCCAAAGGTACTCAATGAGCGAGGAAATGCCCGGCCCTTGGGTCGCCGGTTGCGTCGACAAATTTTTTTGACAAATTTTCTACAAATTCTATTCTAGTATTTGATTGCTTATAAATGTACCCACATTTATAAGCAATCAAATACTAGAATAGACTTAGCACTTTTGAACTTTATTTATGGAGGACTATCAATATCGTTGACGTATTTAAAAGGGTGGTTTTACGATTTGTATATAATAATTTAATGGGAAACCATTGATGCTTGTCATGAGGCAACAGATGACAACTCAGTTTATTTGCTATTGAGTAATCAGTGTTTATTCGACGATTGCGCAAGCGTTTTATGTTGATGGATAATGTTCGAAAATGATTATTTTGTTGAAGGCACGCAATTTGAGATAAATGGAGCGAGGTTCTAGTAGGCAGGGTCACCAGTGGTTAGCACTACCCATCTACCACTATAACATAACCTATGTAGTCTTAGGTTCTAGAATACCGCCAACCACAATGTGGACCGATGATATCACACGCATCGCAGGAATAAAACGGTGGATCCGAGTTGCAGAGGACCATGACGTGTGGAAGTCATTGGCTAATAGATGGATGTAGGTAGTTAGTATAAATTGCAATAACATTACGCATTTGTCATAAAAATACTGACGATTACGTAAATAACGAAGATTTTTCTATTTGTTTAATAACAATTATATTCTGATGTAATTGTCGTCAAAAGTTATAGTGTTCATTGTGTGTTTACTGTTTACGGAAATGTCGGCTCATCGCTCAAATAGCAGTTATTGTCAAATAAAAGCGCTGTACCTTATCACGTAGGTACTAAACACTTCAATAAATTGTGTTCCCCTATAATACTCCCTCTAATATTCTGATTAAGGTAAATCTATAACTTCACCCCCTTCTCTCTCTCTCTCTCTCTCCGTCTCTCTCTCTCTCTATCTCTCTCTTACCACTGTTACTACTGTAAGCCAGGGTCTACAGCTGTGACCAATGAATACGTCGAGGTTAGACCCGGTCCCGGTGACAAGCTAATTATCTTGGAACCCGCAACGAAATCAATCAGAAGACAAAAGGAGAAGTTGTAAATAAATGTATCATCTAAGTACTTAGTTACTTATTTATAAGTCAATCTCTATTCCTACAGGCGCTAAAAATGTCTGGGTAAATCTAAAAATAATAATATGTTCAGTTTGATTAAAAATAAGTATACGTCACTTTCCAATTACAGTCAGGCCATTCATGGATCTTTCATTCCCAGTCCATTGTACGGTACTCATGATACAAGGGTTTTGGACCGTACAATCGGTGTGTTCGTCTGGCGATATTTCTTTATTTATTCCCTATAAATGTGAAAATAACTGACGCCTATTATATGCTGAGTCTCAGACCAGTAATAGCTGCCGAAAAAACTAATTGCAGTGGTCACGCGGCCGGCGGTACTGCAATTATGCAATCCACACTTTCGCCCCGAATCTGATAATTGTTTTCTAAAATTAGCAATACAAATGAAGTATAATAACAAAACAAATAAATAGAATTAATGATTAAAATATATGTTTATTAATCCACCGGAAGGCGGATATTGTTGGCGGGTTAGCGTAGGTTTTAGCTAGTAAACTGGCTCAAAAATATCTTAGTAAGAGTAAGCCCAAACAAACGTAAATTTGTGAGCTGCGAGTCGCGTTTTTTGGACTCTATCCTAATTAGTTTAAATTTATTTAGTTGCGTCATCTTTTGTATGAAACGGAATGCACGAGCATAAATTACGTGACTTATTTTGCGTTTCGTTTGGCCTCGGCCGAAATATGACTAAGGAAATAACAGTATTTGCACTATGGGCCTTATACCATATATGTTAGGTATATGTTAGGAACCTAAGGTATACCGTCGGTGAAATGAGAGTGCACAACAATGCACCTCTGCCTACCCATTCGGCGAATATAGCGGGATATGTTTTACCTAATTGTCAGACACGAATTAAAATTTAAAGTTGACCGCCTTTCTTATTAAGTTATTTCTACAGTCATTACCTTTTCCCGAAGGTAATAAGTGTACCTCATACATGTATAGCTGCCTTCAATATTACTTCAAAGAACTCCAACTTTCGCGGTGGCAGGATATCCATGTTCACACGAAAGTAAATGCTTGCCTGTTTGTTTTATAACTGTTTCCATCTACATACGTCGCATGTTCCTAAGAAGTGATCATACAAATGAAGACTCAAACTCTAAGTCCTACATAACTGTTTGAGGCGCCTTTATTTATTTTTAATTTATTGTTTTTTGTAAGGGTTCTTATTTAACAATAATTATGAGTAATGAGTGTGTAAAAGGTCGCAATGCATACGCAAAATCTAATTTATAAATTGCTTAGTCAGAAAAGAAACGCAATATTAATCTTCCTAATCATAGACTGCTGTTTAGAAAATTTAAATAGGTATCTAACACTTCATAGCTTAGGACTGTTAATTATAACAAATTATAATAGACAGGCCATCAAGGTTTGTAGATAAATGATGCCCTGGTCATGTTGCCCTAGTCATGTTGCCGGGTTCTTGGTGCAGCAGTCGCACTCAGGAACATCCCAAGAGCGTTGAAAAGGCGATACTTACGTGATGATGGACGATAGGTTGAAGTATATACAGTTGTTCATGGCAAAGACGTGGAAGCTGAATAACACCTACGACAATAGAGTTGAAAATGGCTTACGACAAAGGGCGAAAATGTTGTTTAGTAAATGTAGGTAAGTTAAACTAAAGTATCCATAGCTCTTTAATAGGCCAAAGTACAATGAGACATTGTGAAACGTGGTCATACATGGGAAAGTATCTCGGTCCGCGTTTCCGATATAAACAGACAAGACTCGATGCGCGATACAAACGATGCTGTTGTAATTACAAATTTAGATTTTGACGTAATATCGTATAATCTAAGTAAAATCCCGACGGTAAAAACACTTCACTGAAAAAAAAACAAGCTCCACAATTTTGTTTCAGCGATGTAGAATTCACCATGCATCTTTTTTGTTCGATCAATATCAACCTCTAATCGAACCAACCTCTATCGAACCCAGGACCCTCGAGACAGAAAGCAGGTTCACTCTCTACCAACTGCGCTAATCAGGCCGTCAGGCCGTCGGGCCGGCTGTATAGAGATATATAGTTCATACAAAATGAAATCGAATTGAGAACCTCCTCCTTTATTAGACGTCAGTTAAAAATATAAATAAATCTATACCTAAATTAGTAGCGATGGTTTAGTCTCGGTGACTAAAAGTTAAAAATAGTACTGCTTTTACGATTATGGATAATTTAGAATATTTAATTAATATATCTGCTCTGTAAAGTATTTTTTAGTAATACAATGTTATGAATACTCTCGTTCGCTTCGTAAATGCGGAATCTGCCAAAAACTGGCTTAGAAATGGAATTAAATTAGAGTTAAGATAGCTTTAAATTACACCTAATAGGACAATTATGTAAATATAAGATTAAATACTCAATTTTAATGGTGAAGTTGTTAACAGCGAACATAGTTTTTCGGCACATCGGAAGTTCGAGCGTCACCTCGACTGAGTCGAGTGACAGCCATTCAAGCGTAAAATGATTCGCTAGAAAGTGTTTTGTTATAGTTTTCTTTCTTATTTAAAAGACGTTGGCTGACACCGTGGGCACCATTGCTGTTGTGGCACAGTTAGTTATCGGTACAGATATGGACAGTAGAATATTGGTGAGTTAACATTTTGTGTTTTTTTGCAAGTCTGTCATCAAATAATTGCTCCTCAATATAATAAATAAGTGAAGATAACTACATTACTCTCGCAACGATTACACGCACACACACATTGCCATACACACCTGTACATTCACAAAGGTCAAACACATACATATACACTTCCTCCCACACCACACACACACACACACTGAAACGTACTCGTCTACACACACACACATATACGGCCCTGCCTGTATAAATAGAGATCGCTAATATTTTATTGTGTTTTACTTCGACATTTGGTTTTATTTTTATTTTACGAAATTGTATAACACGTATTCTTGTACATGGTTTAGTGTACCGAGCTCCGAGATACATACATTGTCTTGTATAAGTTCACCAATACTTTGTTGTTGTCGATGTTACTGGGTAATAAACTATTGTTATTCTTATTTAAATGCAACAGGATCTTTGCAAAGCTTATTGATGTGCTTAAAAAGAAAAAAAAACATTTTACGAATCAACAAGTTAAGTATGTAATAAATGTGAAATGTCTAGTATATTCGTGATTTAGTCATACTAAGATCTTTGGTTATTTCCACAAAAATCTAAAAAAAAAATCGCTTCGTTCCATATGTATATGTTTATAAAAATAGATCCCTTACAATATTTAGTAGATATTACACTAATACATTAGCTTTCGATTAATAAACTAACCTCAAATAACGTTACCCTGATTCATTATATACTTACTTCGATCGTAAACTATTCAAGAGTTATGCAATTGTACGCAAACTAGTTTGCAAAATGGGATTATAAACATTGTACTTGTTTGTACATGACATGACATGAGTTATAAATTTAATAAGTCGAAATGATACTGCTATCATTGCATCTATTACCTAATTAATCATTTATGTAACACGTTATTTGTTAAATAAGTTCAGTAAGCCAAGCTTCAGTAAGCCGTCACAAAAGTGTGTTTGGCATGACTAACAGTTTGATGGGTTCCTTCGATACTTTGTTATAACTTATTGGCGCGTTATAATTTGTGGTAGAGTCTCATTTATCGAGAAAAATAATCTATATCTTGAAGTAGGCCAGACGCGCTATGGTCTTCCTGACAGGTTTACCAGTGCATTTGCTCCTATGACCCTGAAGACCTGACGCTGACAGGTCACAGGATTTAGGTCACTAGCTACTTATTAGGTTTTCCGTACGGTAATATTTTGCCCAAGTCGCCAGCCCGGGCTCAAATAACACAGGTCTATTCTTATATCACCCGTTAACTACCAGGAGGTTTGCCATATAGTAAGCAGACCAAAATATTATTTTAATTTTGCCTCGGTACCCTGTCCGTGTTCAAATCACACAGGTCTACTCACATACATACTGATTACCTGTTTAGGTCCATTTGTACAGGTAAGTCTGCTAGGTAAACTAGCATAAGTGGTCTGCTAATTCTCTAAATAAACATAGGTACTGGCGCCTTCCCACTTCTGTGAGTCAGTGTCTGGAGGTGTGGCTAAGAATTGGAAATAAAGCATATCTTCTTAATTTTTCAGTTGATTTTAGCTTGCGCTGTTGTTTCGTCGTCAGCATGGTCGGTCCAGCACTACCCACCCCGCAGAGCACTGATGAGAATCACCAGATATGCGCCATCACCTCCGCACCTACAACAGAGGTATCACCATAGAATACCGAGTAAGTATTTATTCTTAAAAACCATAACTAAACAATTCGTGCAATAGACTTTCTGGACGTTTAAATCGAGAACGAGCCCCAAGCATGTTTTTTTTAACATATCCGAGAGGTACTGGACTAATTACAATAGGGGTTCCATTACTTGATAGCCAAGGTTGGATACCAAAGATAGAGTACAATGATCACGCTTTGACCAATTGGTGTCGAACTGCTGACCAAATTGATGAATAGCCGCCTAGTCTTATTGACTGACAAAAACCGTCCCCAATAACGCAAAGCGTGAACTAGATTACATTAAAAACCTTTCCCTTTCATTCACAGACATGGAGGAGCCACAATGGAACCGACCGAAACGTGGTCACGACGATTACAACAATAGACACGACCACACAGCTACCGGTGATATCACGGGCTTAGACCACAGCTTAGCCAACGTGGATGAGTCCCAATGGAACCGTCCCAAGCGAGGCCACGATGACTTTGATCACTACAATCACAGCCCTGACCACAGACCTGGCCACAGCCAAGGCCACAGAGCCTCTGGCGGGGTCACAGGCTCAGTCCACAGCTTAGCCAACGTGGAAGAGTCACAATGGGACCGTCCCAAGCGAGGCCACGATGACTTTGATCACTACAATCACAGACCTGACCACAGACCTGGCCACAGCCAAGGCCACACAGCATCTGGCGGGGTCACAGGCTCAGTCCACAGCTTAGCCAACGTGGAAGAGTCACAATGGAACCGTCCCAAGCGTGGTCATGATGATTATGATCACTACGACCACAGACCCGAGCACAGCCACGGCCACAAAGCCACAAGCGGGGTCACAGGCCCAGTCCACACATTCGTTAAGACAGATAAAAATGCCAACTATAAATGGGGTGTCAGACACCACGTGGGAGACAAATATGCGTCCTAGACTGGCGTCTCTACAAGACTTTATTTACTTAATTTATTTAATTGTACTCGTTGATGTTATTATTGTGTTAATTAATTAGATTTTTGTACGTTTTGGAATTTGTTATATTTTTATATTTTTTTTTTATTTTTTTTTATTACATTACCTGCCCTGCCTGAATTACCTGCGACCCAGTTTCTTGCTAATTTAGTTTCATCCTCATCATCCTCAGCCAGAAGACATCCACTGCTGAACACAGGCCTCCCCCACAGAACGCCACACACAACGGACGGCTGGTAGCAATCTGCATTCAACGGCTCCCAGTGTCTCTTAGAGAATTTTGTTTTATACACTTACTTACGTGACTGTTTTAAGATTAGATTGAATTCCTAAGTGAATTTTAATTCTATGGTAAAAATAGAAAGATGATAAACGTGACTAAATTTTAAATGTTGGTTTGGAAGTGATTCTAGGCGTGTTCTTTGAGATTTATTAAGTTCTCCTTTATTTTATATCAGTGTTGCTAGTAGTTGTGCTTATTCAACTCAGATTATCTAACGTTGAAAATTGAGACTTTCACTATATTTTCCTTGCGACTTTGTTTTCATGGAAGTTGTATCATTATTGTTGAATGCTACCGAACGACCTGTACGTCAAGTGCGACATTATTCGTAAACTAACCGTATACTTTATAGTCTACCGTATTTAGACATTTTGTATGGAAAATAAAAAGTTTTAAATACAGTCCGCTAGAGGCGCTTTTCAATTCTCCTTATACAATGTCAAAATACGGTAGACTCTAAAGTATACGGTTAGCTCGCACTTGACGTGCTACAGGATTAATAAATCACATTTCTACTTATTTTACATTTTACACGTAGCTACGACTTCTTAAGTTCCCTACTTAGTTGGTTTCTAAGAAAAGCCTAACACTACTGGCAATAATATAAAATGTGGGACATATAACCTTATTTTACCTTCTTCTCTACACACACATTGACCTACAACATATTCGTAACATAGTCCCGAGTGATAGATAAGTTTACAATAACTTATCAATACGATTATGAGTAATCGTAATACATAAGTATATCGTGTATTACGGTCATAATAACCGGTTCCTTATTTGGATTGGTGGAGCCGACACGCCCATGCGCAGATCGTTGCAACACGTCGTATATCGCGAGTTGCGCGACACTTACCAATGTGTTACCTGATGACTTCATTACTAGAGTTGGCTGATCGTTTAATCCTCTATTTTTTTTTGTCTGTCTGTTCGCGCATCACGGGAAAACACTGGACAGATTTTGATGAAACTTAGCGGTGATGACAGTTTCTGTCAGTCGTGATAAAGAATACATTTGATACCGGAAAAATTAAGGGTTCCCACGGGTGACAATAACTGTTTGTCTCGAAATGAACTTGGTCGATTCTAAGTATAGGTACATACTGTAAATTTAAGCATGGCTATAGTTTACGTGTTCTCTAGGTTCCCCGGAACAAAAACAGTAGTCAAAAAACTAAAGTCCCCACGAACAAAGTCGCAGGCAGCTCTAGTTGTAAATAAAAATATAACTTTAGGTAGGTACCAACGAATAACATTATTCGTAGGTAGGTACTATGTCTTGTACTTGAGAGGAAAAATAAAAACCGTTTTAGGGTTAAAGGCTAAGAAGTTAAAAAAACGGTTGAAACTTTGCGTGTGGTATCACGAAATACATGCAGTTATTTCACTTTTTACCGCCAAGTTCAAACACACTGACTGAACTCATAATGTCAGAGCCGTAAAAAGAACGAAATTAATGTGACTTGAATATTTCTGACTTTGATCACGTAATATTCTCACCGAAATGGCCTCCTTGCGTAAAAGCTGCGATTTACTTCACTACGCGTAACTTGGATCTTGTTATTTTGTTTTTGATTTCCGACGGGCTGGTTGGAACCGATTGCGACTTACTTAATAGAATTAGTAATTTGCAATAAGTGACACATTTACCATTAAATATGCATTGAAAGAAACAGTATAATACAATTACAAAACCAAGCATTTGGTTTATCATTACGCACGGTTCGGTGTTATATTCCTGATCTGCCAAACTCCCAAGTACCTTCCATCCATGCATCAGTTGGAAGATATCCGATGTCTGACAAGTCTCCTAAGGACTTCAACAAACTAATTCTACATCACTTGTTTCCAGCTTCCCATGACGCGTGTAGAGTGGTTCCCATCAAATCCACTTTTCTTGAGAGGTTACGATTCGCCTTGGGGCAGGAAAGACCATAAAATCATGATATCATTACTTACATAATAGAGAGAAAAGCATTCTCCCAAGGAAATAATTTCATATTTTATCTGTGGACCAAACATTGACATTTATATCAGCAGATCAGGTATTGCGAAATTGGCCGTATCACGAGTAATTAAAAGAAACCTGAATGCAATTCAGATCCAGTCTGAGATTACATTTGAATCGAGATTAGAATGCTTGGAGGTGTCTACAGAATGACCTGAGCGGGTGCAATGATGTTGAATGACTGATGGAATATGATAGGACAGATTAAAAGTTTAATTAGCCGCTGGAGTACAGATATAACGGTTTTGAACTAATATCGTGATGCCCGGTGCCTGAAGTTTTTTATAGCCATAGCTCAAAACATGTCTACAATGTGAGTAGTGCGAGGACTTAACGAACCGTCATTCAAACCAGGAAGAATTTCATGTTCTATCCTAATTCATGTCCATAATCCCGTATGCGACCATTGATAAGGAAATTTTTTGGAATCCCGAGAAAATGTGGGACAAACTTCACGAATCACTTCCATTACTTCCTTAGCATATTATCAGCCTAATGCACGTGTATTTTTTTTTACTTTCGCATTGTTTCATAGTGACATCGAATGAGTGCTATGAAAAACTCCCTTCACACTTTCACTAGCTTACATCCGCAATTTTCTAATAAATTCCGCGTATCGTTGTCATTCTAAAGATTTTCCATTTCATAGAGATTAAGTTACTATGCTATAAACAGTTTTCAGAAGACAATAATGAGTAAACTAACATCTTTATCAAACTAAAGAGAAAATATGGTACAACTATATCAAATGATGTGGAAAACACAACTTTGTTGCTTCATCATCAAAATGTATGCTTAAATATAGCTCTAATATTCGCCACTATTGATCTAACTATCAGGATTTAGGTTACCCGTCCAACATTTATATGTACAGCACAGCGCAAGCGTGCCGACCGGTTAACAGAAACATGTGACAAAAACTTGGTCATGCAACTACATATCGATATAAATTGTAACGAAAACGTGAACCGGACTTATGTTAAAATAGTTGGCGATTGAGTAAGAGTTGCTCCTAGCAAGGTGACCTCAGCACAACTGTAGATATTTTAAACTATTTAAGGAACAAAGTACCTTTGATTTGATTTAGCAAAACTTCGCAAATCATATAACCTACTAGCTGCGCCCCGCAGTGTTACCCGCGATTAAAAAGTATGTCTATCCCATAGAAACCTTGCATTTTACCGGGATAAAAATAGCCTATTCCAGACTATAATCTATCTCTCCGATCCGATCCGTTCAGCCGTTCTGGCGTGATTGAGTAACAAACATCCATCCATCCAAGCTTTCACATTTATAATATTAGTGGGATGTTTAACAATAACTCTGCATAAAAAATTCCAGTTACTAAGATTAGCTCGAATGTGTTAACATCATAAAGACGCGGTAAAGAACTTTGAAAACTATAACGGGGTTTCATAAAGGTTATATCTAATTGTAATAATTTGCGCATTCATCGATTGTAGCACGGAAGGGGAACGAATTTTCAATTCATTAGATGACCTCCTAACCTTGGTCTACATAGTATTATCGTGATGAGAAGATCGTGTATAAATATTTTTAGGAAAATTGTTAACATTCAATGAAGAGTTTGCTTACTTGTTTATTTATTACTCACTGTCTATTGGTAAATGGATAAGAAAGAGAAGCTTCTTCTTTTTTTTTAGGTTGGCAATCGGCTACAAAATAGGGCCTTTTTTGCCAGTGTCGAGTTTTCTTGATAATTATTTTTAAATTAAAAGTACTTCTGAATGATAAAATGATAATGTCGATGATAATGATGAAATGAATCCCCCATCCATATCGGTAAAGCTGTGGATACTTTACTGAAATTTACCGAACATCTTGGGAGAACTTGAAAAATCAAGTTATACTATTTTATTTCAATTTCCTTCTCCTATGCACGTTTATGAACACACAATGGTTAATATACCACTAATATTTACACATTATATATCAAAGGACAATATTTTTTGGAAATAAAAAAACATGACAACTTCACTGTTCAAGTTCCTCTCAAAACGCCCCAAAGAGAAGATTTTAATCCAGTCCTTGGGACACGCCATTTTTATTTCTTCATGTCACATCCATTATTTTATTTATAATGTGTATTTATTGAATTTAATATTGCTATTAATTACTTGACACTGGCAAAATACCCGCTATATAAGTTGCGGGTGAGGCCATATTCATATCCATTTTATTTCATCGCATTTCATTTCGTAAAGAAAGAGAAGAATCCAGTCCTTGACACTTTTGACTTAACAGTGGCTTACCCTTGTTAGTTTGTTTTGTTATCTCAGAAAAAAACTTTTCTTCAATAAAAGGTACATACCCAACATTACGAGAAGATTTACAATACTATTGCGCATGCGCCGACGATTAACCCAACATAGGTACTCTGAGTATTGGAGCCGAAATGTCAGCTTGCACTTTGTCTAAATGCCTACATACAATACGTGTATTATAAGCAGGAAATTACGCACTCAATTGTTTTAAGGTTCTGTACACTTTAAACACACTGCAAAGATCCGTCCTTAAGTCTCTCTCGAATCATAGATCCCTAATGGAGGTCCCTCAACAAGCGCGATGTTTTCGTCTTTCTATATTCAAACATAAATTATCAATTGCATGAGTTTTGATATTTAACTGATAAAGTCCGTTTACTCCTTGGTTTCTAAATTCAACCAGCCCCCTGATTACTTGCAATAGCCTAGCGATAGCAGTAATCGCGCAATATTTGCTTTTAAATTGCTAATTCGTATTACGTAGCGCTGCGACGCCATACAAATCTGCGATTTGAAAGCAATTATTGCGAGATGATTGCTGTCGCTTTGCTATCGTTAGGCTGGGCAAGATACGTAATCAGGGGGCAGATTGCTCTATTCTTCTGCCAAAACACTCTGAATCTAAGGCTCACAATTATAGCTGAGAAGTGTATAGCTTGCAAAATTGTGATGGTTTAAGGAATTCTAAAATAGTATTTACATATTATTTTTATGGAAAATCTGGAGTTTGTTGAACGGTGGATTTTGGAGAGAAACTGCAAATAAGACAATTTGTATAGATTGTTTTTAATATATGGAACCTTTATGAAAAAGTTTACACCTGGTTCATGGATGTTTTGCTTGATTACTTAATCGATGCAACGCTAACGTCGAACGATGCGAAGTATTGTTTATGACGTATTTTAAAAAACAATCAAAGTTGAATGTAGGTACATATTTTTATTGTTAACTGTAGCAGTGATAGCCAAGTGGGTAGAACGCTTGCCGCGGTAACGAGGATCGCAGGCTCAAACCCCGGCTCGCACCTCTGGGATTTCTGGATTTCATGTGCGAATCTAATTTTCAACTATGATTGATTTTATACTTTTTGTGCCCGAAGAGTTTACTTATTAAAGTGCGCAGAAAAATATACTGTTTTATAAAGAAATAAACTTTATGGTAACTTAATGTATTTAGACGTGATTAGAATTATATTTGAATCGTTTTTGGTCATCAAAAAACTTTCTATTCAATGGCCTAACTTAACAAAGGGGTATACACGATGTTCTACATAGATAAAACTTATAATATTATTCAAAAGCTATCAAAGATCAGCTTTATGCATATTATGCTCAAAGTTATGCGTGGAGTCTATAATATTAAACTAAGGGTGATACTTATAAAGACATTGTTAAACATCCGTGACTTGAGTAAAGAGCGCACATCACACAAACTTTGCTTCTACAGAGGTTCGAACCTGTGCCAATCCGGTCGTTAAAGGAATAATTGTCAGAAAATAGGTCATTTTACAACTAGCACGGAACAATTGATTAGTCAAAAGTGAACGCAATATGATATTTTGTGCATCTGAGAGTGCATTGGCATTAAACTGAGCAAGGCCAGAACCGTGATACAAATTACTGTTTTAAATCTATTGAGATTATCAATGGATTTATTTTTAGATCGAAATTGTTTTAAGATACATTATTGCAATGACGAAATCGTTAGAGATGGTCAGACTTTCGATATTAGTTTTTTTCTTTAGAACTAATAAAAATAATACATTTTTTATAGGATATCTCTAGCATTGGTGAGCATGCGGGGATTAATTACTATTTTTCAGTTTGCTAGGAAATAACTAAAGGGACCACACTTTCATTTTATTGTATATTTTTTTTTAAATGTTAACGTGGTTTTTGAAAAAAAAATTGATATTTACTCAAAACTTGGTACGTTTTCTCTATTACCTAAATGCATAGAAATGTTATTTTACTTTATTTGTCTATTTATGCATAATGTGCTATCCAGATAGCTTGTTGGTAGATAATCATAATCCTTCATAGATATAGTACAATAGGAAACTAAAAAAAAGAAGATCTGTCCTCGGCCTATACATTTGGCTACAATCAGAGGCACCAACATGACTTTCATAATTATGATTCAAGTGCTAAGACGATTCATAAACCTTAATAAATAGATTTAGACTTACGCATTTTTCCTTAAACGCCATGGTCTATTTATTTTTCTTTTTGTGTAATTTTTTTGGAACACAACATTATGCAAACAAAGCTGCGAGCACACTCGAAAAGCCTATGCTCCAATTTAAATTTCGAACACACACACGTGGATAATCTTTGCCAAACCACTCCCGCCCTCACCACCTACCAGCTAGAAGGGGTGCCTCTATATAAAGTGAGAGTTACTTACATATACCGCACGATACGTTTTGCTTCGCGAGTGTGCTGTGAGCTTTATTTTTGAAATAATATTTTTTTTGTGAGTGCAACATGTTACGTCATTGTGTCACGTTGGCGGTATTGGGGTGTGCTTTGGCGATACCAGCGCCAAGGGCTCAGCACCAGTACCAACCTCAGCAAGTAAGTAACTTTTATTGTTGGCCAATGACAATGCAAAATAGTAAAGAAGTAAACAAATTATATAATACAATTCAAATAATTATCTAATTGAGTTTAGTTAATGGATTTATTAACCGTACAAACATGCACGATTGTTTAAAGTAATAATTATTTATTATTAAGATTATTTATTTAATTACTTGTGGACGCAACCGGCGACCCAATGGCTGGGCATTTCCTCGCTCGACGAGTAGCTTTGGCTATTCAGCGAGGAAGTGCGGCCAGCATCTTGGGTATGCTACCGCATAGGCCAATTTTTTACATTTTTTGTAAATATTAAGTAGCTTTTTTATAAAAACTTTTATATATTTACAATGTATAAAACAATAGCTAATAGGTTTATTTTGTATATAGGTAAATATACGTATTACTTAAAAATACGTACATATCAATATTCAAAGATTTAGTACTTTATCTTTAAATTCGTTTTATAAATCATGTGCCAATTTTAACTGCACCTTTTATACCTAACTCAATTTACGCCACTTCTAATCAGCTGTACTATTACAGTCAAGGAGCATGTTCTTAACCTTTGAGAATTAGTTCTACTAAACTTATGAGTGTGAGTCTATTGTTCTCAAAGTTGCAACATTGCTTGAGCCTTCATTGCATAAATATAACAAGAGGATTGCTTTAAACCACACGGTACATTAGCGACCTACATACGGAGATGTATTGCGAGCCATTTAAATACTACGTCACAAGCTAATTTTCAAAGACACTGGAGTCTTTTCATACATTTTACAAAATCCTTAGATCTCTCAATAGAACCTCTAATCGCTAGATACATCGTAGTTTCAGTTTTGAAAGCTACAGGTAAAAAGAAACGGTTAGTTACCGTGTATTATAAGCATGGTGAGCGTAGTGTTCGAGAGTGTATTATAGGTTTTGGGTTCGATTCTCGGTTCGTGCAAAGTGTTAACTAATAACTTATTGTTATAAAAGATTAAGTACCATCCGCTCAAAATATCGGCCCAAAGTCTACTCACACAAAAACAATCCCGATGCCATTATTGAGTCTTGAGATACAAGCAATATAGCCATTATTAAGTCTAGAGTTACAAGCTTTGCTCAGTTCAAGACTCGCAAAACTTTTTGTATCTCGAAAGTATATTTAAAAAAAAACGATTTATTTATTCGATTCAAGTTGATCGGACTCAATTTTGTATAAACAGACTGGGCCCTGGGTGTGTGTCTATCTCACTTCCTCCGTGATCTATCTGTACAAGGATCTAAATAATACGGTGAAATAATATCTTCTGTGAAGTGAGTGTTGTGTAGAACTTCATTATACCTCTGTCTACCTGTTCAAGGTATACAGGCGTGATGGTTCGAGCGAGAATACAATATTCAAAATGTTATCAACGTCAATCAGTCATTTTAACAATGCCAATATTCTGATATCAATCGAAATTGTAACAATCAATGATTGCACGATTGACCTTTTCATTTAACACGACACGGATTAAAGTCATTGCCGTAACTAAATGGACCCCAAGCACGTTCACAAATACCTTGAACGTTGGCCACAATGTTGGGCCAAGGTGGTGGACTATGGCCTACGGATCCCCCTCACGGTATGGGGGAGTATGTCGCCTCCAACATTGGAATCAAAACCCCAGCGCAAACTGAGTGCAATGCAGTGGACCTCTGTCTATACCTTCTAGAAATACGGGGGTAAAGCTTTATTTATTACGATCTCTCATTTCAATTAATTAATTCAAAGAGGAATACTGAAAAGCCATCAACTCCAAAGAAGAAGATGCATTTATTTTTTATTAATCCTCTTGCTAGATATGTGATTTTTAAAGTCAATACAACCAGATAATTCAGTGCTAGAGTCACTCAGTAACATTGCTTAGTATTAAGCTAACAAAACTGAAATTAACAACTTAATTGTTAATGAGCATAAAAAATGCATCCACCAAAGTAACACTTTTTCTCGCAACAGTTGCGATTGTTATCAAACAGACCGGAAAATAGCCGAAACATGAAACGGTACTCTGCTTACATGCGTTCGCGCACAAATACATGCGCGTCTCGGAAGCGCGTGACGAATCAACCGCGACGCAACCGGTAGTTTGATGTATTACATTATGTTGCATTTGTCGTGTCGCAATGATGCGTTACATGGATGTTGTGCCTTTTATAATACATAGAACTTGAGTTGAAACAGCTACGGTCCTAGCACCAGCGAGTTAGCTAAGTTGGCCAGTTGAAAGAACCGACAGATAATAGAAAGATAAATATGTTACATTATTTTTATTTATGAATACAAAAAGAGGAATACAACTTTGTAGAGATACCTCTCGCTTCACATATGAGTCTTTGTTTGATACAGAATCTTACATCGAATGACGTTAATTGACACTGTAACAAAAGTTTGGCAATAGCCTGTAACAAATTTCAGTCTCTACTGTAAATTTAAGGTACACGATTACCTTCAAGGGTAACACCAAGTTGGACCCTCGTAGAATTCCTAGAAATACTAAATTGATAATCTTTATAAATTGCTGTCTTGGAACATTCGAAAGTTGGAACCCGACGACAAATCAAAAGTTAATATAAGTTATGAGGATATAGGTACATATTTAGACCAAAAATCTCGAGCAGCCAGATCGTGATAAAATAGGTATATAGCTATTTTAAATGAAATACTTATGTGGCCAACCTTAATTATACTTAATTAAACTATTATAGTCATTCAGTTGATCGTGGTAGCCACGAAATAGGTACAGAATTATTTTCTGTAGCTGTAGTCGTCATTATGATTGCAGCATCTAGCTATAGAGTCTGATACGTGAAACGACTCCTGGATGACTTATGACATTTCGTAATACGCTCTATCTAATACATCATGTTTTTTGCAACTGCAATAAGATCAGTTACGTTCCCATTGCACTGATTAGTCGGTGTCTAGCTTTATCTAATGACAGGCTTCTAGTAACCAACATGAAATTGGGCCGGCATTCTCTGAGGTTAATTGATCGTGGACAATTGACTTTGGCACCAGAAACTTATTATAATATTCAAAGAGCACACGGCGTACGCTGAAAGCGAAGCCTAAAGAATCTGGTCTAGCATGTTGTTTTAATGGTAGGCTAGAGTTATTTGAGCTTCACGTTGTCTGATTATTCTAACAAGTTTGTGTTTAGCGCGTGTTACTTACGTGTTATCAGGTTATGTGTTCAGCGACAACATTTTGTAATATAGGTACTATGGCATTTGACACGAGCATTACAGATACATTTGATAGAGACGTTGTGGTTTTTACATAAATTGGTACCTTATAAACTAAAAAGTACCTACCTATTCCACTAAACCGACATTATCAACACCTACAACATAACTAATGTCATCAGCAGGCAGCTGGCGTGCCACCACATCTACTGAGGCAATACCTGGGCGATCAGCACCAAGCTGCGCCCGCGCCGGAACAGACACAAATCATCTCCAGACCATCACACGGCGCCCCGGCACCTAGACCCGTAAGTCTGGCTACATTATTTCTATGCGTGGCTGCAGATCGGTTCCAGTAACAATTGCGATGCCATCATTATTCCACTGTAATGTAATTTTGTAAGCAGACTTGGTACTATTTAATTTTCATTACAATTACTTAGGTATCGCAGCCAATACGCAGGTCCTATTACATGTTCTATAATTATTCACATATATCAACATCCACTCAAGACTATTTAAAGCTTTAGGTGTTGTTCTAATTGGCAATCACTCGCACGACCGTCGCTTCGTATTGATTGTACGAATTCTCGATGGAACATATACATTTTCAGCGAGTGTCCCAATTGAGGTTCACGCTGTAAGTTCGTATTATTTAGATATAAGTAGTATTTTAATCGTGTGAAAAGTCGCATATGACCGATTGCCAATTAGACCACTCTCTTTTGATTGAACACCAAGAAGTAGCTATCTGAGTCTTGAGATATTGGTCATAATGATACGCCCGTGATAGAGCGCTAATGACCTAGAACTTCACTATTCGAAACGAAAACTAATCGCACTACGTATTCATCCACTTGATTGCAAATATATACATCATTTTACATAACGTCAACAACACCGTTCGTTATCGTTTAGACGATAGGTTCACGATCCCTGCATTTGTGTACCCTATACCCGAATGCAGGGATCGCGGACCTATACAACATTAGATGACTAATTATATTGTTGTCTCCAGGCTTCGCAACCTCTGTACACGGTTCCCAGCGAGGCTCAGTACCAGCCTCAACAATTCCACGCGCAACCCCAACCACAAGCGCAAGCGCAGCCCCAGTACAGACAGCAGTACCAAGCACAGAGGCCACAGGAGCAGAGGGAGCCTGAAGACTATGATGTAAGTGCAACGCATCGTCGATCCTAATCAGTCGCTTAACAGAGTTCAAATTTGTAAAATTAAAAACCCACGTATGTATTGAGTGAAGCTCTTAGAACGTTATGCTTAGAGAATTTGAAATATTCCTAAAGAGCTTTTTTTTCCGCGACAGCCTGCCAGATAGGTTACTTATTAGTAATAAATCTACTTACCTTGGGTACAGTTATAAGACTACTGGATATATTGTCCATATTCCTTATGCGTGGATGGACAGTGAATATAATTATCCGTCAAAGGCCATCATTTAGACATTTTTTCTGTTAAGTAGGTACATATTTTTCTTCCTTAGCATATACTTATTTAATATTACATACAACACGTAAGAAAAATAATTACATAATATTATACAAGTATCTTTAAACGAAACTGACAATCAGTGATCTTTCTTACATTCATTGGACGCTTGTACAACAAAGCAGGATATTCTACGTAGGCATATACCTTCACACAGACATGGGGTGCTATTTTGTAATATCCTGTTGTGTGTCTCATTGCTGGCCAAAGGTCTCCCCTTTCTTACTTGTGCTGGAAATAGAACAGAGTGCTACACTATATCTAAAACCAGTTCATATAGAGAACGCGGATGGATTGGATTAACAAGAGCAAGACTATCGACCCCAACAACTTTCACTGCAAACCTGCTCGAGCGCACAGACCCGTGCATACATGTAGATACCACGGGAGATTGTCTAGGCTGTACATAGGAAGTGGCTTTCTATGATAATTACATGCTATAGGTAGTTTAGTTCGATAAACTAAGATTAGCGGAATACGAAGGTTTATTTACCTTTAGGTTTTCTGCATCTGACACAATCTCACACATTGTTAAAGTAACATATGTTCAAATACATTGGCATAATGGGTGCAGTACATCTATGCCTACCCCATCGGGATGGCGAGATGGCGGTGTATTATGAAAAATAATTATAGGAGAATGCTCATGATTACCTCTGCTATTTTATTACATTCAAAATCGTTAAAGTTGATTTAATTTGCTTTAATGTCAATAATTGTTTTTTTTACGGTAGCATGTGCATTTTATCAGATATGTGTAGAAGTAATAAATTAATACATAGCAAGGATTTTGTAAAACACACACACACACTCATACACACACACACACACACACACACACACAGCGTTAACAGGTGTTACATCCTTGGTTCCACTAGATATCGCTACAGAATTGATAACATCATGGAAACTAATTAAACAGCCTCATTGTCATCCGCAGCCTCATCCCTCATACCAGTTCGGCTTCGATGTGAACGACGACCAGTACACCAACTACCAGAACCGCAAGGAGCAGCGCGATGGTGACACCATCAAGGGCTCGTACTCCGTGGTGGACAGCGATGGCTTCATCAGGACCGTCACCTATACCGCCGACCCCAAGGAAGGGTTCAGGGCTGAGGTGAGAAGTGTGGATTTGTAAAACCACAAAATGTGTTAACAACATAGAACATTTTGATTAACTGAAACATTATTACGATGATCATTTTAACCTTATTTATTTGTATTTAAGAAAGAATTAGTAGAGTTGGTAGGTAGTTAGTATTTTTGATAAATCGATAGAGCGTTATTTAAAAATATTCATACATTTTGGGATAATTGCAAAAGCTTAAATTGGAGGTATGGATATTTGTTACTCAATCACGCCAGAACGGCTGAACGGATCTGGATGAAATTTGGCACAGAGATAGATTATAGTCCGGAATAGCACATAGGCTACTTTTTATACCGGTATAATGCATGGTACCCGTGGGATTTATTTGTTTTAATATTTCATAGAGCAAAGAATCGACATGATTTTTTGCATAGGTAGGCTGGCTGATTTTTTGCTTAGGCATGGCTGTAGATTAGGGGTCAGAAAATGACATAGGGTAATTTTTATCCCGGAAAAATGCAAAGACATAGAGGAAAATGACATACTTTTTAATCGCGGGTAACACCGCGGGGCGCAGCTAGTATTATATATATATAGAGATACACTAACATTAAGATTTTTTATTTATTTCACAGGTCTCCAGAATGCCCACAGACATCGTGGTCAAGGTCCCCACACCCAAACCCCAGTTGTCCCAACCCCAGATCGCGCATCCCCAAGCGGCTCACCCTCAAGCTATTCACCCCCAGGCCGCCCATCCCCAGCAAAGGCCGCAGCCACCTCAGCAGCAGTACTACCAATACGAACAATAGACGATAGAATAGAATAATGCAATAATAATGTTAACATTATAATAACCGCCATTAAATAAAAAAAACTATTTCAAAGCAAATCTGTCAGAAGTTTGTCGATCGAATCGAAATTTGAAAAGATAAAAAAAATGGATCCAAGACATAATTCCTTCCATCCATATAACAAGTTAAATGACAGCACTCAGGTGAGGCAGCGCGAACGTTTCGTCTTGCAACAGCCAATTATATTTTCAAAATTTGAATTTGGAATCGATGCTTCAATCTCCTTTTTGTTTTAAACACTATTGTGTATACGGCCTAGCCCATATGACCTTAAAATGTTAGACGTTATTATTGTTTTTTTTATTAAATTAGGATGTGTAATCTTATTCAGATAGTGCCTCCTTACTTAGTTACCTACTTGACTGTGTATAATGAAATATGAATGAGATGGAAATGACAAGTGAATTCAGTTTTGCCTTTGTTTTATATGATAAGGACAAAACACGACACTATTGTAGGTTGTAGTCAAAAAGTAGTAAATAAGTGTATTCCTATTTATAACGTAATCACATCATTATAAACATTTGCTCGCCATCTATTTGTTGTATTTACAAAAAAATCTCATTATGAAGATTTGCAAAACCCGAAGTGTTGCAGGATAAAGGTTAATAAAGTTATTTAATAATTTCAATGTTTACTTCCTTTCTATGTTCTAACCTCCATTTTTTCGAGGTATAGGTAAGTATACTTTACCAGATCACCATTACCATCTATCTATGTACTAAACAGAAGAAGAGAAAAGAAACAAAAGAAGAGAAAACTAACAAAAACGCAAAATATTAAATTAAAATTTTATTAAATCTTTGACATTCGTTGATATTAGCTTAACGATATCTTACTTACTTAACAGGAGCAGTTTGATAGTCACAAATAAATATTAAACACCTTTTCCACAGCGCTATAATCTGTGCATAAATAACTCGATTAACAAAATAAGAAAATATATTATATAATCTATAAATAAAATTAACAATAATTTGTTAAAATTCAGTCTATGTATTAAGTTAACTTTATTTGCAAAATGGCCGATAAATTGCTGTCAAATGTAAACAATTTGTCGGCAATTTTACAGTTGAATAAATGCAACCAATAATACCGAAGTCGTCTTAAGTCTTCTGTAAAAAACTAGAGAACATTAAGTTATTTAGAAATATGATATCCCATAATTACCTATTTAATCGTTTACTGGACACTGGCTTAATGCACGGAACAAAAATTTGAAAGTTAACTCGCTACTTGCCTAAAGCAAATGTAAACCAGACTTTATGCAGACACTTACTTAGTAAGTAGGTAGTGGGTAATGATAATTAGCATAAGACTTTAGTAAATGCAAAAACGACTTCAACCAAAATAGAACAACATTTAGTTTCTCCCATTAATGTCAAACAACATTGGTGGGAATAATGCAAGTGGCTGTTATTTTTAAGTCCCCCTTTGGACGGATTGGCATTGCTAAACGGCATGTCTAAGGGAACCCATCGAAAGTCGTGTAAAGTCCACCAACCCGCACTGGGTCACCGTGGTGGACTATGGCCTAATCACCCTCGCATTGATGGGACGCTCGTGCCCAGCAGTGGGACATTAAAAAAAGGGCTGATATTATTATCATTATACTCTTGCGGTGCGCGGTTTTCGCAGAGATATATATTGACAGAGTATTAAGTTTGAAAAGAGAATTGAGATGATGAGAAGATCATCTGTATTGTCCTGCACCACGGCTCATTATTCCTTTGACAAGGGACGCATAATGACCCTTATTCAACTGGGATAAAAGTTATTATGTGTCCAGCGCTTTATGCTTATAATATAGATGGTCTATGAGACTGGGTCGGGTCTACAAACACACCCAGACTCAACTAGAACGTAATCCTGTCCTGTGAGGGTCACCGGCCCTAACGGAAGTACGAGGAATAGATAAGGCACGTACGTCTGCGTACACGCACCTCGAACTACGGAGCACTCAGTCGATCTGGAAAACAAAAAAAAAAGAATATGAATAGGTTCACTAATAGACTAGGGTTTGTCTATGATATGAAGATATGTGAAAAGACAATAAACTATTCGGATAACTCTGAATGCAAAATGAGTGTTTAATTCTTGTCCTTTTGTTTGAGCATCACTGAAAAACTGATGGATCAATTTTAACAAAGTTTTTACAGTTAGATAGCCTATTGTTATACAGAATGATTCAGAAAGGGTATACATACTAACCATAAAACCCATGCTTAAAGTGAAGTCAGAAATTGCGAAAAGTATATAACAAATAACATTTGTAAAAGCGCAGATTTAAAGGTTAGTATACAAGTTCTGAATCACTCTGTATACTGACAAGATTGTGTAAATAACATCACGCTATGACCATTAGAGATCAAGCAGCAGAACAAATATTGAAGTGAAAACGTAAGAACACTCACTCGCAAACCTCGAACACGACCTGCTGCAACAAATCCGGAAACTTCTGTACAATAGTGACGGGCATGCCTGATGTGAGCGACACGCCGTACATCGGCGCGGTAGTGTTGTACCTCGTCTTGCACAGGCGGCCGCCGCCGCAGGCGTTCGTTGACGCTGACTGTACCCCCGGTAGGTTGGTGGCACGACCTGCAATAAGGCCAATTACACATCGTTACCAATGCGATTATTGTTTTGTTTCCCAAAGTGGGCGATAATGCCCGCTTGTGGGCGCTGCAGGCCTAAAGGGGGGCGGTAAGGAACCCAGACAAAAAATGGGGGCGTTGTGTAGTGGCTTACAATAATTAATTTAATTTGAAATTATAGTGGTTTTTAAGTAGGTGAAAAAATGGGGGCGCTAAAATTTTATTCATTCTCAAAGTGGGCAGTAGACAAAATAAGTTTGGGAACCCCTGGTTTAGATGGCTGTAATATAATAAAGAAGTAACGTTTGTGACTTAGGATGTAGGGGGTAGTCTTTTTCATAAATTTCCTAAGACTGACCGAGTGGTTTAGAAGGGATTTTTGGAGCTTCAATCGTTAAGGGAGTCAAATGGGGGGCCAATGTTTGTACGAAGAATGTTTTTTCTAAGTTACGATCTATCACATGACTAGTCCTCTTAAATTACCTATGTTTTATCTAAATATCGCGGGTGGAGCTGCGAGCAGAAGCTAGTCACTAAGTATCATGAAACAAATGTAATTTGTGAAATTTATAAGTAGGTACCGTAGGTATTCGTATTCTCTTCAAAAATATAAAATTACTACTACGTATGGACTAGGCAGTTTAGGTTTCGGTAATGAGCTTTATGGAATTTTGTTAGTATATTTGAGGTATAAACAGTAGATATTAAAGTCATTAAGTACCTATTTCGTAAGTATTTTACGACATGCATACAGTAAAATATTTTTTGAAAATATATTACCAAAATTAAAAATATAATATATTCGCTGTTAAAATTTGGTAAAACTATGTACCTATCTAGTGTGATACCTTGCTATGGTAATGGGATAATGGGACCTTGCTCTTTCTCTGTCGCACACGCGCTTACTTATAGCAGTGACGTCATAGCCACTTTATCTAAGCGCGCAAGTGCTAACTACATCGCTGTTTATTACACGCGGAAGTAATTTACGCTATGCTATTATGATTCCCTTGCGCTGCAACGCACAGGGCCCAAAGTCTGCTAACACAATCGATTCATAATCGAACAGCAACTGCATATTAACTGTCACTTTTGACAGATATCCCATACAATATCTGTCAAAAGTGACAGTTACTATGCGGTTGCTGTTCGATTATGAAGCGATTGTGTTAGCAGACTTGGGGCCCAGGTGTGGGGTCATTAAGTCAGACTAACAAATCCTCACCAGTTCTATTGCCGCTATGAGGCGTAGGGCTCTCTGAGTAGCCCGCGTGCGCTTCTAGTAGAGCTCGCCTCATAAGACCAGGATCCACTGTTCGGACCCCTCGAGCCTGCCGTGTGGACTGGCCCCACGACCCTGATTTCAGTGCTTTGTTTACTAGGTGCCTGGAAATTAAGAGAAAAATTATACATGAGTTAACGCTTCTGGGGTAGGTTATGTCTTAGGAAGAATGTGAACAATTTTCTCATTGCTAATTACTTGGTTGGTATTGAAATAAAACGAAATATTGCGAATTGTATCGCGTTTATTTCATGTTTTTTATGTTCCCGACGTTTCGGCTGCTTTACAGCAACCATGGTCACGGGAGGACCCGCAAAATTAGTTTTATTTCAATGTGTAGTATTCGCGTAAATATAAGAAATCAATAATTGCTTGGTAGTTTATCAAGCTACCAGTTCTAGGTAGATATTATGTGGGTAATACAAGTTAATCGACGGTAGCAGAGTATAACAGTCAGAATAGCTAGATATTTTTTTATGAGCGCCATCTACTAAAAATCTGTAGTATAACCGCAAAATGACATTAATGAGGTTATCTCAAAAGAGGGCGCTAAACCAAGCTATAAGTACATGTTCCATATTACGCTTCATAAATTGTATGGAAGCACACAATGGTCATTATAACGATTATTCCATAATTATTTACGGTAGGTAAGTGCGGAAAATATGTGGTATTCAAACCTCATCAAGAACACAAAGATGGGTTGCGTGAGAAAATTCTCACGAAGAGAATGAACCCAAGCACTGCGCTTAGTGAACGGAACCTATACTGCGAGCTTTTTGAAACATCGCATTTGTTTTGCACTGCATAGTCTTCCTATCCGTTTGTCTTTTGATCTCTCTCTCTCTCTCTCTCTCTATCGCTTCTCTATGTATCAACATACTCGTAACACAGTTGAAGTAACGTAACACATAGTAAAACTACTCAGTAACGATGTTGCTCTCGTAATTTTAAATAACTTGAACCACCATCGATCGTTGTACTAAATAATAATAATACCTGGGCACGGCCCATCAATACGGAAGGTTAGGCCATAGTTCACCACGCTGGCCCAGTGCGAGTTGGCGGACTTCAAACTTCTTTCGAGGGGTTCTTTCAGACATGCAGGTTTCCTCACTACTTCTACCACTGCCGACTAAATTTGTACATAAAAAAACTAACGCAGGTTCACGCGGCAATGCATCTATTTTAGAGTGTGGAACCCTTTTGCCGCTATGGCATCTATGGGAGCCGCAAAATCAAGATGTTTTTAAGATTATTGTACGAAATAAATTCATATTTTCTAAAACTTGTGTATATAGCTTTGAGTTTGCGGCCTCCGTAACGGACACGGGATGACGAATTTACTAAGGATTGTGTGATGGCATTGCTGCATTGGTTCCACCGGGTTCTTATTGTGACTTTCATAGTCACAATATATAAACCAATGGCTCAAAGGCTAGTATGCTATTTCTGAATCACGCTGTATAAAAGCCGTACAACAAACTCTACTCTTGTATCCGGACACAATAATACATTTTAAGCAACCCTCGCGAGCACGCGCAATTGCATTTAACAACGAACCCGTATATTTAACTGTTTTAAATAATGACGCATATAAGTTTAATTGCTTCCCTACTAACTACCAATTTCATTAATTCTTATAAGTAATAAAACTAAGTTAGATTTTCCGAGCCACTTTATTAGCCTCTGCGAACGGCACAATTGGCCCCAATCTGTAGCCGTATTGTAGGGTCCGTACAAACTGGCATGTAAAGGGGCATGCAAGTTACATGCCAATTTGTAGGAACCCTATAAATGGCTTCTCGCTATAGGCTTATTTGTTTGAGGTTAGTTAGAGCACTACATAGTAGGTATATAAAATATTTTAATAAGTATACCTAGGATATGGTGTTCCGTCAGGTCCAGCACAATCTGTTCCTTGTAATGCATCACCCCACGCGTATTTCAGTCTTGGTCCGCAGTCTGCCACCACGTGGCATGCTAGAAGTGCCTGAAATTGTTATAAAAAAAAATGTAAGTTGAATTTCTTAATTGAAATAAAACCCGGTTGCCGTAAAGCAACCGAATCGTCGGGAACGTAAAAACGAAATGCTCATATGTGTACTCAGATTTCTTCTTTTTCTTTTTTTTAGGTTGGAAATCGGCTACAAAATAGAGCCATTTGCCATTTGCCAATGTCGAGTAATTCTTGAAAATTGGTATTGAATTATAAGTACCACTGATGATAATGATAATGTAGATGACGATGATGATGATGAAATGTGACCCCTACCCCCCTGTGATAGGGGTATCAGTAAAGCTGTGGATGCTTTACTGGAAATTTACCTCACATCTTGGGAGAACTTCAAAAGTCAAATTATACTATTTAATTTCAATTTCCTTCACTCGTGCACATTTATGAACACACAATGGTAAATATCCCACTAATATTACACATTATTTATCAATGAAACACATTTTTATAAAATAAAACAAAATTTACAACTTGACGGTTCAACTTCCCGCCTAAAAGTCTATTCATTCAGTATTTGCTGTAACGTCTTTGAATTTATTATTCTTTTTTTAAATGCAATAGGTAGGTACTTTTTCCTTTATGGAATAAGTACCTATATACAGTAAGCGCAACCAAGTTAGTGTAAAGCAATGATAGGTAGGTGGCCGCACGATTTTCATTGGTGGCGCGTGAGGCCACCGTCAGACAGGACGGTATGTATGCCGTGGCCCAATGACACAGATCCCGCCACCACGGTCCAGCTTTGACAAACAAAACCCGTCCTTTTTCTCCTCTAATTGTATTGCGTGACCATTGCGGGATTTTCTTTGCTAATTATGGGCTCATCATGTCTAAAATAATATGAGTAAGCAATGAATTAAGCATTTTATAGAATATCGTAAAGAAAGTGAGTATGTTCACTTTATTTGGAGAAGAAATTTAAAGAGACATAACTTTACAGTTATGCCTATTTAAATAAGCAATGAAGGAATCTCGCAACATTGTGGTCTAAAATTAAAAGTAAAAACGTAAACCTAAAATATAGGTTTATTTAAATTCAATATAATCGTTTCAAGTTTAGTGCGACATACTATTTCAGTATAGTACCTATTCATAACCGGTGTTTCAATTCATTGGAAAAAATGAAAGGGTAACGTAGTGATGTGCAATGAATCGAAAAGGCCCTCAAGAAGAAAGTGTCAGTGTCAGATTTCTAGGTCATGTGTGAATAACATGTCATTGAACTTGCTTCGTATAACAGGCGTGTGCCAGGTGTATTACTGTATTATTTAAACAATGATATGAGTAGGTATGACATTTATAAATCTTTTACAATCTTGGAAGTGAAACCGAAGTGAAAACAGTACTTGTGTAGGTATTGCTAATATTTTGCCGATATTTAGGTTAAGTTTTCCCAGACACAATAAGACAACCAAAGCATATCTTATTTATGTATGCCCATTGCTTTTTATACCATTAGCGAATGCATAATTTATCTCTAATTAATTATAAAGGTAGTCTGCACTGCTGCATTATAATAGGTATATATTTAGTCCTCATGGGAAGGATTATTTGATTACAATATCGAGAGTCTCAACGGACGTAAGGTATCGATCAAAAGTGAAATTTAAATAAAGAAAAAGCAGCGAAAGTATTCAACGGTCTCTTGGGTCTATTGTAATGGAATACACGTTCTTGCACATTTTGACGTTCGATTTCCGAGTAGTAGTGAGCGTAGTATAGCGTTTGCCCAAATGTAACTACTAACTAGAGATCAAGAAAGCTGGTATGTTGTATAGACTACATATGTACGCTGTTTGAATTGGCAGATAACCAAATGTTAGTCATGCGTTTGGTAAACATAACTTTCTACATGTAGGAAAGTCGAGCTTAAAACTTTCATACTAATTATGAAAGCTGGTTTTATGAATCGTTCCGAACAAAAAAAAACATTAAGTAATTCACGACTCCTTCTATTAATGGTCTGCATATTGACGCTTTGGACTACCTACATAAAATAGTGTAATAGTGGGAATATAACATTTGATTTATCCATGAAATTATCGTAGTCATGCATTATGGTCACATCAGTTTTACTATTGACACTAGAAACAGTATTCAATGAATAGTACCTACAACTGAATCGGGTTATACGTAGGTCTATTTTTATATTCATCAAAAGTGAAATCATGCCATTATACACATAGTTAAAATGGATATTAAACTGTAACTAGCTACCGTTGAGTACCGCGCGCGTCTATAATTTACAGTCAACATAAAACGAAGAAACTGTAAAATAAATTAGCTCCCCGGGAAACTGCTTACGGCTTCTCTTCGTTTACACAAAAGCTTTGCAACTGCCTTTTGCGTATAACGACCGTGTCGCGTAGATATATCAAATAATGATCTCGGTCAGCAACCTTCAACTAATGACACGTTAATGCGCCTTGGCGGAGAATGGGTGCCGTGGGTAACAGTAAAATAAAGATAAAGTTCTCCCACTGTTTCATACTTTTTTTACCTATCTTCTGTTCGAGTGGCTTGTTCGCTCCAAATGCATAGGCGATGAGTCAGTCAAGCATGATGTTGAGTAGTTCAGTTAGTTTTGTAGGCTTAAGAGTACTAAAAATTCTGATGGTCTTTCATAATGTTACAAAATTGGAATTATTGTATGTCTGATTTATGCTTAGTCCATCATGAAATCTATTATAATAAATGTAAATACCTGTATAATACTTATTCACTCCTGCATATGTATGCTGAAGTAATGATTTCTAAGTATGCAACTTAAACACCGAACTGGGTTGCTAGAAAATGCTGGTGGCTAATGATAAGTTCGTTCATACATAGGCACCAACACAAAAGCGTTAAATTCAGATAAGAAGCGATCAATGAAATTAGAAATCTAGGTAATGTGCATACATTACTTATATTTTGAAGTTTTACTGTAATAATTTATTCGTAGGCACGTGTTATTAAACAATCATCACATCATAAGTCGTTCATAGATATAACTTACAATAAGTGTTAGATTTTTATAAGTTAGTATTTAAGTCAGTATAATATTTTATAAGTGATTATTTTTATTTATTAATGCTACTTACCACGTTAATGTAAATATATAAACTCCTTAAACACATTTTATTTATTAAACAGTAACAATTAAACTATAAATATTATTAATTTATTAGTGCGACACACTTTTATACGCGAATTATTGTCCAAATGTGATGATGATACATTCGCGTGAGTGGAAGGGCGTGCGGTCGACGCACTGCCCGCGCAGACAACAAGTGGTGAACATTATAACGGGAGTTCAGCCTGGAGTCCTCAGAGCGGGCTCGGGCGCCTACTTTACGTTTCGTAGCGGTATAAGCATTTTACAATTTGAAATTAGCGCCATCTGCTTGACGTAACGTGATTCGGTTTTTGTCGGTTTTTTGACGTTTGACATTTTATCGCATATGGGTGGGAACATCACTATTTACCTTAATCATGGCCGCATGGCTCTGTCAGACGGCAAGGTCCTTCAGAAACAAACAACACAAAAAGAACAGGAATACTAATACTCAAGATTATAACTTTACTTCATAACAATACACACAATATAAACGGGAAATATAATATGAAATTATGAAATCTGTAGGTGTTTACGAAGTACAAGAATGCTCCCAAAAGTGGTGTGACGAAGAAAAGCTAAACAAAATCCAAGGACAAACTAGAAATTAATATAGGACCGTTATCGTAAGTTTACGTGCAGGATATTATTATTCATTTAGATTACTGGAATATCATGTTGAGGTGATGTCGTACTGCCGCTACTTTTCATTCAACACCTTGAATCAGCTGTTTGTCAATAGTATTCCGTCTCGCTCGCACCCGTGCTAATGCATATAAGTGGTCTTTTTCTTGATGTATCATATTTGGGCATTCTATTTTGGTCCATTACCATCACGATGTGATGCGAATATCCTAATTTTGTATTCTCCAATGAGCTTAAATTAAGAGGCGAATAAAAGGTATGTTACTATATCTCTTTTCACATATGATCCTAAAGGGTAACATAGCATTGCAATGCACTAAACTCCTACACTAACCTGCTTTCTAGATAAGTAAGCTTTCTTATCATTACTTGCCATTTATCTATACAAATTACCTAATAGAGATGTCTATTAATAGCATAATATTACTTTTAATAATACATCTCAATCTCAATCCTGTACATCAAGGATATCAATATTTTGAACCATCTCACTCAATTGTTAAAACTCATAAGACTATGAAGAAAACATGCTAACATTTGATCACACAATCAAATACATAACACTAAAACAACATAATATTGCCTGGTGAATACCTGGTACATTATAAAAACAAAAATAATTTTACAAACTAGTAACTCCATACCTAGCTAGGTATAACAAGTGTAGTTGCCCGATATTGATATCAATGTCACTGCAATTTCAAAACCTGTTGGGTTGTATATTGTAGGTTTGATAAAAGAATTTAACGAACATCAGTGGTGGATTTGCAGTCTCGCCCGCCCTAGGCCCCAAGCCATCAGCCGCCCCTTTCTCAGCATCCACCATATAGACTACATAATGAAATTACTAAACAAACAAGCAAGCAAACATACAGGTGAAACTAATAAAAGCGTGTTAAAACATAGAAGAGTATTTGAGGATGCGGTATAGATCGCACCATGCAATGCAGTCTGCCCGCCATACGTTATAATAAGTTTTTGACACGATTGGGGCCGCCCCTAAATCTGGCCGCCCTAGGCCTGGGCCTACCGGGCCTTAGGGTTAATCCGCCACTGATGAACATAGAGTTCTAATTAAATAATAGGTATATACTTAATGGATCATATAAATTTGCGAGCCAAAAAATATTATCTATATAGAACTGAATATTGTAATATAGGTATTGATTGAACATTAATGTTTATTTGTGGAGTAGAGTCCATCTTTATAAAAATATATGATGCCCTATGTCTGTCATAGTAGGATATTACATTAATCAAATGTCTATGAAAAGTTCTTGTATGTCCTGATTGCGTAGGTACCTATATGGTAATGTAAAATTCATACATAATATGATTCTATCTATGATCATACATATTTATAATTAGCTAACATTACTTTAATATGTTATGGCTATCAAACATATGGTTCTAGATCTAAGTCATAGTTATATGATTATATAATAGTCCCCTTAAAGCTTTCATAGCATTTAACTCTATATTTTCTTTCTTACAGTTACAATGACACAGAGTCAGATATGCCAAAGACGAATAGTGATGACACAAAATGTAATATGGAGAAGATCAAAAGGAAACAAGAAGATAACAGCGGGAGATACAAATGTGAATATGATAGCTGTGAACGTACCTACAGTACTGTTGGGAACTTACGGACACACATGAAGACCCATAAGGGTAAGACCTAATTTTTTTTATTCCTATTTATTATGTAATTCCATAGTTTAAGACCAATTTAAACAGTTGTTTATTGGAGCAATTTACTATTAGTCTTAATAATTGTAAGAGGTGCAACACTATCTGACACTGCTACACAGTTTGATAACTTTGCAGATGTCAACTTTCTTTTGTTAATGTCCTATGTCTTGTTCCTAATAAATTTATTATTATTATTATATTATTAACTAAGTAGGTTAACAGAGCCTTATTTCTCAGTAGTAGTACCTATAGCTTCTGTTAGGTATCAGTATAGCCTAAAATGGAAGGACCACTCTGCTTTTCAAGTTGAGTGGCTTTATAGATGCCATTCAAATAAAAAATTAAAAATATCATGAATAGTTACAATCTGCTAGCTTGGAATGTTGGGTTCGGTGAGGAAACGAGCTAGCAAGAAACTCAATGCGTACATTAAAAAAAATTAAGTATGAGTAGGCTACACCATTCGGACAATACAAGATAATTGGTATCTAATACCGACTCAAGCAGCACAATACTAGCTAATTATTATTGTCCAAGCTATGTCTATGATGAGTATTATGTCTATAGCGCAGCAAAGGCCCTTATTACGTAACCATTATTGGATTACAGGTGAATACAGATTCAAATGTCCAATGCAATCGTGTGAAAAAGCTTTTCTTACGTCATATAGTCTGAAGATACATATCCGAGCCCACACCAAAGCGAAACCATTCGCTTGCAACACCAGTGGCTGCAGGAAAGCATTTAATACTTTGTACAGGTGATTAAGTAACTATTAACTTGCTGTATATTTAAAATAAGGTTGATATTCAACAATATCCAATGCTGCTTATAGTTTATTCATTTTATTCAAGTAGGGATAGAAAAAATTATTACTCCCATCGAGATTTGGAATACATACCTGTTCAGTTTTGTAGAAACATTTTTATCCCACGAAATAAAGGATGGGATTCCCTCAGATTTAGATTATTTTTCACTTTGTTTTTTTTTTATAAGTCTACTAGATGCGCCCGGCGGTGTTACCCGCGATAAAAAGTATGAAAAATTAAAACATCTATCCCACGGGAACCATACATTTTACCGGGATAAAAAGTAGCCTTTGTGTTATTCCAGACTATAATCTATCTCTGTGCCAAATTTCATCCAGATCCGTTCAGCCGTTCGGGCGTGAAAGAGTAACAAACATCCATCCATCCATCCATCCAAACTTTCACATTTATAATATTAGTATAGATTGTATTACAAAGAGTACCTAACTTGTGTTTGCTTCCCTATGTTGTATTAAATTATTTTCAATGAGGGCAACAAACCCTGCACGGTGATAGCTTGTAACGAGATCAACATTAAGGTTACTTTATATCCCGACAAATGGACAAATTCCCGCAGTATTGATAAAAAGACTCCACGCGTACGAGCTCGCGAGTGCAGCTATTCGATAAGAAATTAATGTCATATCGCATTAATCTTCAGGTTAAGAGCTCATCAAAGGCTTCACAGCGGTGATACGTTCAACTGTAAGGCCGACGGATGTTCCAAGTATTTTACAACGCTTAGCGACCTGAAAAAACATGTCCGCACGCACACGCAGGAGAGACCTTACAAGTAAGCATATGTTTAAGTGAATCAACTCCTGAAGAATGGTAAAACAAATTTAAACTCAAAAAAACGAGGCCTCCGGAGTTTGAGGAGATGGCAGCTTCTTATGCTAGCAGATCAGCTTGGCTATCCAAAGAGGAAATGCTGCCAGCATTCTATATATAATATGTTCTGTTTTTTATGACTCACATTTTCCACTACTCTCTGCAGCTTATTCTTACCATCCTTCCCCAGCACCACATCTGAAACATCTGTAGTATTTCCCTCTCTCTTTTTCCTCGTCGCAGGGCCCCAAGTCTGCTAACACAATCGATTCATAATCGAATAGCAACCGCATAGTAACTGTCACTTTTGACAGATATCCCATACAATATCTGTCAAAAGTGAGTCATGAGTCGTGAGTCTGTCAAAATCATTTCCTTACTTCATTCATTTCGATACCACAGATGTAGATCAGAAGGTTGTGGGAAGTCGTTCACCGCATCGCATCATCTCAAGGCGCATGGGCGGACACATTCGGGGGCCCGCCCGCACGCCTGCGCCGCGGCCGGCTGCGGGCGGCTGTTCTCTACTTCGACCAGCTTAAAAGCTCACGCCATGAAGCACCAGGTATAACCAACTATATATTAACAACCTATTTATGTATGTGACAAATGGCACTGTTGGTTACTGAACCGAGAGTCTCGGTTTAATCGGATAAGATCGAATATTTGAACCCGAGTCATGTATGTTTAATATCTATATAGGTTTGCATAAAACACACCATGCAGCCATAACAAACCTAAATAAGGGGCTTTGACTTCTGTCAGAGGAAAAGTCGCAGGACATAATCAATTATAAAAAAAACTATAAAGGTCATTATATACCGGGATCGCGCCAATCTATTGTGCGGTACCCATAATATACGTGTTTCATAGTTTGGGGCTGTACCCACAGTTGGCGTGTTGGTCTGGCTATATCGACTCGTAATGGAATCGGTATGGCATCGCTATGGTCACTTTTGACAATTGTCTGATACACAATCTGTTAACGGTTACCTTATACGCGTGGAATTTAGTGTTTGTGGCTATTCCGGGTATTCCACCCATTATCCGAGACTAAAAATTATTTATTCCATGTTAATCTCGTTATAAGCAACCATCATGCCAACTGTAATTAAAAAATACCCAATGCAATTTGATACAGTCTTTCGGTTACCCCGCAGTCATCCATCAATTTCCCGGAATATAAAGTATCTTATGTTCCCTTTAAATAATATGCCAGATGTGTTTATGTATAGGACATTTGAACTCAATACTTCACGTGAGACACGATCCGTCGTTAGCAATTAGCGTTCGCGAAGTTCTGGCATACATCCAAAGCGGTTTTGTCTTACAAATAATTGTTTTGTTGAGTAAATAACAAATACCTGTCCATTCAAAAAGACAGTTGTGTAACCAAATCGTTTTTAGAAATATGTTTCAATTCATGTCAATTTGCTGTTTAGTAGCCTTGGTTTTTAATGAGTTTGCCCAAAGCTGTTCATGCATGCAGAATTAAAAATCAATTAAGTATTCAGTCACCTAATTGTTTTACAGATCGAAGCGGAATCCATGGTCAAAGAAGTAATAGAACAGCCACAGCAACCGCAACAATCGGCTATGGGAAAGACCGCAGATGAACTGATGAATTGGGAGAGCCTCCTCGAATCCTTCGGCAGAATAACCACAGAGTCAAACTCCACAGACGGAAGCCTAGAGGATATAACCAGGGTGAACAACGTAGACATAACCGAACTGCTCTTTCCAGATAACACTAAAGCAACAAAGATTCTCGAAACCAACGATTTAGCAGTGGATTACGATTTGGCCAGCCTTTCTCTATCGCCTTTTGTGGTCGATAAGCACGATAAGAAAAACAACGACGATACGTGGGTGGACGTAAATGATTTACAGCCCACGGTGCCTTTACAAGCCGCATCGATACACATGGCGCCCAAAGTGGAAGTGGAATCGAAAGCGATGCAACTGGCGTTGGCCAATGAAATCGAAGTGCAAGCGCCGTGGGTGGACGTCAGTGCGCTGGCCGCTTCAATATCGGAGACCCCCGTTTGCATTAAGGAAAAGGCACCCGAATCAATTTTCACACTTGCGACATTCGTCCCGACACACATGCAAAGCTACATTAACTTAAACACCGAAGTAGCGCCAACCGCTAACCTTATTACCCACGACGCTTTCGATCTAGACACACCCAGTATACTCGACGTTGGTGACAAAGTCTTCAATGACAGTGAAATAGTCTCAAATCTCGAACCCGGCAAACTTGATTCAAGTCTCAATATGTTTATAGGACCCGACGAAGATAGATCTTTAAACACTCCACCGCCATCCAGAGTGCAGCAGAATATCGAAATAAACCCGGCCAACTCAGTGCTTTTCAATACCGATTTAGATTTGCAGGACACTTTATTATTTGACAATGAACCTCCGTCCGATATGTATGTCGTGCAAACGGAAAATATATTCGGTAAAAAGATGGCTAAGAAGAATCCACTGGAACAATTGGCGGCTGACGTGGGCATATGCTCCTGTTCAGAATGTCGATGTGATCCCGCGCTCGGGGAGTGCAGGAATTGCAATCACGACGAACCCGCCGTAAAACGCGATGGTTGTGTAGACGACACTTGCTCGTGTGTCGACTGCAAATGCGACCACACAACAATGAAATGCGCCGTCGGATGCGGTCAAGCTACGGACACCAATCACAACACGTTTTTGCATTATCACAGACGGCATAACAATTCAAATTTAGAAGATTTAGGTATTTACACACTCCACGAGTGTGAAGACGACGTGCATTCGACGATGGCCAGCAGTTTGAGTTGTTCGTGCAGCACTCATTCGTCCGCCGCTCCGAGCGATTGGACGATTGACAGTTGTAAAAGTGACAGTGAATATTGCGGCACCAAACAGTCAAGTGTTGATGAAAAAAAATCGTGCCACCAAAAGTCGACTGGCGGCGAAAAGGCGTGCTGTGGTAATAATAAATCATGTTGCATCACTATATGCTTCAAAAAGCTGGAGGCGTTCAAGCAATTTCTATCAGACAACGATTTAGTTCACGCGCTAAAGTCCCATAACATAAATTTAACAACTAGCTAATATTTAAGTAGCTTTATACATAATTGCATTTAACTACGTACATTAGCATTGGGTTCCCTGCATTGTCATCATTATATTTTTTACGCTATTATCGTAGTATGTTGTTGGTGATATTTTGTCCAATGTTAAGCAATAATTATTGTGTACCTCCTGAAATATACTGGGTGTAAGAGGCGTGGTAGCAAAAACATAATGTCTATAGTAAATAAATATTATTGTACTTCGTAGATCACGTACGCGATCACAACATTCACAACAAAACGCTCCGCGCGATACCCGACGGGTGAAACATCTAATTTACGAGCGCACTTGAGTTTTAATTTGGTTTGCAGTTTAAGGTCTAATTTATTAATTATGTTTTTTTTATTGTAATCACGTCGAGATAGACTTCTATTATGATTTCACGTTAAAAATCAAAACAAAATGCATACATTCATGAAAATATCGGCGAGAAATTACAACTCCGAGGGGTCCGGAATCATGAGTATGAATCAATGGTATTGTTGCAAAGCCACTTACAGCCTGTATATGTCTATTGGTTGGGTAAACTAAATACTGTTATTTATCTATGCAAAATTTATCTTTTTTATGCCTAGCTTCTTTTTCATGTTTGAATAGATTCATTTAGGCAATGGTTTTGTGTGAAGTCGAATCAGAACCGTTAATGTTTTTTTCCTCTAGTTTTCATTTATTTTTGTTATTCTGTACATTAGCTATAACCTAGCATTACCAGAGCTCTTGTGTTACACACTGAAACAAGTATGATATTCCAAAACTTCAATCCAAAATGGTCGAGTTGAGGATTTGAGATAATATTATAATTACGGGCAACATTACACTTCGCAAATGTTAGAAGCAAACAAATTTATATACTTTTAAAAGTTGTTACTACATGAATGTAGATTTATGTTATTTATATAGAAAAATCACAAACTAGTATTTTATTAACATATAATATGTTACCTACTCTATTATGTACTTGTAATGTATTTTAACTAAATCACTAAGTGCCGGTAAAGTGCCATAATTACCTTAAAGTATAATATTATGAATAATGATGAAAGAATTTAAACATGTACTTAATGAATGCAAATGTTGGTGCTATTTTCTGTAATTTTAAGTAAAATTCAGTGCCTTAAATAGTGTTGGTCACAACTTACAAACTGTGCTTAATTTGTACAAAGTGTTAAGTAATTTTATATGAGATTTTTATTCATTAGTTCTAGAGAGAATGCGATAATCCTAATGCTGTAAGATTTCTAGTCCATGTAACAAATAAAAGTAAATGCTTTATACAATTTTTTTATTTAGAAATGAGATCCACTTACCTATGTTCCATAAGTTTACTTAGATATTATATAAAATAACATTACTTGATTTCAATATTCTTATTTCTAGGTGTTCATTAAACATAAAAAAACCTAAATATATTAATACAAATAACTTGATTGACATATTTAAGTACTAGAACATCATAACATTCTTATTTTAAAATGTTTGGTTGGAAATGTTAAAGCATATTCAATTATTAAAAGAATAAAGATCCAAATAATATAAACCCTTATGCAAAGGCTTTATGGAGTCAGAATAAACAGCAGGCTATGTCCTGGCCAACCACAGAGTAAACTAATAAGGATCACCAAGTAGCCTTCAAGTGTGAGCAACTTCCTGGTGAAGCTTGAATAGCTGGAATATCATTCAAATTAGTCTTGAAATGCCCACTGCAGCAAAATAAACATCTGAATATTATGCCATTTTGAAAGTCTATAACCTTAACGTCTTTTCTTCTTGTCGTGTCTCCTGGCCCGAGACAAGGCTGCCCGGTGTCCCGGTGAAGACTGTTCAGAGCTGCATTCATCACTGTCTGTGTATGCCTGAAAATAAAAACCAAATTCATAACTAATTCGAAAAAACCACTTGCATTCCTAAGAACCTATATCAAAGTGGAGCTTCACCATCATAAGTGGTATTATTAATTATAAATAGTCTGTTTAAAATGAACAGATATAAAGCTGTCTTGTATATAGGAGCACCTATAGCAAATAGATAAGAAGCAAGTACTAATCATTATAACTACAAAGAAATAGGAACTTTAGCTCTCAAGAATGATATATATATATATATATATATATATATATATATATTACCTTTTCATATGGATGTGGTTCACTTTGTTCGTCATTTAACGTCGCACATAGAAACAGGCAAATAATCTGGAAGACTGCAGTAACATACAGGCCATAGCGTATCAATGTGCTCATCATATCTTCGGCGTAAATCTCGTTGGGAATCATTGTATGCCAAACTATGAATTAGTTAGATTACCTGAAGAGTCGCAGAGTATTGATTTATGCGTTTTGAAGGGAACAATATTGATTACACCAAGTTACTACTTCACGATAGTTGTAATTTATACTTTTATTTGTGCAGAGATTAATATTTATCCTAGTAGCCTGTGTTATTTTACGTACGACGTTTTAGAAAATAATAATCCGCAAAACTTGTAGATAGAAAACTAACGAATAAGTAATAACAAAAAACACAAGCAATTTGAATGATACCAAAAAGTAAAGTAATATTCTTTTTATTTTATGGCAATGCTTTTTTTTAAAGCTCTATGCTACTGAGACTCTGACCTATGTTACTATGAGACTTGATTTACATTAGTAAATTATATCAATTTTTAGTATGGATTTGAAACGTCCTAGAGCGGTTCCTCGAGCGCCTCCAGAACAAAATTCGATTCGACATTTGCAATGGCTTTGGCTGTCTATAGAAAGTAGTGGTCGCAGCACTATTACCAAATTAGTGCTCGCGGCGTGTGCCTTTTTGGCGGGAAGTTTAACTGTGAAGTTGTTAATTTTGTTTTATATTCCAAAAAAAGGTTTCTTTGATAAATAATGTGTAATATTAGTGAGATATTAACCATTGTGTGTTCATAAACGTGCACGAGTGTAGGAAATGGAAATAAAATAGTAGGTATAACTTCACTTTTCAAGTTCTCCCAAGTTGTCTGGTAAATTTTTAAGTAAAGTATCCACAGCTTTACTAAAAGGATTCATAATTTTGTAGTTTTATTAGTTAGTATGAATATCATAACTAACCTAACAAAATAATAACGCTGTATTTTGTTAATTTGTTATTATTTACCCTAAAAATATTGTTCATAAATAGGTAAGCAAATTTTTTTTTGCTAAAGGTAAAATGAACTTGCCAGGTTATAGTTGTCAATTGTTATTTTGGTAAATTTCAAAGGACATTATCAGTACTTGTCAAGTCAGGAAACGCTCTTTCTATACTGTGTCTAAAATACCTACTTTATCACCTGTCGGTATCCACTGGGCATATGGTGGTACATAATTATTAGAACTATTCAGATTTTCCGTTTGTGTTTATAAGTACCTACCCATTTTGTTTTACGGATACAGGAATAATAGCTGTCCTTAGAAGAGATAAAATGTCCGTAAAATTGCTAGTTTAATTTCAGTTGGTTTCAGCATTTTCGATGTGGAACGAATTATGTAATTGACTAAATCTTTTATGTTCATTTGTACTTACATAATTTTTCATGGATTGTACTTGCTTATTTCAGTACTTTTAATCAGACAAGTCCACGGAATAGTAGGTAGTCGATAGAATTCTGTAATTTTTGTTTTAGTAAACTCATGGATCGGTTATAATGAAAATATTATTGAAATGTAAGTTGGTACTTACACCCTATACCTTACTGCTTAGTTACTTGAGGCTATTGAATAATTTTATTTATATGCCATCTGTACCGAGGGTCCCGGGTTCGACTCCTGGTACCAACTTTGTCTGATGAGCACGAATGTTGTATCTATTAGTATGATGTACGTACTGGGTTAGCTGCCAGTTGATCTTACGGTACACATAATACTCGTTTCTTAGTTACTCAGTTTGGGACCGTACAGTGAGTGTGTTCGTCTGGCGATATTTATTTATTATTAATGAGATGCTATTTGTGTCACGGAACTGAGCAGTTATTCTCTATGGTTTGAGCGTTATGTTTCAGTATCCTATTTGACCATATTCATAATATTGGTGTTGGCGAAAAGAGCAAAAAAGAGAGACTATGATTCGTCGAGATCGAGTTCGGAAGAGGTCAAGCACGTCCACGTCGCGAGGCATCACGAGAAGACGGACATTGATATAGCTGGCGACTTGCGGAAATATTTTGCTTTAGTGTGTATACTTAACTAATCTAGCTTCACAGACTGCACTATATCTTCTTTCATTGTTGTCTAACCTTTTCCTAATTGAGTGATTAAAAAAAAACTTTATAAAGAGAATATCATAGTCGGTATAATATTGATAATTCGCGCGCCGCCCACCACTAAGCGCACCCCTATTCTATAATATTCCTCACCAAAAATTAAAAGTGGGAATGGGCCAGGCATGTAGCACGCATGGGCCCGCAGAAGTGGGCAAATATAACAACTAATGGAGGTCGCCAACGTAGAGGTCAACCAAGGAGAAGATGGGAAGATTTGCGTGAGCATCGTGTCAGAAGATGACCTAAAACAGAGACCTGTGAAGAAGTCAAGGGGAGACCTTTGCTCAGACTAGACAAAAAAATATTGTACACCACTAATGTGTTGTTTATGTTATGTTCGAACAAAAGTAAAAAAACATAAAAAAAGTAGAAAAACATAAAAAAATACGTTTTCAGGAAGCTGCATTACTGGATACTGAAAGGAACATGATTTGTTCTCCGTTGTCTGCCATGTTGCCTTTGGCTAAATTAGCTTTGGGAGCGACGGAGACGGCTGAAACAGAACTTCTATCAGCTATTGGGTTGAATAAAACCAGTGACGTAAGTTTTGCTCTTTCTCATCCGTATTCAATCTTGCTGAACACCTTAAGTCAAGTCAAATCGTTTATTTCGTATAGGCCTACGGGCAAAATCAAGATACAAGCGTTGCTTACCGTGTGGGACCGTATAGTTGGTGTGTTCATTTGGTAATATTTATTTATAGATCCCAAGTACCTTCAAAAAACTCATCAAAGCCCTGGAGTACTTGCCCGGCGTGACGCTAGACATCGCCAGCAGATTCTACGTAAATAAAGATGTCAAGATCAAAAGCACGTTCAAAAATCACGTGTTGAAAATTTTTAATTCCGCTATAGATAACATTGACATGAGCAGTCCGAAGCATGCGGCTGATGAAATCAATGATTGGGTAATTTTTAAAATGATTTGATCTTCCCGTCAAATGTACAACCCTGATCCCTGTGCAGCTCACAACAAATATAACCATAACATTTTCTTTGTTAACGTTTTCGATAGCGCAACAACACTAAAATAAGCTTTGCGTATATGTTACTCGTAGTATAGTTAGATTGCCGTAATAGATCCTTCTTCTTTCTTAACGAAATTAAATGCGATTAAGTAAATAAAATGAATATGAATATGGCATCACCCACGACTTAGAGGGTATTTTGCCAATGTGAAGTATTTAATATTTATTTAATGACTAGTTGTTACCCGCGACTTCACCCGCGACTTCGCCCGCGTGGTATTTAACAAAAAGCGGACGAAGTCGCGGGTAACAGCTACTCTAAAATAAAAGTAGCCTAAGTTACTCCTTGTTACATCAGCTATATATCCAGAGATTAGCCGGAACAAACAGACAGACAGACAAAAATTGTAAAAAATGTTGTTTTGGTATATGTACCGTGTATACATCCAAATGCACTCAGTAAAAAGTGGTTATTTTAATATTACAAACAGACACTCCAATTATATTTATTTGTATAGATGACATGAAAGTATGAAAATGAGTGTCGGCGAGGGACTCGACGGTTCTTAGGGAAATTCGTTACTAGAGATATATTTTTTTGTTTACGATCATTCTAGGTGTCAAAAAAGACGAGAGGTATGATACCAACTATAGTAGAACCTGATGATTTGCCGCCCGACACTGTGATGATTTTAGTTAACGCAATATTTTTCGTTGTGAGTATACTTATATTATGTTATGTTATATTTATATAAGTATGTCTACCTAGGTACATTCAGAGATTCATGATTTGCTTTGTGTGTTATTGAACGTCTAAGTGACTAATCGCGAAGCGAATTCGGCATATTGGACATCTGAACAATATTAGAAACGTTAGGATGAAAAAAATAATCTTAATTGATACATCAGCCTGTGCTCTTGCGCTGATGTTATCGGACTAGATCTCGATATCTATAATACCTAGATATTGGCTAAGAGTTTGATATTCGCTACCATGGAGCTTAAACTCATAATTTTAAAAGTGTGAACACGCGCTTATAAAAAAAAACTCGTTTGAATCCCGCGCGGAAACCCTGACATATATTAATATACTAGCTATTACCCGCGGCTTCGTCCGCGTGGTATTTAACAAAAAGCGGACGAAGTCGCGGTTAACAGCTAGTCTAAAATAAAAGTAGCCAAAGTACTCCTTGTTACATCAGCTATCGGCCAGTGAAAGTCCCGTCAAAATCGGTCCAGCCATTTCAGAGATTATAGCCGGAAGAAACAGACAGACAAAAATTGTAAAAAATGTTGTTTTGGTATATGTAGCGTGTATACATCCAAATGCACTTAGTAAAAAGCGGTTATTTTAATATTACAAACAGACACTCCAATTTTATTTATTTGTATAGATTACTCGCACGCAAGCAGTCTACGATACTGCATTTTTTACACGTGGAAGTAATTCACTCTATCCCTTTTTAACCGACTTCAAAAAGGAAGAGGTTCACAATTTGGTTGTATTTTTTGTTAAATAACATTAACTACTTAGTTTATAAAGAGCCCATTTGTTGTGTATGAACATTAAATTTACAGTGAAATGTCAACTATTCCATTTATTCACATTCTACAGCTTTGCTAATACCAGCTAATATCAAACTGATTCCAGGGTTTTTGGAAGAATCCTTTTAATAAAGTTACGATGGGTTATTTTCGCACAAGACGTGGACGGCATATGATCCCCATGATGTCACAACAAGATAGCTTTAATTACTGCCACGATGAAGTTTTAAATGCACAGGTTCGTTTTAATAGAAGTCACTTGACAAACGTATTGATAAAAGCCGTAATGCAGACCTGGGGGTGACGCCATATACATTTTACATCAAACTCTACCCAAGGCCGTAGCCAGGAACTCATTTCGGGGTGGGGGGAGGGGTGGGGCTCTGGATCAGAGATTAGTAAGTACGTATGTGTAAAAAGGTGGGTTGTCTAAGACTTTTCGGGGGCGTTTTGAAGCCCCCAACCCACCACCAGCCACAGCCTTGACTCTACCAGACTACATACAAGTAGGTAATATAATATTTTTAATGTCACAGATTGTAGAACTACCCTACCTCGGTGGCGAATGTTCGTTCATATTAGTGCTACCTTTCGATACCAACGGATGGCCGTTACTGCTCAAACAGTTAAAACTCGCCCCGAACCTGCTCCCTAAGGCGCTAACGAAAATGACACTGGCGAGAGTAAATCTAACCATGCCCAAGTTTAAGATCGAGACTCAATTGGATCTGATGTCATTGTACAGGAAGGTAATAGAAATTTCATATATATCACAGATCATCTAATAGTTATTACAAACAAATATATCATTTCGTAAAGACATTTTAATGAAACGCGACTCTTGCTACAAAATAAAGTACACATCTATGGAATTTTACCTACGCATACGACTTTATCCTATAATGCTATGATTTCAGGTGGGGGTGACAAATATTTTCGAAACAAAATCTTCCCTGACTCGTATTGTCAAAGGTGACCCGGTGTACGTTACAAAAGCATTGCAAAGGGCTGTAATTGAAGTGAATGAGTTGGGGACTAAAGCGGCTGCTGCATCTGGTACGTGTTCACTCATTTGTTATCTTAACAAGTAAAAACGAGTTTTAAATCCTTTATAAACTTTCGTAATAAAATTGATCGTTCTTTATTTGTGGAGTTCGGCAGTTTTATGTTGTACTGTTTCCTTGTTAGATGCACTTTTACTTAAATTTTCTCTCTTCATTTTCTTATTTGTTAATATTTTCTAGATGTCTGTTCCTTCGTTACTTACTTTGACAATTTTACGGTATTTATGGAAAACACCATGAAAGATAGCACTTTTAATTTTACCTACCAGAAAGTCTTTTTAAATTGTATTGTTCATATATTCGACCTTCGACTTTCGACCTTCGAGACTTGATATATTTGTTTTGTATCGATTTTGTCTAAGTTATTATTTAGCGTCATCAGTGTGTTCATGATTGCAGGAACTCAAACGCACTTTGTATCATATACACAAAAAGTTCAGTTCTTCGCAGATCGACCTTTCCTTTTCTTCATACAAACGAAGCGTCAGCAGTTGTTCGCTGGCATATTCAACGGGAAATAGTATATCACATCATAGGTAACAGTAAATTACATAAAAATTCTCGTCAATATAAGAAGCCCTGAATTTTGATGTGTAGGTATACCTACTTATTGATGGAATAACAAAAAAAGGTTAATGGAATGGAGACAAATATGCGTGTATTTTCATGATTTTCTTTAATTTAACTATTCAGTGAATAACTACTTATGTATTTGTAATTAGTTTTTTTTTCATTTATGAGCATGGGTGCGACGGTGCAAGAGTACGCCCTCACTCTCTCCCACTACTTACCCTCACCGAACTTTAATAGTAAACCTTTGAAATAATTAATATCATAAAATAATGAATAAGTAACTATGAGTTTAATAATAAAGCATTAAAAAATACGTTTATTCCTTATTATTATTATTAATAATATGTTTCTCGAATCATGTGATATATATAAGTTGGAGTGCGTTTTGGTAATGAGCGATATATAAATAACAATCTAATTTGCATGTTTTTTTTAATTGTCTATAGTATTGTTTATAAATATTCGTTTAATTAAGTATTTCTGCAATAGTTGGATAATTATATTTAAACGGATTTACTTACCAATGGTGGTCTATTATAATTGCGATAATTTTGAAATAAAACTATTTTTTAAGGATTTTATCGCGTTTATTTTTCGTTTTTAAAAAATTTAAAAAATCCTTAAAAAATAGTTTTATTTCAATGTGTAGTATTCGCGTAAATATAAGAAATCAATATGCGATAATTTTGTTTTTTTTGTATGAAAGATAGGTGAATTTGAACACACAAAATTGAATATTACAAATTGAAATAAAACTAATCTTACGGATTTTAATATAATTTAATCCAAAATCTCAAGTGACTGTGAGCACTTTCTGCATACATAGTACCGCAAACAACAACTGAATATGACGGTACCCCACTTAAAACTTTGACACTAGTATTTCAAACACCTCAGTCCTCCCGTGACCATGGTTGCGGTAAAGCAGCCGAAACGTCGGTAACGTGAAAACATAAAATAAACGCGATAAAATCCGTAAGATTAGTTATATTTCATAATGTCTTTAACTTGGAATTGTTTTATAAACATTGTTTCTTTTCAGTTACAGGGATATCCAAAATGTCATATCAACCACTAAATCAAATCAACGCTGACCATCCATTCTTGTTCTTCTTACGAACGAAGAATAATGAACAGCTGTTCGCCGGCACCTTTGTTGCACCCATGAAAGAAAATGTCAATTCCCCATTCCGAAATTACATAAATACTTATGAGTGAACTAGGCCTAAGTTTTTTAAATAATTCTACCATCATCTCCTTCGATTCCCATCACGTTTAAATCCCCACCTAAATAACATTGAAAAAGGAAGATCGAAATGCCGAAACTAGTAATTTTAACATATTGATTTCTTATATTTACGCGATTACTACACATTGAAATTAAATTTATTTTAAGGATTTTATCGCGTTTATTTTATTCTTTTACGTGCACGACGTTCAGTACAAACTATGACACTGACTACACCCTTATTCCTCCGACCATGGTTGCTGTAGGTATAGCTTAAACGTCCGAAACGTAAATCATAAAATAAACGCGATAAATTCCTTAAAATAAGTTTTATTTCAATAGTAATGTTAATGTGAATTCTATAGGAAATCCATCAATATTTTCTATATCTCCATTGGATAGGTATTTAAAAAAAACAGAGATGATATATCAGATATATCATTGCAAGACCTCAAGTGACTGTGAGCACTTTCTGCACACATCGGACCGCAAACAACAACTGAATATGACGGTACCCCAGTTCAAACTTTGACA